>JAUZSX010000026.1:66893-78417 GCA_034780655.1 Idiosepius hallami | reverse complement strand
GACGTCCAAGCAATTTCGCTCAAAGGCTCCTGACCACACCTTTTCCTAAAACCGAGCGAAGCCGGGCTAAATTTCTAATAGAAAAATAAAGAGGTTATCATAAACCAATTTCTTAAGAATTTACACCATGAATTTCTAGTCTTTAGAAATCTTTTTGTTTTTAAGACCTAAGTTGATGATTATTAAATTAGGCTATTCTTGTAAATTAGTTTTTGAGAAATTGTGGTAAGTTTGCTAGAATTAAGAATTCTAATTAAAAACGAAAAAAAATTGATATATTTTTATTATTTTTTAATTTTTTTTCAAGCTTATCATTTAGTGGCAGTTCCATTGTCTGGATCTCCTGTAAAAACAGAACCAACTACACTTTATTCAAATGCTGTTATGCCTTCACAAGTAAGTTAATTGAATAAAAATATCTTTTATATAAATTAATATTGATATTTGTTCTTTTAAAAGTTTAAACTCTGTAGGATTTATTCATAGAAATAACATTTTTTACTTATAGAAGTTCCTAATTGCTTAGAGTTGTGTATATTTATCATGTGTTCCTTATTTATATAAACTAAAAATATTTACCCAACAATATCAATATCTTATCTTGTTTGCTGTTAAATAATTAAATATCTTCAGTAACGATGGAAGTTTATTTAATTTCTTGTAGAGATCTTTAGTGTTTTATTCTTAAAACATTTGCAATAACTTTTTTATAATTTTTATATTTTTCATAGAGAAAAAAAAATGTAGATACTTTGTTTAATTATAGTGAATCTTGAAAATGAAATCTGAAAAGTGAACTTTAAACAACTAAAATATATTCTTGTACTTTCTCTTTTTCTAGGTTGTTACTCTGCCCAATCAACGGTCGTCAGTTGCTGTTGAATCTCAATGGAATGCAAGAAAAAGAAACTCTGAATTATCGATTGAACCAGATTTTATGGATGGGTACATTTTTTTTTTTTTTTTTAAATTTTTTTTAAATTCATTTATTACTGTCTTATTCCTTTTTTTCTCTTAAAATTATTTGACAATTGACTCTTAAATCAGTCTGTTTAAAAGCTCCACACTTTTGAGCTTGAGAGGCAGAAATGAAATATGGATTTGCCAACCTATAGATCAGTTATGAAATAGAGAATTTTTTTTTTTTAATTTTATTCTTGCATTTTTTCCTAACTTTGCAATTATACTTTGAACCCTAAAGGCCTGATATATCAGCCCTGGTGACCTAAGGTAAAAGACTGATAGATATTTCGACCACAATATAGTCCTCTCACAGAATGGCTCTTTGGTAATTTTGCTAAGTCAGGACCCAAAGAATTAACTACTTTTTAACTGATAAGGAACTGTTATGAAATTGATAAAATTTCAACCTTACTGCAATTTTATCATATGTAAATTATAATTCTAATTTTAAAAAGTGCCTGCATTTCTCTGATTTAATCTAACCAACAAAACTCTGGTATTATTTCCTAGTTTATAATTTATGTGAAAATGTGTCCTTAATAAAATAAGCATTCCAAAATGAAATTATTTGCTTTTTAATAGTGTATCTTATATTTTCTTTTTTTATTTCTTATAGTCCAAAAAGGATAAAAATATTGTTGTGCAGAAAATGTATTTTTGTTTTTAGTTTTAGGATTAGATTTTTCTAAATCAAATTCTTGTTTAATTTTTTCTATTTTAATTTTCTTTTCTTTTTTAGTAAAAGAAACAAAAAAGGAGAGAAAGGTGGGAAAGGTTTGCGTCACTTTTCCATGAAAGTCTGTGAAAAAGTTCAGAAAAAAGGAGTTACGTCTTATAATGAAGTGGCTGATGAATTAGTGGCAGAATTCAGTGACCCTAGAAATTTGTCACCCTCAGAGCAGGTAGTTGCTATCATTTATTAAATCTTTTTGCCTTATTGACTGCGTACTCAGCTTTAATAAAATCATTTCTTTTTATATTATTTTCCAGCCTAGACATCACTTGTCTTGCTTTATTTACACTTTAATTTGCTTTTCAATAAAGGATATTTAGTATTACAGAAAATAGACATTAAGAACATTTTATTAAATAAATTTAAACTGATTTATTTAAAATTTGTTTTTGTTTAAAGCAGTAGTTTTTGCTATAAAATCTAACCTAATGAAAAATATGAATTATTGCAATTCTAAAAATGATTTAATTTTAATATAATTTTGTGTTTTTCATTAGTTTTTTGTATATTCTCTACTAAAATTTTTTTTATATAATTTACTTTTCACACACAAATCCTACCATGAAGAAAGTGATAATTTTTATTAAGAAAAATGTTTAGTCCTAGAATTTTTCTTTCTTTAAAGTTTCACTTAAGTCTGGCATAAATATAAAGAAAAATATATTTTTTTTTCTCTCAAAAATATTAATGTGAAAATATTTCTGAAAACTGACATTTTAAAATAAACCTAATACCATTTTCATTCTTTTACATTGTTTCAAGTAAAAACAAATTTATACTCGAATGATATTAAAGTTTTAATTTCTAACTGCATCATACATTTAAAAAACATTATTTTGTGTTAGAAAACAGTCTCTTAGAAATGACATTGTGTTTATATATTAATCTTTCTTTCAAGGTAGAAGTAAAAACGTTTTTTCTATTCATTCAAAGGATAGTCAACAATACTGTTTTTTTACACTTTTTAATTGTAAAAAGGTATTTTAAAAATCCAACTCTTTTTTATTATATCCATCCTTGCAAAAGTTTACTAATATAAATTTTCCTAAAAATAAAAATATTCCTTTACCAACTTTTATCCGAAATTTCTCAAAGTGAATTCCAAAACTTTGTATGAAATGTCCAACCTTTGTGGATGTCAATGCCTATCAACTTGGTTTGCTTTTTCACCCACTTACCTCGTATTTTTCTAAGCAAAATTAGTTCTTTATTTCTTGAATAATTCCTTTCCTAATTATTATCTTTGATGATAGGCTTATGACCAAAAGAATATTCGACGACGTGTTTATGATGCTCTGAATGTTTTGATGGCCATGAACATTATTTCAAAAGAGAAAAAAGAAATTCGGTGGATTGGATTACCCACAAACTCTGCGCAGGAATGTCAAAATCTTGAGGTAACAAACAATCGTTTCATTTAACTTTAATTGCCTGAACTTATTTTTATTTTAATGCTTAAATAGACTTATGTGAATGCAAATAATTACTGGTCTGTTTATGAATGACATCAGTAAAGAGTTACATTCACCAGTTTGATTCTCTCCCCTGTTTCTCTCTTCAAATATGTTCCAATGATTATAATCTATTGAAGACAGAAAATAACTTTATATTATCCAAAGAAAATCAACTACAAAACCTTTTTTAAATGTTTCTTTCCTTTCTTTATGAAAGGATAAAAAAATTGTGAATTAATAGTCGTTTTAATTATCCTGAATTCTTTTCAGTTGTAGTTTATAATTCATTCACTATTGAATGTGCCAGTCAAATACTGCTGTTCTAGCAAATTGTTTGCATTAGTTTTAGAAAAATGAATCAGGCATTAAATGACTAAAACTTTTTATCTTATAGGCTGAAAGACGAAAACGACAAGAACGAATCCGACACAAAACTCAGCAATTGCAAGAACTCATTTTACAAGTAATTTTTTTTTTTTTTTAATTTTAATTTGTTGCTATTGCAAGAAATTTTTTTATATAAATAAAGGGGAAAAATGAGAAAGTTACAACAGAAATTATTTAATATTGAAATATTATTTTAAAATATTTTATAAAGCATATTTTTATTTTACTTTGGTAACAGTTATAGTAGAAAACTAAAAATTCAACTGTTTTAGTCCCATCCAAAATATTGTTTTAATTTTGGTGTTTCTAACAAAGATTGACATTCCATGACATCCAACCAAGTTTCAGTTGTTAAATCCTCTATTCTTTTTCTAGACAAACTTGTTGATTTTAAGTTTCATTTAGAAAACCTTTTTTCATAAAACCATGACTGAACTAATTTAATTTGCGGATTGTTCTTATTTTGTTAATCTATGCTAAGTATTATTTGCTAAAATATTGAATCTGCCACTTTTAGAAAAAATTCAAAAAATTAACAAAAATATGATATATACTTGGTGGAGCACAAGGCTAGTTTTACATATCACATTCCTGGTTTTATTGTAATTGCTGTTCTTCACCTACATGAGTTATTCTCATTGAATTGACGAGTCTCTTCTGCCTTTTTTGTCTAATTGGTATTATCTTAACACTGATGTATGTTGAGTGATCCAGTGATCTATAAATGCTTATGTTATATAGAATCTTTAATTTCATCTTAACCTTACCAATGCAGATAATTGTTTTTAATGACTGTGCTTTCTTTTAAGATTTTAGAATTCTCTTTAAATGTATTTAATAAGAATTGAACAAATTTTAATGAAAATCAAGATCAAATTAAAACATTTGTTAAAAAATTTGTAAAATTTATTTCATTTAATTTACACTTTTTTTTTTTCTTTTTCAGCAAATTGCTTTTAAAAATTTAGTTGAACGGAACAGATACCTTGAACAGACACAAGGTCGACCACCTCAACATACTTCCATTCAACTTCCGTTCATTATTGTAAATACTAGTAAGAAAACTGTGATTGATTGCAGCATTTCTAATGACAAGTAAGTATCATTAATATTGAAATTATTTTCAACCAAAACCTTGTCATTGTTAGCAACTTTAAGGAAAAACTCCTCATCAATATTTAGTTGGAATTATAATTCATAGCTCTATATATAAAAAACTTATTTTACATTTATAGATTATCCATATATGTAAGCATGTACATTATTCATTAATACTTATGTTAAACCTTATAAAAGAGTTTTTCAATAAACCTGGTGGTCTACCAAACTTCACAAATCTATATCACTCTAGATTTGTTATTCTGTGACTGACAATTGCACAAGAAAATATGCTAATGAATATCTAAACTCCCTTGAATATATTATTTTGACAAAGTGCAGATTTTTGTGAAATACCACACAATCTTAAATAAAGAAATAAGACCATTGATGTCAGTGAATATTGTCACAGTAAAAGCTGAATTGTAATTAGGTTTTGAAACTAAACTAGCCCAAATGTCAGTTTTGGCAATTAATATTGAAAATAATTTATTAATTTCACTTAGGAAAAGTCACAGAAAAATTTCTTATGATTTTTATACACAATTTGAAAAAATATTTCACCCCTTCTTTTACAGGCCATTAAATATTTATTTTTTACTATTTGCTATTGTTGGCTGTTCAATTCATCTTAATGACTTTGGGGTCTTTTACAAAATATTTGTTTGGTTGACATTTCTCTATAAAATTCTGTGTCTGTCTGTCAAACACACAGCTTTTTTTTTTTTTTTAACTTGTCTTGGCAAGAAACAAATAAATCTAAACATTTTCATAATAAGCAATGAATTAACAGAAAATCTAATAAGTATTTTAAACCTTTTCAGGTGTGAATATCTTTTTAATTTTGACAATACTTTTGAGATTCATGATGATATTGAAGTACTGAAACGTATGGGAATGGCATTTAGTCTTGAAAAAGGTCAGTGCTCTCCAGAAGATCTTGAAAAAGCTGTAAATATGGTGCCAAAAGCTTTAGGACCTTATGTTAAAGGTAAGTTGCATTAATTTTTGCACTCTTTTTGGCTTTATGATAAAATAAACTGAATTTTTGAAATTGATAAAAATTGGGAAATTTAAAAAATTTTATTTTGAAACTTCAGATATTAAAATGACAAACAATAAATAGCTTACATTCTAATGTTTAAAACTTCATTTTCAAAGAATATATGTTTTATGGAGATTGTTACATTTCAAAAGTCATGAGAACCTCAAAACCATCAGTGATTTTAAACTTTTTATAAGAATTATGAAATGAATGAAGTGTAAGACTTAGTGGTTTCTTTGCTAAAGTAACTTTACACTATCAGATATCAAATTCACCTTTTTCACAACTGATAATTGCTTGCATTTTGTGATAAAAACAATTTTTGTTTGATGGATAATCTAAAAATATTTAAGTATGCAAATCATTAGCTTGAATCCCAAATGTATGATTACTTAATTTATTTTCAAAAATTGTGTTTATCTATTTTGTCATGAAACGCTTTTTGTGCTGGATGGTCTTTAATATAATTAAGACATTTTTTTTGTTTTGTTTATCTGGATTTGAGTAAACTGGCTGCCCAAGCAAAGTTTCCATCCTTTGTGTCATGGGTGGGGCAGTACACACACACACACACACTGGTGTATGTGGATGTCAGTTCTAGAGTTAGGGTAATATCTAGAAAAAGTAGGAATTTAGTCAAAATGTGAAAGTAAACAGTGTCTGAATAGATTCCTGTTTTTTGAAATGTTTTTAAATAAGCCAAAAAAAAAATATTTGTTTTTTAAACTTAGTTTCAAAATTTTTTATTTCAATAATTTTATATAATAAAAATTGATTTATAAGGTGTTATAGTTAGAATTCTTATATATTATACACACATTATTTTGAGACCTATTATTAATTGGGTTAATCTTTAATTTTAATTGTTTGTTTAGATTGTTGATGTGAATGTTTTTTGGATAATTTCAGAGTTAACTGAACCTGGTAGTGCAGGCACATTGTGTCCTGGTCCAAGTGGTATACGTCCGATTGGTGCAGCACCTATAGACACCACCTACCTCTTGTGAGTGAGACATAAATATTGCATATTCTCTTTCAGTTTTTTTTTTAACTACATAGAATGTACTAAGACATTATTATACAACCTTTTCATTACACAATTTTCAATTTAGGCTTATTTAATTTCATTGTTGGGTAAAAGCTTATAATGTTACATAGCTGTCTTATTTGTTACCCTAGAGAAAGGTATGACTTGTTTTTTTGATTGGAGATTCAGATAACTTAGATGACAGTAGTCACTACTATTTAAAAATTTCAGAAACTTGTACTTAAGCATAATTATATTTTAGAAACAGTTCTGTCTCTAAATAATTCCTCTAGTCTTTGCTGTTCTTAATTTTAAATTTCTAAATCATTCCTTCAGTAATTAATTTCTCTGATAAAATAATTTCTTTATGTACTTTGTCATCTACATCTAGTTTTGTATTCTCTTCAGTATGAAATCATAATTATTTGATATTTCTCACTAACTGCATCTTTTTATCAGTCATTATTTGATATAAATACCTTATTTTGCAGTTTCCCACTCAACATGTGAATATGTTAAATAACTTACAAAACAAAAGAAAAACCTAAGAAATTATTCAAATTCTATACATTGTGCATTATAAACTGTAACTGAAATAGATTTTTTCTTTGAACTGCATTTATTTTTGTTTTTAGGAATAAACAGTTAGCACCGAGCTCTCCACTTGCAACTCCATTAACAGACAATGGTTGTCGAAGTAATGATCTTACAGATGTTGAAGTTGCATTAACATCTCAAGACTTTTTGAATCAAGCCAATTATGCAAGTTCTCGTTCGGCCCTTATAGAAACTCCTTCAGAACAGTTTTCTGATGACTGTGATTCAGATGATTCTAGCAATCAGTTGGAAGTCAACTGAAATTGTTTTTTCTTTTTGTTGCTTGAAATCATCGAAATGTGATCCATTGTGAGAAAGAGAGGAAGAAAAAAAAAATATTGTGCTAAGACTTTTTTTCTCAGGGTAGAAACAAGTGTCAAAAGATTTGTGTCTTTCTCAAAAAAAACAAAAAAAAACTAAACAGATTTCAATGAATGTTTTTTGTTGTTATTTCTTTCAAAGGAATAAAACAGCAAGAAAACCAAATTAGCAGCTATTTAACAAAAAATAACAAAACTCTATGAAGAAATAATTACACATCCCACGTCCATTTGTTTTCATAATGTTCTTTGTTTTTCCATTCATTTAATTTGGATCACTTCATATTTTTTTTCAATTTTTACCTCCTTTTTTTTTTTTTACTTTATCTTGTTTTCCATTTTACTATTTATTTTTGTTCTATATTTTTAACTTTCATTTTTTTTTTCTTTGAATTTAACCCCCCCACCCGACATTTCTTTTCCATCACTTAAAAAAAATTATTTGTACTGGCATCTTTAACCAGTGTGTGTGTGTATGTATATGCATATGTATGTAAACTTGTATACCTACATAAAATGTGTGTATATTGTTTGAAGAAAAACATTTAGAACAAAATATATTTTGAAATGATTCTGCATTTAAAAAATACATTTAGAATATTTTAGACTTTTTTAAAAAATCCATTCTAGACTGCAGAATTATAGAACTTGGTAGGGATAAGTCTTATTGTTACTTTTACAAGATACCTACTTATGTAGGTAAAACGTTTTTTTTTCTACAACCTTTTATTTACTTCCATTACCAACTTTTCCCCCAAAGAAAATATTTAAGGGTGTGAGATCCATGATCATAATAATAAAATAATTTTATTAGATATAAAAGGTCATGATGTCTAAATGCGTGTAACCAGAAGATAATAAAATATTTATTTCTTTTGGAAATTAAGATGTTTTATTTTTCAAAATATGAATCTTTATCCTTTTTATATTTCAAAATATGAATTTGTATTCTTTTTATATTTCAAAATATATCTGAAAGTTTTTTATATTTTCCAAAAGAAATTGAATGTTTTATTATCCTATCTTTTTTTTTAAAACTATAAACATCTGCAAAACCATATTTTGTAAGTTTTTCTTCTAACATATACTTGGTTGGTGCTGCTCACCAAGCAAATATAATATACTGTTTTAGCCATATTTGTAGCAAATGTGGAACACACACACTAAGTATACAAATAATTAAAAAAAAAAAAAAAGTTTGATACGGACTAAAACTGCACAATATTGCATTTTCTTTAGAGGAAACTTGTATTCCGACCATGTTAAAATGTCAACCTTAAACTTTCACTGAATTTTTATTCACCTGCCATTGACTTTTGTTCCTTTTTGATTTTGCTTTGAAAGAATGATGATGATATGTAAGATGTTTGATTTCCTTTTTTTTTTATGCAACTTGTACAGAGTTTTGCACTAAGGTTCATATCAGCATAAACTCACATTTCCTTTGTGTTTTTGTATTTAACACTTTTTGTTCCTTCCTTATATCCAAAGCCAATGATTGTCAAACCTTTTTTTTTTTTTCAAATGTTTTGATAGAATCTCTATTAATCCCCTCAAGAAAAATTCCTAATTAATGATGTTTGATTTAATGAAGGCATTTTGACCATTTCTAAAGACTTTGTCAAAATATGTTAGAAATCTTTTCCACCTCAATTGATGATGTAATTCTTCATCTAAGAAAAGAAATCTTTGGCCTAAAAGTGAAAAACTTTAGTATTTAGCTTATATATGAATTATTTCATCTTTTGTTCTGCTATAAGGGTTAATATATTATTTCTTAAAATGTGTGACTTATGATTAAGCAAACTGTTTCTGTAAAAAATTTTTTAATTAATAACCCCAAAAAGTTAATATAACATTAAGCAGACAAACTATTATTTGCATTAAGAATTTATTAGTAAAAGGGTTATTGGTATGAAATTACTACAAGAATGGAAGTGATGTAACCATATTGTCTGTGCTATAAATTAGATTCACTGTACTCTTAGTCTGAATTGGAATTACTTTACTGTTATTTATAATTAGGAAAAACAAAATTGCAAGCCTTATTAGTACTTTAATAGCATTTCTTAGACTATTAATCTTATCTGACTACATAGTCTAGAGAAAACATTAGTGTTGCCCTTGCATTCAAAGAGAATTTAACTTTAGGGGACCCTAACCCACTAAACATGGATCAGCATGTTAACAAAAATATAACTTTTGTTAACTTGCAGAACTTGGTTTAGGAGACTGTAAGCTACAGTCTGGACCCATTAAAATGACATTCTGTTTGGGTGCAAGGGCAACGCCATTTTTTTCCCTGGACTTACATTCAAAGCAACACTTATGATCACAATTTGCAGCAACTAATTCATCTGATGGTTACCTCTGTTGCCTGGAGGTCAGTATTTGATCTCAATCGTTTTTACAAATATTTCTTTCTAACACAATCCAAATCTGTGACCACATTACTTACAACTATTTTTACTGACTTTTGAGATTTTTTCTTCAACAACTCTACTAGATATTCTCTATAAATACAAACCATGTCTAACAGAATGACCCACTACAGTTGATGTGCCATAAAACTAAACTTCATCCCAACACATGATGCAACAAAGGTTTATATTAATATAAAATATTTTTTGCAATTTGTATACAGGTCTGTTTCATCGCCTATGGCTCATCAGTAGTTTGGCAAACCACAAGTCTTCTTTAGGGATCAATCTGTTGATGCGCCTTTGAATTCATCGTTCAATTTGCATTTATAATTGGACTAATACCCTTGGAGATGGTAGGAATCCTCACATTGCCTCCAGCTATGGGTTAAATAGCAAACAGTGTCATTTAAAAAAAAAATGTATACATTAATGTTCTCGGCATTAAATGACCTTAAAAGGTTGATATGCCATAAAACACAAACAAAACCCGTTTAATGTAAAGTTATTGAAGTTTTAAATCCTGCAAATTATATCAACATTTTGTAAAAATGTTCTTCCCTCCCCAACACTAATCTTTGGATGTACTTTCTTTAACATGATAAAGTATGATCTCTTATTCATTCAGGTTATGCATTAAATCGAACCCTGTCAAGTATAATACTGTCTGCTGTTTATTTCTGACAAACTTCATGAGTCATACACTTATTAAATTAGAATATACTTCAGACAAAATCCGACTTCAATTTGGCTCTTGTAGTCATCTTTATTTCTCTAGCAATAGCTCTCCTTTCCTCTTTGAAAAATTTGAGTTTATTCCATTTAGCACTTATTATTAGACTTGAAACTAACTTAAGCTAACATGCTCTAGAGTTCAACTGTTTCAAATTCAAGAAAGCTGATCAATAAATTAGAAAGTAATGCTCTTTATAATTTAAGTTGATCATAATTATTATTACTGAACTTTATTTAAAAACTTATAAAAATACTGGTGGCATTTTATGATGAAAATGTTAAGTATTTTAAGACCTAGAGTTATAACATTATACATGGTTTTTCCCAGATTAATAGTTTTGTTCATTATTTTGTTTTCCCTCTTAGCCATTCCACATTCTCAAACCTCCAAAATTTACCCAAAACTAAATTTCCCGAGGCCAGAAAACACATTGTAACCGTCTCAATTCTGATTTGATAAATTTACTATGCATTCAAATAAAAGCACCTTACATGGAATTCAATAAAAAATTTTTTTTTTCATCTTATATTATATACAGGGGTTAGACAAAATAATGGAAACACCTGTGAATTAGGCATCTAATTTAAAACATTTATAATAATTAAAAATAAATCTTTTTTTTCTTATTTCTGTTAAATGTTATTCTAAATTAATTTGTTTCATATTATTTTTTTAGTTCAAATAGTTTATATTAGAAAAAAGAATAAAAATGGCCGGTCTATTAGATTTTAGAAATGTCAAGGT
>JAUZSX010000026.1:26635-42684 GCA_034780655.1 Idiosepius hallami | reverse complement strand
ATGCAAATATCCAAAATTATTTATTGATGTTGATTTCTAATTATAATTAATATGGTTTATTCAAATAAAATATATATAGATATATATAGATATATTTAAGCTTTAAGATATATTTTTCTGATTAAGATTTTTATTTAGAAAAGAGAATTGAATTGTTAAATTATTTTATTCTGATTACAAAAAAAGGCACATTTTATATTCTAAACTAATTTCTATTTCCTTGACTTTTTTGTTCTGATTTCTGCTTTAAGGTTTCTTCATTATTAAATTAATCATTTCTTATTGTCATTAATTATTCCAACCATTTAATTTTAAGATTTTTCATTTTTATGATGCTTCGTTAAGTAGATGTTAGTGGCTTTGTGTGAGCTTATGGTTTATATATATATATATATATATATATACACTTTATATGCTTTGAAGTCTGTATTGTGCTTATTGTGAATAAAGAAAGTTATTGTAAATGTCTTATTTAGCTCAACTGAATGAAATGCTTAGTAGACTCTCTAATCTTTTTATAGGAATGATCAAGTTCGTGTTGTTATTAAAGTTTTCTTGGTTCTCATTCGTTTTTTTTTATCCTCCCTTCAATTTTATTGAAAAAGCTAGAAATAAACTTTATTCATCCAAGTTTAGAATTAATTTGATGGATGAAATATGAATCATGAAAATATTTTCATTTATCCTTAATCACTAAATAAAATTTAAATTTCTTAATTTTCTCTTCATTGAAAAACAAATCATTTCTAAGATTGGATTCAATCAAGTATTTAAACTGATGTAGAATCTTCTAAACCCCCAAATATAAAATAACGCTTGAAAAACCGATTTAATTATTAAAGAAATAAATTATCAATTGTGGAAGAAAAAAAAAATCCTAATGTAGGGATCTTTATTTTACTTTTTATTTATTGCCACTAATGAATTAAAGAAAATTGAGTAAACTTAAAGCAATTTGCTTTTATTTAAGTCCTGTAAATTTAAGATAAAATTTCAGTTGAGATTTAAGTACTTTTACCTTTTATTTTAAAGGGTGTGTGTGTACATATGATATTTACTCGGTGAGCACCAACCCAAGTTTGGCACAAGGCCATTTTTACGTGCTCTTGTGTGTACATATGTGTGTGTGTATACATAGATGTATAAAAATATATGATCTCTAATATTTGGATGAGATAAAGAAACAAAAACAAAAAATCAAAATATTAATAAAACTTTTCTTTTCATTTGTTCATTTACCTTACTCAATTGGGGATTTAATATTTGATATTTATTAAAAAAAAAAAGTACACGTGTATTATTAATAATTATTATTACAATATATATATCATAAACACAGGTAAATTTAAGAACCTTTGTTTTAAAAAGAATTAATCACAAAATTATCAGTTATTTAAAATAATTTTGCCACTTCAGAATATTAACTGTTGGCATGCAGTCATTTATTTCAAAAGCTTTACTTAAAAAAAAAAAAAAATCAATGAGAGATTAAAATATCTAAATTTAGAAGCATGATTGTTTTTTTGGTCAGGAATTTTACTTAAAAACCCCTAACTTTTTTGTGCTTTCAGTTTTTTTTTTCTTTTAAAGGATTCTTAACTGAGATATTGTCACAATAGAAATACTAATGTCTTTTCAATTAAGGTTTCAAATAACTAACTCGTTTCTTTCTATATGGAGCTATTTTCTTTTTCTTTCAACAATTATCATTGAAGTGTGCTGACAAATTTTTATGTATTCTTTTACCGTTTTAGAAGGCCTTCCCCAATCTTTAAATTAAAATTCAAGTAGCTGTTAAAACCTTATTCCACATTCAATACATAAATTGTTTTCTTGTTATTAAATTTGTTTTTGATTAATGATATTTGGTTTGATTTTTCTAGTGCGGATTTCTTAGATTTTAGGTATGTATTTGTATAAAAAGTTGCTGCCCAACTTGTGTCTTAACACCTTATTTATTAATGTCAATCCCTATTTTTAAAGGGGAGAATGTTATGTGGTGTTATCAAGTCAGTATTGCAAAGCTGGTGAATCCCAAGCCGTGAGTTCAATTTCATAACTATTTCCAGAGGATCCTTGTTTGCATTATTTCCACGTAATGACTGTCATGCTACAACTACTGCTACTACCACTATTACTACTACTATATTGGTCCATCAATTGGGCCTTTTTCTTTTTATCAGTGTAATAATTGTAATTTGGCATGTAACATTGTATTATTGTCCAACGAAACCTTCTTTCTCCTTAAATAATCAATAAATGATATGTATATATCTATATATATCAGTAAATGTCTGGTTGCAAATTTAAACAAATATTAAATTGAAAAATATTGAAAAATTATTTTTAGGTAATTTGCTTCTTATAATTTGTAAGTGAAGTGTTGCCAAATAATTTTGATGTAGTTAGTTTCTTTTTCTTTTGTATCTAAAAAAAAACCCTGGGAAGCAATGAGATGGACAATCTTTTTTCAGGTGAGGGTTCATGTTGAAGCCAAACCATCATTCGCTGACTGCTATAGTTGGGGATTTTGCTGTTGCAATAAAGGATAATTCGCAGTGTGTATATATACATATATAAATATGATGTATCTGCTTAATTAACATTTGGTGTACAGCTTTTTTGTGCACATTGTTAATTTTTTTCTTATTTTTTTGTTTAAAATTCCCAATTTTGTAACTTAAAAATTAGCTTTTTATTTTGACTCCCTCTTGGTATAAATATTTGCTTTATCTTAGACTAATGATTATTGGTTATTATTTTCGAATAATTTACCTGATATTTTTTTCCATAATTATTAGGCAAATTAGTTTTTTGGTCTTTTTAAATTGGGCCAATTGATTTGCTTAGCTTTAAATTTTACATAAAATATTAAGGCTTTAGGTTTTTCAGTTCTTCTCATTAGACACTTTATTTTAAAATAACTAAAACAATTTTTTACTGAAGAACATGTTTGAATTTCTAAAACTCTATACTGTAATGTTAAATTCAGAAAATGAAATTGTGATTTAAGATAGGTTGAATTTAAAGAATCTAAATAAAGAAAATAGATGTCAAGGTTTGGCCTATAGTTCTTTACAGATCTTTGTATGATCTAAAGGAATTAGTGCTAATTAAACTTCACTTAAGAGTCATATTTGTATAATAAATATTTTGTATTAATTTCGGGTAAAATAGATTTGTTGAATTTAATGCTACTTAATTCTGCTACTCTAGTAAATAATGAATTTATGCTACAAAACTCTAGCTGTTGTATGATGAATGCTGAGGAAGCATGGTGCCCTGTTCAAGATCTGGTAAGTTGTCACAAAACATGTCAATGTCATCATGCTTTCGATACAAGAATTAAGTAATCAAAACTTTAACCCTTTCACATTTATGCAGCTTTTTTTTTCTTTCTTTTTTTTTTGCTTCATCTAAGACATAGTAAACAATAAATAGGCAATAGTTATGTAGCACTCATTTATAACAACCATGTTACTATTCTAAAGATACCATTGCCATCGCTGGATCCACCTCCTCCTCTTACAGGATTTTTTTCAAACTTGACATGTTAATTTCATGCCAATCTAGATTGAAATGACTAACTTTCATTTATTAAAGATTTTGCTCTCTAACTTTGTCAAATTTTTCAGTTAATTAAAACTGCCCTGCCCCATCTCCTGTTTTTAAAATCCTTTTTGAACACGCTGCTTGTGAACGGGTTAAGGCTTAATCTTTTTTTTTTCCCTCTTAGATGGAGTGTTGTTTTGCAGTTATTAGGAAATGATTAGATTTGACTGGATTTACAATATTTAAAGAATCATTTCAGTATTTACATTTAAATATAATTAAAAAAGAAATTCATGTTAGGAAATCCATTTTATTATTGAATGCATTCAGTCAAAACTTTTTGTTTTCTCTTCACAAAAAAGTAACAAAGTCCTATTATTATTCAGCTTTTAATTGCTGGGTTATTATTCTTTTTATTGCACTTTATGGCACTATTTACAAGGATTTTCTAAAATATTTTCATTCCAATATTCTATGATATTTCTATTTAATTAAAATGAAAGAAAAAAAGCTTTTCTAAAAATTAAAAGGGTTTTCTTTGCTGTTGCTACTACTGTCAAGTTGATTAGGGTGTGCGTGCGTGCGTGTGTGTATTTTTATCACCCAAGACAATGAATTGAAAATAGTTGATCTATTTTGTTGATATCATAGAGTATTGAAAATTGAATGCTACTGTTTCATGTTACCTAATGTAAATAAGTAGAAATTTTTTTCTTTCTAGTAAAATTATTCTTATTGCACTTTGTCTGAATCTTCGTCCATGCACCAATGCTGCATATCTCCCTTCCTGACTTATTTCACCAGTTTTGTATAAATGTCAGTTGAAATGTCTGTGCACCACTACTACTTAAGATTGCTACTGCTCTTAGTTGAAATCAATCTATAATCTCCACCCTTTCCATTTATTACTCCCATCCATCCTTAATTTCTATCATAAGAATCTAACATTTCAGAAAGTTGCTTTAGAATACCTTTTTTTTTTTTGTTCCTAACTTCCCTTATTTTATTTATTTTCTTTTTCATAGGGCTTTGTTTCTTTTTTGATTCTATTAATAATGTAAATATCTGTATTTTTGATTGTCCTTGCTACTTCTGTTACTGAGAATTGTGGCTATGCTGGATTGCTTTTAGGAGAAAACAACAAATACAAGGTGAAGTTCGATGATCCTCGGGTATGTAAGAGTTTCCTGCTTGGATGCTGTCCCCATGACATACTGTCTAGCACGGTGAGTGTTTTTTTTGTTTTTAGGGCTGGGCAAACAATTCTTCAGGCTGATTTTGGTACGTAGCTATTGATAGTGCTTGTGCTGATGATGCACATTCAGAATCTTTAGATGTGGGATTTAAAATTTTATTTTTTTGTAAGATTTCAACCATTTCATTACTTAATTTTGAAACCAGAGATTTTAATTCCTTAGACCTGTGACCCTAAAAATGAGAAAAAATAATGGTTTGGGCTTCCGACCTAAAAATACCACAATAAAACCACTTTGGGTGGGTCTCTAAGTTAACTCTTAATTTCTCCCTCTTCTTAAATCATCAAACTCACTTAATTAAATTTTTGTATTTTCCAGCTTGATTTAAAAAGAAAAAAAAAATTTTTTTTGTTAGGTCATCAAAATAGTTTCAGCAGATTTATCAAATTGCAGAATTCCCAATGTAGAAATTATTTTAGAGATAATTTGAAAATTTTTAATGACGGTTGCCCTTGTAGTAATAATAAAGCTAATAACTAAAGTCATTTAAGTCTTTAACATTGTGCTCCCCCCTTCTCATCAATCCCTTAATGTTGTAATATTTCTGTCTGTTTCCTATAATTTTTTTTTAATTATTTCAGTCAAAAGTTTTGATCTCTAGGGTTTTTCCTGCATGGCAAGGGCATCTGGTCAGTCTAAAATTTAAAAACCTAAAAATGTGTATCAACGGGACATTTTAGATTTTATTTTATTGGAAAAGAAAAAAATCATGGCTGCTTTATTTTGAAATTAAAAAAAATCCAATTTTAGTAAATCGAGAATATACTCATGTGGCACAGGGTCAGTTTTAAGATGTTTAGGGAGATGGCTTATTTTCAGAAGATTGTCTCAACAGAGTACTGAGGAGATGGCCTAATGCCTCAGTACCCCAAATAGATACACCATTTTCAAAGGTCGTGGTGGGGGCAATCTGCCACATAAGCATGTAAAACTGGCCCTGTGCTTAACTTGGTTTTAACTGAGTATATATCTTATTTATTAAAAAATCATATTCTCTTTTATTTGGTTCTTAAAAAATAAAACAATGCAGTTTATATTTTCCCAAAATGGTTTTATTTGATTAGATATAAAAACCCAAATGTGCAAACTACCAGCTGCTTAGTCATGCTGGAAAAACCCCTCGAATGCTACATGTATACTTTCTTGATCATTGGAACAGGGTTGCTTTGTCTTCATTTCAGTAAACCATTGCTACAGGTTTGATGGAGTCTTCTTGGTACTAGCAAATTGCTATTAATTCAGTGCTTTTTACTACATGTGAGTAGCACTATCAACTGTTTTTGTCATGATGATGATACTTTGGGTTGGGGGCTTGTAAATGTTTTTGTTGGGACGATGAAATATTTTAGTCTAGTTTTTATTATGCATGATATTTCTGATTAACAACCAATCTTCCAAGCTGGCAAACTTGCAGCTTTTTAGCTATGAGTGGAATTTATTTCTTCCAGACAACAACTACTACTATGCCTATAAAAAAACAAACACAAGATTCTAACATCATGTTAAACCCTGAAAATAGGGTTTAATATTTTCTGCAAAGAACTGGGAATATCAACAAGTTCAACTCGGTACAATAAAATCCAAATGGTAGACAAATCCTGCAGAGACATCCAAAATATTCAAATGGGTTTTTAGAAACTGATATTAATATTGGATTTGTTTTTTTATTTATAAATGATTTTTCCACTTTTTTTTTTTCTCTATTTTTAAGTGTTAATTTCTTATTCTTTTTTTTTTCTCTTTCCAGCGCATGGACTTGGGAGAATGCCCCAAAATTCATGATTTGGCTCTTAGAGCAGATTATGAACAAGCAACAAAAGGCAAAGACTATTACTATGACATTGATGTAAGTCACTTTTTCAAAATAGGCTTAACATAGTTTTCATTTTAACCATTTCATCCAATTGGATTTTTTATTACTTGACTATTAATCATGGAATATTAATCATGGAATATTAATCACTAGAATTTTTAATCATGTGGATACTTAATCACTTGGGGATTTTTGAAAGCATTTAAACAGTGTTGTACCAAATAGGTTTTCTCTAAAAAAAAATTTTTTCACATTTTTTGTTCATGTTTTGAAATCCTTTACGATGATGATTCTTCAAAATATGTAAATATCCGTTTTTGCAAATAGCCCCAAAGTTGTCAAAGGTCCTAAAAGTTTAACATAATAAAAACATGATTACATAAATAAATGGCGATTAAGTGTTCAAGTGATGAAAAAACCACATGATTAAAAGTTTAGTGATTATATTTCCGTGATTGACAGTCAGGTGATTAAACCATTCAACCCTGCTTCAATTTTTGAATAAATAATTAAAATATTTAAACCCACAAATGACAACAAACCATTTTGTCCAAAGACCTTAACTTTTTTGTAGGTTTTGTTTGTCCATTTGAGGAACTGACATAAAATTACAAATAAAACAAGTCTTTATTGAATTCACTCAATTGATTCCATTCCTTAAGTTACAATTATTAATCTAGGTTAAACATTCATTTATATTTGCCTACAGTCAGTATCAAATAGACTTGTTTGGTTTGCTTTATATAAACTTGTACTTATAATCAGGACAAAATAATAAGATGATAATGAAGAGGAAAAGAAGTCGGAATAAGTTTGTCATAAGTGATGATGAGTTTCTTATTTTTCTGTATTTTCTTTTTAAGGCCATGGAACATTTACAGTCTTTCATTGCTGAATGTGACCGCAAAACAGAACTTGCCAAACGCCGTCTGAAGGAAACTCAGGAGGAACTCAGTGAGGAAGCAAACCAAAAGGTTGTTCATTTTAGGATTTTAATCTTTAATATTGTTTATAAGTGAATTTCTTTCTTGCCTAATTGTATTTTACATTGAAGATTTGATATATTGGTCTTTGAACAAAAATTAAATTTATTTTAAATAAACTAAAATCTGAACTAAGTAACAAGACCTTTTTTTTTTAAATCATAAGGCCTAATAATTGGTTCAAATCCCAGTCAATCCATTTGTGTTTATAATTGGACTAATACCCTTGGGAAAGGTATGAATCCACATTCCCTCCAGCTATGGGTTAATTAGCAAACATTGTGTTATTAGTAAATAACAAAAAACGTGTGTATACATAAAATGGTTGTTCTCGGCATTAAATGACCTAAAAAGGTTGATATGCCATAAAACACAAATAGTTCTATTGAATTTCTTATTTGTATTTTGAATTTTATTAACAATAAAGATTTGATTTCTTTAGGCTGAAATCATTCATCAGCTTTGTGAACAGATTGGTACGAAATTGGCTAAAGCTGAAACGGCCGGTGCAGAAGGACATGTCGATGAATCTTTGAAACTTATGGAAGAAGTTGAAGAATTAAAAAAACAAAAAGGACAAGCAGAGGTTTGTATAGCTTTTCTTTTTTCTTTAACAGCCATTTTTTTTGCTTTGAAATAATTTTATTACAATTTTGCTTAATTTTTAGAAAAAGTCTTTAGCTTTCTGTTATTGTTTTCCTAAATTTAGATTGAGTATCGAAATTCTATGCCTGCCTCAAGTTATCAACAACAAAAGCTTCGTGTGTGTGAAGTGTGCTCAGCTTATTTAGGTATCCATGACAATGATCGAAGACTTGCAGATCACTTTGGTGGTAAATTACATCTTGGTTTTATAACAATCAGAGAAAAACTAGAAGACCTTAAGGTAAGGAAATTATATTTACTTGAAATATGCCTTGTTTTTATTGGTAAATACATTATGATCTTTAGAAACCTTTTTCTATAAACATTGTTTTATGTTGTTTTTTGATGTTAAGACATCAAGACTTTTTTGTTTGGGAAAGTAAAAAGAAATTATTCAGCCAAAAAAGTAATAGAAAAAAAATCAAAGTTCAAATAAAATTTTTAGGGAAATTTTGAAATTTATTGAAAATTAAATATTTTTTTTATTCAATATTTGAAAAAAATTCTTAATCCAATATTTTTAATTTGTTTTATTCGTTAAAAATGTAATAAGTTAAGTAAAAAAATAAAACATATCTCAGGCATGTGAGAAAATTTACTAATAACTAAGATAATAGAATTAAGTAAAATTAGCTTTATTTTGTTTTTGTTGTATGAATAAGTAGAAATAAAATATTTCTATAATGTAGTATTTTCTAATATTTAGTCCTGAATTCCAATTTCTTTAAGACTCGATTGATGTATTTTAAAAATCTTTAGAAAAGTGTGGCCGAAAGACGAGCCCAAAGAGAAAAAGAAAGAGACGAAAGGCGGAAACGCGAGCAAGAAAAACTTGGAGAAAGAGAAAAGGAAAAGCGTAAAAGCCGAAGTCCAAGCCGGAATCATCGAAGCAGTCGAAGCCACAGTCGGGATAGAAGGAAGCGCTCCAGGAGTCGGAGTCGAAGTAGAAGGTAAAAGAAAAACTTTTTTTTTTTTTCAAGTTGATCTCTTTGAAAATTTGGTTGTTATTTTTAGAAGAGCTTTTCATAATGTTGTGCTGTTCTTTGTGATTTTTAGATCTGGCAAAAGGTCTCGGTCCCGATCTCGTTCACACTCCAGAAGATCAGACTCTCACTCGAAACGTTCACGCTCTCGCTCCAGATCCAGGTATTCCAGGTAAGAAACACATAAAACAAAATTTTATATTAAACAATAGATTTTTTTTTTTTTTTTTTAGTAAAGCCTTTCTTTACTTATGGAAAACTAAAAAAAATGATCTTTTGTTATTTATGGGGCAGGAATCTATTTTGTTGGGGTTGGATGGTGGGTTAATGCCTATTTATGTCTCTTTCTTCCCAATTCTCCTTGGAAATGCTACATTTGAATCTTATGGTTTATATTAATCCCTTCTCTCTAAGCTATTTGTTAAAAGCCAATCTGGATTTGCTTCGCATTGTTTTTATCAAGAACTTGAGAAGGATTTTAATTCCTTTTCACTTTACGGAGTAAAAAGCTCTTCTTTGACTTAAACCAGAAGACAATATAGAATCTTTTGAGGAATTCCAATTTGCTGAAGAAAAGTTTTTTTAACCTCTAATTGCAAAGTGCCAAGCCTTTCTTTCTTTGACCAATTTTCAACTGCCAAATGTTGCTGTTAAGTATTTGTAGTGTTTTCTAAAAGAAAGCTTTAGCCTTA
This sequence comes from Idiosepius hallami, assembly GCA_034780655.1. Taxonomy (NCBI): domain Eukaryota; kingdom Metazoa; phylum Mollusca; class Cephalopoda; family Idiosepiidae; genus Idiosepius; species Idiosepius hallami. Next base: position 32,760 of record JAUZSX010000026.1, on the reverse strand, counting down.
GTTACCAAGTGGATCTCTTGTGTTTTTTAGCAGGCATTCCAGCAGATATGGCAGAAGGCGATCTCGGTCAAGAAGCAAAAGCAAGCATAAGTCTAGAAGATATTCCCGAAGTCGTTCAGCAAGTAGTTCTAGAAAAGGAAGGGATTCTCGTGAAAGATCTGGTAGCAGTTCTAGGGAAGAAATGATGAGAAGAGATGGCAGATTAGATGGTTAGGTAGGTTGATTTTTTTTACTGGGTTGGGAAACAGGATTTTTATTTAAAAAAAAAAAAACCTTTTCTCTTTTGAATTCTTTTCCTTGACAATCGTTTCTTAATATTCTTTTATTCATCCAGAAAAGAATTACTATTTTTAGACCATTTTTCTCTTCCAACTTGAAAATATTCAGATATTTGTTAAAACAAAATTCAATAATTCTCTAAAAAAAATTTAGGTTTTCATTAATATAACACAATAGAACAATTAGAAATAAATTTGTTGTAGAAGATTTATGGAATTAAATTTTTTTATTTTTGTAGGTAGATATGTGAGTGCAGTGGATGTGCAGCTCCGGTGCATGGACGCCAAAGAGTTTTTAGCAACAACCAAACAATCAATAGTCTGAACTTTTGAGAAAAAACAAAAAAAAAAAAATGGTGAGTTGTAAAATTGACTGCACGGTGCTCTGCTGGTTTAATTAATGAGCAACCTTCAATTTTGGTGTTAGAGTTGTTCAAAACATGGACAGAATTTCATTTTATTATATGTATATAAATAAAATCTCTTTCTCTAAGCAGAATAATTTGAATTAAAAAGACAAAACAAGCCACACTTTATAAATCTTTTTGGAAGTTTTTTTCCTTCAGGATTAAATTTGAAAACTGTTTCTATTACTTTTTTTAGAAATTTTATGCAATATTTTTTTCTTTAACAGTTTTTATATTAAACAACAAAAGTGCCTGAAAGGTTTTTAATTTTCTGGAATAATTTTTATATAAACTTTAAAATATATTTTTTTTTTTGGCTGGTTTGTCAATTGTTTTTTCTGACAAATGCATTTTAGTTTTCACTTCATGACAGGCAAAAATAAATTTAGATTTTATTGTAGAAAATTAAGTTTAGTTTTGGCTGAAACTTTATAAATGACAAGACAATACATTTCACTTTTTTTTTTTTTTAGCACTTAATGAAACCTAATTTCTGTTCATTAAAAAAAAAAAGACTTCTCAATATCAATTGTTGGTTTAATGCCCACTTCATGTCAAAAACCTCTGCATGGTTTTATTTGTTGCAACTCTTGTAATCAACTTTTGTAAAAATGTCAATAAAACATAACTTTAAACTCTGAGATTTTATTTTTTTAATTTGACTTTATTGAAAGCAGCAATTCCAAATAAAGAAAACTTCTTGATGAAATAATAGAGCTATCAACATTTCTTGAAACAAAGCTGACTTTTCGTGAGACGAGACTGTGTTGGACAAACAAAACACCTGAAAAATAAAAATTTTTCTTGATTTAACTCTTGTGTGAAGAGAGAATGATTAAAATTGTTTTCAATAACATGAAGATTTGCCACAAGTTGTATTTTTATATCTAGTTGTAAATAAGAAAAAAAATTTATCACAAATTCTCATTGTGACCCCAAGGGCCTTAAATGGGGCAAAAATGACATTTTTTGCCCCATAACTTTTGATCTATCATGTGGGGTTATTTAAAGTTTCTGTCCAAAATCTCATTGTGCACTCAAGGGGGACGATGCATGCTTGACTTGTTTTTTCCTGTTCCCAAAAAGATTTTGGGGAAGAATAAAGTTAAACTGACCCATTTTTATTTTCTGTTTGCCTTGATGAAACTGATGAGGCCATTGGTTGATGCATCATGGGAAGTGATTGGTTCTTCACTTGCCAATTCAGGTTGAATCACTTTTGCAAATGTTTTGCCAAGTTCAACTCTTTAAAAAAAAAAAGAAAAAAAATTATGTCATAAACAAATTGTGAAATATTAATTAATTCTGTAAATGAGAAAATTAACTTTTCATTTCAACCGTGTGTCAAGGTTTTTTTTTAGTCTTGGAGAAAGCTTTTAGTTTTCAGAGACTCAAAGTGAAAGATTGGTAGCGACTACAATAGAAAAATAGCTACTAAGGGGTTAAAATGAAAATTTGGATCATTGCATATGTACGTCTTTTTTTGGGGAGGGGGTGTACCATTGAAATAGTTTTAGGACTAAGAGTGTAAAATTAAGTAAAATTCTGTTTCTATTGAAGCGAATGCTCCAATTTTACTTTTAGAAACAGTGCTTTTTTTGACACATAAAGTACAACTATGTGAATTTTCCAGAAAGTCAGTCCAACCTTTTTGAGTTTATAAGGAATAAATTCAAACACAGTTTTTTTTTTTAGTTTAAATTTGCAGCAATGATAAATAGAAAATGTTTATAACAAAAATGAATATAGAATGAGAAAATCAAATTTGCTACTTACCCCCATTGGTCATAAGAATTAATGTCCCAAATAATACCTTGGACAAAGATCTTATGTTCATACATTGCTGAAAAGAAAAAAAAGACTTATTGCTTTTTATGAAGATCAATGATTAATAATTGTAAGAATCTTAAATTTTGTTTGGTTTTTCTTTATAAAAAGATTTAAATATTAAATTTGTTAAAAATCCTGTTTAGCCTCAATGGTTGAGATTTTCTTTTAATGACTTTCATCAAAATATCTTTAAAACCTTAAAATTAAATTTGATTTCAGATCAAAAATACCAAAGTGAAGCATGCATGGTCCCCCATGAGTGCAAAGTGAATGGAGCATAAAAAGTACAGAATTAACCGATTCAATTTATATTTTGGACAAGATTTAGAAAAATCCAAGCTGGATCAAAAGTTATGGGACAAAAAGTTTTATTTTAGGCCCCTGGGGACACAACAAGAATTTTCCTAAGGAAAATTGTTTTACTGTGCACAACTTAATTTACTTGGTGAGCAGCACCAACCAGGTTTGGCACAAGGCCATTTTTAAGGTGAATGCAATGATTTTGACTGGGATTTGAACTTACATACTATGATTCTAGAGCCCGAGCTTTTATCAATGATCCAACTTTGCTGCCCATTATATAAATATGAATATATATATATATTTAAAAAATACAACTTGTGGCAAAATTTCAGAAAAAAGTAATGGTTATCCAGCAATAGTCAGGACGCACATTCGTCATTAAAAACAATAATTTATTGACCCCCCCCCCACTGATTCATCAGGGGAGGGGGACCAATGAAAATGAAATATTTAAGAATTGATTTTAAAATTTGATTTTTTTATTAAAGAAAAGTCAAAACTTACCAATTAAAGCTCCCAACATAAATGGATTCAATTGAGAAAACAAAATAGAATTTGTTGGTTTGTTGCCAACAAAAACCTGAAAAATTAAAGGAAAAATTAATTTTATTTTAGCAACTTTTTAACTATTTTTAGGAAGGAATGTATTTGAGAATTATATTCCTACAATGTTACAAATGAATAAACCATTTTTGATAACATAAATACATATAGAGATCTATTTTATTTTCATTAAAAATTTATTAAAAGGTTTGTCTCCAAAGATTAAGGCTTCACATCTGGGTTTTATAAACGATTTCTGTTCTGTATAGAATTTCTGTCTAGACTTAATAACATTATTATTAAAAACGGTTTATTCACTTATTGAAATTTATTTGGTTCTCTTAGAAAATTATTTAAAGATTCTTAACCAAAGCTGAAGGAATTTTGGATTATAGATATTTACAGTTCGGGTTTTTAAGTGCAAAAATAATTTTATAAAAAAAAAGATATAATAATAATAATAATAATAATCTTTTTTTAAGACTTAACTATTATTAACCCTTTTGATCCTAAAGGGCTGATATATCAGCCCTAATAACCTAAGGCAACACCATCATTTCTTCTTTAATATTGTGGTCTAATAGAATGCAACTGAGTGACTATTTGGCTATTTTGATAAGTCAGGGTTCGAAGGCTTAATATTAAAATGACATTTATTACAAAAAAAAAAATTGTTGAGGGTTGAAAAATAATTATGAATCATAAAATAAGGTTATTTTTGGGTTTTACAGCATATCAACCTTTTTAGATCATTTAATGCTGAGAACAATCATTTTTGATAAACATTTTTTTTTCGTCCACATAGTTATTTGAATAACTCTATGCGTTTATTTAACTTTCAACTAGATAGAATGTGGGGGATTTATACCTTTACCAAGGGTATTTAGTTTAAATATGCAAATGGAATGACTATGATTCCATAGTGAGGACCCCAAGTGGACCTCCACTGTTTTTTTTTTAAACTAAAAAAGCCTTTTTCATAAGAAACTACAATTGTTACAAACTTAGGGTTTTTTAATTTTTAGGGTAAATTAAGATTTGAAAAAAGAAAAAACAAAAAGAAATTTTAATGAAGATGTGTAAAGAATGAGAAAATTTATTTTGCAAAAAACAATATAAAATTAATGTTTTTTTTTAACTTGAAAGTTGCAAAGCTGTCAAGAAGCTTCTAAAAGATTTAATAAAAAGATGTTTTTAAAAAGAAATGATGTTAACCTTCCCATAATCCCTTTCCCTTAATGATATCAGCCATCTTCTTACCTTGTGTGGTGCAATTTGTTTCATCTTCTCTTCAGAAGCTCCAGTCTTTTTCAATTCTTCTAAAACTTCAGCTTTATTTTTTCCTTTCATCAAAGCTTTCGTCTGAGCCAAGAAATTTGCTTGCAGAATCTAAAAAAAAAAAAAGAAAATTAGAATTAGGAGAAATTCACTGAGAAGCAAAAATCAGGACAGATAATCTTAATTCAAAACAAAAAAAAAAACAGGAAATCTTTTAAAGAATTAAGGAACAAAAATTAATTAAATTTAAAATAATTTTCATTATAGAATAATGGAAAAACTAGCTTGGGGCCAATCATTATTATTATTATCAAGATTTAAAGGGTTTTTGAGAAAAATGTTGCCTCAACTAAACAATATAAATGGTTGTTCATAAGTTTAGTGCCGGCCCATGAACATCTGATAACAGTCGATGATCAGATTTAAATATCGTCAACACTGGACCAAAATTTGAGGCTTCAAACCAGATTTTCATATTAAAATTAGTGGGTGGAACCAATAATAAGATAGGATTAGGGTCAGAAGGGTTAGGGTCACAAGTATATAATCCAGAGTTAATAGAATTTTAGAAGAATAGTCAGTCAGAATTCAAAGGGGTCTGTCTACACACTAAAATTTTTAGAAATAAAAATCTGTCCTTTATCCTGCCAACTATCTCTCTCCCTAGCAACCAACAATCTGTCTCCCTAGCAACCAACAATCTCTCTCCCTAGCAACCAACCATGATGTTAGGAAGTAAATAAAAACATCTAAATCTAAAATCACATCTTTTGGTTCCCAAAGGAACATGGGGCCCCTACACATCACATCTTGTCCTCATGATTTTGTCCGTGCTGCATTTGATGTTCCTCTTCTCCCAGCTTTTCATCCTGACCATTTGACGTCTGCAGTGCAATCACAGCCAACAAGCATTGCAAGATTAAAATGTTTGATCTTTGTTTTGTGAACAACATCTGCAGACAATATAGTATGACTGCAGATGTTCTTTACAAAAGCAAATCTGATTTTTTTCTTTCTTCCTTCAAAACCAAAGAATCAAGAAAACTTTTTTACCTGATGATGTAAGCCATTTTGAATTGGATTGTGGGTTTTAACTGGCATCAAAAAGTCACAAGGAATCAAACGAGTTCCTGGCAAAGCAAAAAAAAAAAAAAGGATCATTTATATTGATATATCTATCTATCTATCCATACAGTGTATCACAAAAGGGAGTACACCCCTTCACATTTCTTTTTGAGGTATGAAGTATTAGTTAAGCAAAGACACGGAGTCAACGGCTTTCGGTGACTGTCTCTCGCCTGCTATGTCATCAGACCAAAAGGAAGTCAGTTTATTTAAATAAACTGGCTTCCTTTTAGTCTAATATATATATATATGGTATGTGTGGGTGTATATGGTGTGTGTATATATATATATATATATTGGGCAGCGACGGTGGAGCATTGGTACAAGCTCGGGCTGTGAGATCGTGTTATGCGAGTTCAAA
>JAUZSX010000025.1:1318753-1337136 GCA_034780655.1 Idiosepius hallami | reverse complement strand
CGGTTTCAATCCTAGCTAGAGGAAGGCTGATTTGCAGAGCTGTCCTGACGAGGAATAAAATTCCGAAACGGGTCCGTTGACAGATGGCAAAATTTTATATATATATATATATATATATATATATATATACCCAGCTCTCTGTCAGATTAAAACTTTTTTTAATGCGTACACATTTTTGTGATCATATTCAAATACATTCTTGAAATAATATGCATTATTAAGTTCAGATGATTTATATTAAGTATAACCTAAAATTCATTAATGTACTTATATTTTCATTTTTTTTTTTTTTTGCAGGATTCCACAAAATTGAATTATCGAAAAAGTGCTGGTTACTTACATAACATGATGGCCAAGAATCCCCCAGTGGAAGGAGTAGATGCAGGCCAGACAGTCAGTTGGGCTGGTCCCGTTGGTTCTTCAGATATACTTCCAACTTCCACCCAGTCTTCTAGTGTGCCATCTATTCCTGATGCCACTGGTTCTTGTGCATCACTTGGCTCAACAACAGCAGCAATAACTAACACTGCTGAAAGACTTTCCAATGCTGTGCAGCTTTCTCAGTTTCTCCACAATTTTGTGGTAAGTTCATGCTTTTTTATAATGAAACCAGTGGTTGGTAATTTATTTTTATCAATCAAGTTGAATTTAAAAGTTAAGTAACCCTAAAAACTATCACAAATTTTCATGGTTGTTCAATTAGTTGGCTATTAATATAAATACTAAAACTGTTTTAGATTGGTAAAAATAGAAAATAGATAAAATTCTATCGTATTTCATGTTCTTATTTTGAGCCTTTATAAAAATTAAAATCTAAAAATAAATGTATAGGTTTTTTTTTTTCTTTTTTTATAGTAAAGATTATTTGGTAATATACTTGAAAAACTAAGTATATTAAAAATCTTGTGTCAGGAAAAAAAAAAATCTTGTGTCAGGAAAATATTTCAGAAAATATTTTCCTGACACAAGATTTTTAATATACTGTGGCATATTTACTTATTGAAGTAGATTTCATGAGTTATTATTTTTCTATTTTATCTTTTATAGCAATTATCAGTTCAACAGAGCACAGCCTTAGAAGGGTAAGTAAAATTTATTTTTATGTAAAGCATATTCTTCATTGCAGTTCAAAAAATGTTAGTTTAAAACAAATTGGTTTGTTAACTGCTTAAAACCAAAAATAAAACAAAAATAAAATTAATTTGGGTTTCAAACAAGTTAAACTTTTGTGTTCTTATATAATTTTTTTAATATTCAAAGAAATATTTTTTTTTCATTTTTCATGTTCTTCAAATGTTTGTTTTCAGTTTTCAAATTGTTTTAATTATTGAATTTTTCTTTGTAAAAATGCATTATTTTTAATTATGATTTATTTTTTTTTAATTTTGAATGTTTTATTTTGTAAACCCTTTTTTTATTAAGAATGTGTGGTTTAAAAAGAAAAAATTATTTTTCTTAATTTTGAAAAATATTTACAGCATGCGTCAGCAGCTGATGGATGCCCAAGACAAAATTGCCCGGTTAATGACGGAAAAGTCTGAGATTAATAAACATTCCCAACTTGAGGGTCTTCGTAATCTTAAGGTAGGTCATTTCAGAAATTATTTATTATTGAAAAAGAAAATATTGATTAATCTTATAATTTGGTAAACCAGGTTGGCGGGGGGGTATATTTAGGTGTAAATTTGTCTACTAAATTACCAATACCGATTATAAATTATAAATAAGCTCAGCTTTATAAAATTATAATTTTTATCCCTTTTCTGTACAATGTGTGAATATTTTTTAATGTATTTTCTGAATAAATTGTTACTCCAAAACGAGCTTTGTGTTAATATGAACAAACCAAAATTAGTTTTTATTATTCTTATAAATGTTAAATCGCTATTTTAAAACTTATGTAAATAACGTGAGAATGTATGATCACTGATTTTTTTTGATTTTTTTATTTTTTTAATCTTTTAGGAAGAAGTAACCCGGGAAAGGCAAGAACTTGAACAAGAAAAAAAGCGAACAGCAGAATCACTTGAAAAGAATCGTGAAGAAATACAAAAAGAATGGGTGAGTCTAAAATTCTCTACTGACAAATAATCAAAACATCTCAAAATGCTTAAAATTTGATTGAAAATCTAGCTTTTTATGTTGTATTACCAATTTATATAAAGATTATACAATTAGTTCAAAAGTTTAATATCCACCAAAAATTTCAAAACAAGAACAATATTCTGTATTATCTATTTTGAAAAAACAGTCTTAATTTGCTGAAAAACGGAAACTTATCACAACAACTTCAGCATTTGAAAATCAACTGCTGCACTATTATTTATTCTAAAATAAACCAGACAATGAAAGGTACAGAGTGGTATCTGTACATATTCTATATAGATAAAAATATTTTTACATAGATTTAGAAGTTTGACTCTTTTTATTAAAATTCTTTTTTTTCAAAGATCTTAAATTGAAATTCAGAATAAAATTCTAAAAGTGACTATAATAGGTGTTTTCATAAACTGTTTGATAAGTCAAATTTGTTGATTTTAAAGTATCAAAAAGTCAGTTTAAAGAAACAAATCAATGAATGAAAATTCATACTTTTACATCAACTGAATTCATTTAAAACATTCTCTATTTAAGAATTTATTTTATGATAAACATTTGTATACACTGCTCAGAAAAGAATTAAACAATTCAAATTGAGATTCTTTAACAGCAAATGTAGGATTTTAAAAAAGTATTGTTGATTTTAGGATTCTTAGGTCTGCAAAATTTCAATTGTAGCCATAATTATTTTGAAAAAAAAAAAAACACTGTTCGGAAAACTCCAGAATATCCAGTAAAAAATAAAATTATTTGTAAAATAAAATTATCTTAAAGTAGAAATAAAAATTACTGATATTTTCTTAGATTCAAATTGAAAGAGTTTGATTTATAAAAGTGATTTTAAAGAGTTAATAAAATTGATTAATTTTTATTGTATTATTTGTATAATTATTTTTAATCTAAAACATATTTAGAATTTGAGATTTAAACTTAAGCCTTTAAACCCTAAAGAACCAATATATCGGCCCTGGCGGCTTAAGGTAAAAGAACACGCACACAACGATATTTCAACCTTCATCTTTGGACCCTTACTTAACAATATTATCTAGTAGTCACTCAGAGCCGTTCTATTAAAGAACTATATTAGGATCGAAATGTCAGTGTGTCTTTTTTGCCTTTATTTACTAAGGCCGATATATCAGCCCTTTAGGGTCAAAAGGGTTAATATATATCATAAGCAGCAGAAAAAAAACTCTAAAAGATATATTGTTAAATGAAAATTGGCAATAAGTTTAAAGTATTCACTTTTTCAGCTTTAATTTAAGGATTTTATTTTCTATTCTTTCTTCTAGAATGACATAAGAGCCCAAAAAGATGAACTTCACCGACAGAGAGAGGTGTTCCAGAAGCAGTATGACCTCTGGGAAGAGCATCGGTCCAATGGCGCCGCTGGGCGAAGCCAAAATCTCCCAGACAAATCCCACAACCTTGATGCACATGGCTCAAATCAGAACACAGCCAGTCACAGCCCAATCATGCACAAACGCTCTGCTTCAGCTGAACTCTCTAGCCAAACACCCGAGGAATACATGTCTTCAGGTAAAGACTTGAAAGAGTTGAGCAAGCAGCAGCAGCACCGGAGTTCAGTTGGTAATCTACATCATATTCCAATCCCAATGCAGTTGTTCAGTGCCACCAATGAACAAAGGGTTGGAGAGAAAATGAAGCAGCATTTGCCCCTCCAGTTGGCCAGTACAGGAAATGCAGCAACTCTGCCAACATCAGGAAAAGGAGCCCCAGGAATGTCCCAGTCACAGCAGTCTGGATTAAACCGTGCTGGACTTGGGCGATCAGCATCAAGCACATCATTTAACCTTAGTAGGGAGAGCAGTAGCCTGGGCCAAGTGATGAAATTAGCAGAACCATGTCGATCAGCTCCTAAAGAACGCTCTCAGACAGGGATGTCAAAGTCAGATCAGAATTCTCAAAAACAATTATACTTTTAGAATCATTAAAGTAAGTTTAATCTTTTTACTTGTATACAATCAACTGTTTATGTGTTTGGTAATTAATTTTATTTGGAATATGAAATATAAGAATCACCCTTTATGTATAAATTTTAAAATGAAAGGCCCAATTTATTGATGTTTAAGATCCTCAAGATGTCTAAACTTTGAGTTTGAGATAAGACATAAATAATGAAAATAATTTTGAAATCAATAAAAAATTCCACATAGTTTTCATTATAGATGACAATTAAGAACTATACTTTGGTATTAGTTTTTAGAAAAATTGCTCTTGTTTTTTAATGAAATTAAAAATAGAAAAGTCTTGCAATTTATTTATTTTTTTCATGCTATGCATGTTAAATTGAGATTTGAAAAGTTAAAAAAATGTGAGAAGATTGTTTTTTGATAATTTATATTTAATTTGAATGGGTGTAACATTTTGCTAGAAATTTTTAAAAATTGAATATTTTTTAGTGATTTCAAAATTTTCAAATTCTAATCAATTTTATTACATAAAAAAATCCACCATGACATTTTTTCTCTCCAAAAGATAGAAAAAAAAATTAAATATAATTTCTATAATTTTTTTTATAAATAATTATTCATCATTTATTGAATAGAAATTTTTATTAAAAAGAATGAGAAGAATTGAAAGTGAATCTAATTACTTATACATAATGTAATTACTGTTTTTAAATAAGAGTGCATACAGATTTTCCCACATTTGCTGACAAAGCAAGTACATCATCAGTATTACAAACCCTATGGAGGACATCAATTCTTCAAGTGTATGAGTTTTTAAAAGAAAGCGACTATTTTACATTTAGCTTTTGAAAATACATTTCAACAAATTAATCTATTTTGAAATCTTTAAATGACAAATGATTTTGTTCACCATTAGAAAACTAAAACTAAAAAATAAAACATAAAATTATAAACATTAAGTAAATTTGATCTGTAGTTTTTTGTTTTTTTCTTCAGAGACTTGACTTGCAAGACTTTAATAAATGGAGTTAAAATACAATAAAACTTCAGAGCAATTTGTCATATTGTTGCATGGTTTTTATTTTATGAATTCTACATTTAAAGCTAATAAAAACAATCTTTAGATAAAAGATGGATTTAAAAATGGGTTAAAAAAACAGAATTATTTCAGGTCATAAGAACAGTTAATTGTGTTTATTTAAAGAATAAATCCATCTATTTTATCATTTATATTTATAACCTTTATATAAAATTCAAACGCATTTTCTACTGGAACTATGAATTTATTTTTATGTTTTCGAAATTTGTAAGATTTAATACCTTTTCTAAAATGAAGTGTGGAAATTTACAAATATTTCTTTTTAAAAGTTTATTCCATTTCAATGTGTGATTCAACAAAGCCATTAAAATTCCAAGATTAGTTTTGAAAAACAAAAAATGAATCCTCTTTTTTCAAATGCATGTCTGGGTGTTAGACTGTTAGAAAAATAATCTCATCAAAATATGCACATATATATTCCAGTGCAAATATTGTTTTGCTAGTAGAACACAGGAAAAGCAGTTCTAAAGCTAATAGTTGAATTAAACTATATTATAAAAAAGAATGAAAAAAGAAAAATGAATTAAAATATGTATTGTGAGTACTATACCATTTTAATGTCAACAAAGTATTTAAAAAAAAAAAAAGATACAATAGACTAATAATCCAAAATTGAATCTGTTGGAATTTTTATTTAGGGACTCCTAAACTAAGTAAAAATTAAGAATATTAAAATGTTGTAATTGTTTGGGGATATTTTAAAGGGGATATTACTAGAGACATGTTTAAAATGGGAGGAATTTTGTAATAGGAATTATTAGATAAAATTTTGTCTTGTTACAAAATCAATCTCTAAAAAATGATTCAAAATAACACACTAATCATTTCAAATCTAAGGAATATAAAAATAGAACTATTTCAAAATCTTTTCCTCTTGATGTGTTCATTTTTTATTTAAGTATTTTTTTTTAAATTTCAGGAATAACTTTGTAACTCAAAACCATTGCATTGCTTACCTTTGTTAAAATTCTAGTTTTGCCATATTTATTTTTCTTTTTTACTAAATACATATTAAATATTAATTTTCCTAATATTTTGCAGGTTTTTGAGTTATCTACCCTGGTTTTTGTAAGAACAGCATTGAACCCAGTTCTCCTGATTTGAATGCCTTAGCTTCTGCTGTAATCACCAACCAGTGCCTGATTGTGGTCTATTTTTTTTACCTGCTAGAAGCTACCACCAGGGATATAATCTGCTGGCTACAAGAAAAGAAGCCTGGCAGGAGGAGGGGGGAGAAAGGACAAATCATATTTTTAAAAAACTGCTAAGAGGTCAAAAACTGAAAAAGTACCAATATTTAAAAAAAATGATGGGGGAAAACTAATTTACAGGTGATCAAAATAAAAAAAGTAAAGAGTAATTTGGGAAATAAATTTTTAATTTATAATTATTAAGGCATTTGAAGCTACTATTCTCATCAAACTAGATTGTCTTAAAAAAAAGTGAAACTCAGAATATCAAAAATAAGAAAAAATGGGCTGTCAAGATTTGAAGAATATTTTGAATTCAAAAGTAATTTATTTTCAAAATGTAAAATAATCTAATCATAATCTGGTCAGCTACCATTAGGTTTCATTCCAGCTAGTTTGAAAAATTTGGAAAATGGTTTAAATATGAAATAGATTTTTAACTTCATATCTTTCTTATTAAAGTTGCAAAGCTAAACTACTTTAAAATCAGTGGTTGCCAACTTTTTTAATACTACTACCAAATTTGAAGAGTAAAATTTCCATGCTGCCTATTTATATTTTAGATTTGAATATTTTAAATAAATGTTATTTTTCAACCCAGAATATAAGGATTTCAAGATTTTTTTATATCGAACTTTTGTTGTTTTAAGACATGCCAAAGAAACATGTTTATCAAAGTTTTAAAGCGAGTGTATGACATGGAAAAACTAACCTTGTAGGTAGCCATGTAATATTCCCTACTAAAATCAACCACATTGGCAACTACTGTTTTAAATTAGAATTTAGGATTTTTATGAAGTTGATATAGTTTTAAATATTTATAACTTTGGAGGAAAACATGATAGAAAAAATCTGTAAAAATAAAAGTTAAACCCAATATTTTTGTTCCTTTTAGATATTCTAGAAATATAACATTTTGCCTTTGACTTTCACAATGTGTTCAAAAATTAATGTTATTCTCCGAATTTTTTTTTAAATAATAACAAAGATTCCATAAGATTTGCTTGTTCATACACAAGCTGTGTTACATAATGGAGAATGCTGTAGTAATTTTCTAATTCATGGGTAATCTTAAAAAGAAAAATTAAGCAATTTTGGAGGTAAATATAATTTTGAAATGACGGAGTAACTGTCATCAGGTTTTTATAGATATTTTACTGATGATATCTATCATGTTTTGTTTCAAATTTTGAACTATTAGAAATTGCTTGCAAACTTATTGTTTTTAATTTTTTTTAGTCAACAAATATGTAAAATTTTTAATCAATGATATTGTTTTAACAGTTTAAAATATTTTCATTTATTTCTTTTTGAAAAAGAAGGGATGATTATGTTAAGATTAGTTAATAGGGAGAAATTCAGTCTGTTGTAGAAACAGATTAATTTAGAAAAATATCCCCAGTCCAAAGATTTAGAGAAGAACCTTGTTTAAAGGCATTTTGAGCCATGCAATCTGATCAGCTCCATAAAAAGGTGAAAAAAATCCTTTGAATCAGACTATATGGAAATGGACAGTATAAAGGAAGGGAAGTGAAATCCCCAAAGTTAACCACCTTTTAATCAAGTTGCAAGAACAAGGTTCTTTATATTTTATTAGATACAATTTTAAAAGATTGGTCTATGGCATTTACTTATTTTTTTTTTTAATTATATAAATTAAAAATTAAATTTGGTGCTTAGCTGCTCCTTAAGATCTTCTGAAACTCTGAATGCAGTTCATAAACTTTCTTTCATAGTTTGATTTATAAAAGTTTTATATGTAAATATAAGATGTGTATAAAGATAAATAAATAATAATTGAATATAAAATTTGTCTGAATTTCTAAAATTACCAGTTGTTATACTCTTTGCTTGTCTTAGAAAATTGCTTTTGACTTTTTTTTCCTTTTTTTTTTCTTTTTATTCTTTGGTCTGTCTGTTTTCTAGTCTTTTTGTTATGGACTATGATCTTACTGGTAATCTTTTAAAGGATTTCAGATGACACCCTTTGATTTTCAGGACATTAATGGCTGCAGTATTATGCATCTTTATCTGCCAACTCTATGTTTTTTTGTATTGTTTATTTTTGTTCATATAAATCAACTAAATTTTTGTTAGGTATGTTAAGCTTCAAATGTTGAAAATGACTGCTTTTTCTTTTATTAAAACCAGAGGAAATGTGATATATAATAACATAATAATTGATAAATATGTTTTCAAATATGTTATTTAGTTTGAATCATTGCAATTTTTTTCTAGCCCTGGTGCATGGTGCTATGTCCTGAGTAACTGATATCCTTTGTTGACTAAAGAGGGAAAAACATCGATCGTGGTGAATAAGCATTTGGATAATTTTGGCATTAGGTAATTTTTCTGCTCTCAACATGGGTAAGACTTTATAGCCATATGTTGATCCATAAAAGAAAACTAAACTCTTGTGACACTAACAGATTTCAGTCATTCTGTTAGTAATACCGGATGTTACAACTAACATATCAGATTTAAAACTTTAATAATTTTTTCTTCTCAGTATGTTTTATTGAAATTTTACCACAGAGTAAATACAATTGAAAGATTTTATTAATAAAAATTTCAGGAGATATGGTGAACTTGTAGCTGAGTTGTGTCTGTACTTTGATGTTAGCCCCATCATTCTTAATCAATTTCTAAATGTGGTCTCAGTATGCCAGAATAGTTTAATCTATTTCTAGCATTATCTCTGCCTGTTGATGGATTCTATCCTTCTTCACTGGTTTTACAGCAAAAGTAAATGCAGTAAATAGTTGATTTGCACATGCATTTTGACACTAGATTTATTTTATGTGTTCTCACATAAGTTGGCCTATCATCCAACTTGTTAAGTCAGTATATTGTATTTACTTGGTAGTCTACCAAACCAAGTTAGGCTCAAGGCCATTTTTACGTGCTCTATATACCTAGAATTTTTTTAAATTCAGTGTTACTTGAGTTAACAACCCCCAGCTGTCCAAGGCAGCTAAAGTGAATGTAATGGTTTTGACTGGGATTTGAACTTGCGTAACTCACCTGAGCTTTAACCAATGCTCCACAGTCTCTACCCTTGTTAAGTCAGTATATGAATCGATCTTAATTCAAAGTCTTTTTAGTTAACCAGTATGTTATGAGCTTCTATATTTGACAAGCCAAATGTGATTGGCCAAGAGCCAGCCAACAATTAAGTAATCATTTTTTAAGAAAAAAGTTAGATTGAAATGTTTTAAATATAATTTTATTGAGTTAAATTACAACGCTCTTCAACTATTATCTTATCACTAGGGCTGTGATAATATGCTTTTATTATTACTTGACTATTTTGCTATCTCTTTCTATTTTTACTATTTCTTTCAATTCTGTAGTTATTACCGTGGCGGTGATTATATGCTTTTAATAGAGAATATTCTTGTGATAGCCCAAGTAATTTGGGTTCTGAAAGGAATATTCCTTACTGAAAGCATATTATCATAGCCCTACTTATCACACATAATTTAATCAAATTGTTTTAAGAAAAAGTCAGTGTTAACATATTGAATGAAAGTTTTTATTAATATTTATCATTGAATTTAGTTCTGTGGTCTACATTTGCCCCAATACTAATACCCCATACTAATTTGCATTAACCATTTGGCCAAAATACTGTCAGATTTTTTTTCTCTGTGGCAAGTTAGTGTTAACAAGTTCATAACTCAATTCTGTTGAATTTAAAGTCCATATGAGGTTTGTGAAATTTAGCTTTTATACCTGTAGTTGTAAACACAAATCAAATATGTTAAGCAACCAATTAGAAATATTTATGCATTTAGATTATTTTTTTTTTTAATCAATTTTTATTTTTAAAAACACTTTTTTTGTTCTTATTTTAATTGATTTGTTAAAAAATGGATTTAGAAGCCCACCATTAGGAATGAGAAAATTTCAATTAAAAATATAGGGCTCATTCCAAAAGTAATCCCACCTATTTTTAAAGTTATCTATTAAAAGTTGAAGAGCTACAAAGATAGAAATGACCCCATTTTTCTGTGCAACAAAATTTGTTTTTCTATATAGTCAACACCATTTCCAATGCACTTTAGCCAGCGATCCATTTTTTTTTGTCACTCACTTTGTTGCCATTCTGAAATCTGTGAACTGATCTCCTAATCATACTGACATCAACTGTATCTGTATCGTTGTAAAAAGTTAAACAAGCACCAGTGAACGTTGAATTCCCTGTATGGAGGAATTCAATGACACACCTCTGCTTCTAATGCACGCCCATGGCAGAGATTGTTTTGTTAGTCTCACCTGTCAAAATCTGCAACAGAGAGATTAAGCTTTTAGAAGAGTATTTTTCTCTTTGTCAGTTAATTTTGAACTCCAAGATTATTTTAGATAAGTCTTCTTTATCCAAAAAATATTCAATAACCTCAGTGTTAACTCTCTTAAACCTTTACTCCTAGTGGTGTATTGGGTAGCAAATTTATTTTTTGCTGTTTCTGTAACATACTTATTTTTATGAGTAAGGGTCGTTAGCCCTATTCTCAACCCCAAACAAGCTAAAGGTTGATGCTATGGTTTTGAATTTGTATAATACGATTCCATAGTTCGAGCTTTTACCAATGGTCCACCTATGCTCAACCCCCAACCTGAGGGATCTTTTGTTAGGTTTTGAAATGAGTGTTGCCTTTCACTTAGATGAGCTACTCTTCCGAGTTAACGGGCCCCATCTACCCGAGGCAGCTAAAGGTTGATGCTATGGTTTTGACAAGGATTTGAACTTGTGTAATAAGATTCAATAGTCTGAGCTTTTACCAATGCTTCACCTCACTGCCCTCAATGTTTACTAAAACACTAGATTTAAGACTTTGATTTATGATATTGAGCAGAAAACATTGTATGAATTTTAGATTAAGATGTCCAGAGTCAATTTATTTGCACTGCCTGCAGATTGACAAACTATAAATCTGCGAAGGTGGAGCTCAGGGTCTGAAATCGTAGTACGTGAGTTCAAATCCAAGTCAAAACCATTGCATTAACCTTAAAAAAAGGTTTTGTGCCAAACTTGGTTGATGCTGCTGCTGCTCTCCAAGTATATATAATATTGTTAAATAAAAAAAACAAAAAATTATTTCATGTCATTCAGTTAATTCAAATCAAAACAAAACAAAAACTCAAATTTTTTTTTTAGAAAAAAAAAATTAGGTTGAAATGTTTTTAATCCAATTTTATTAAGTTAAATACAGTTAAATTATTTTGTTAGTGATGGATATCATATTTTTCTAAAATTAATACAACTGGAGGAAAAGTCAAGTCTGCAGAAAATGCCTTTTTTTTTTCTTTCCTTCAGAGATATGTAATGAATGTTCTAGTAAAAAATCTGTTGACCTTTTTTTAATTTTTTTTTTTTATTTATTCATAATTTTTAAGACTGCCAACAAACCCTAGAATCTTTTATTTTTCTTCTGAAAATTGTAATGAAAAAAAAAATCTGTCTACTTTAAAATTAGATTTAAATATACAAGTTACCACCAGCAATGTTTGGATTTATTTAGATTCTTAAAGCATCTACTTGAATGATTTTGTTTTATTTCCCTTCACCAATACTAAAAGAAGCTTTCAACTTTAAAGAGTTACATGCATTCAGATATACACACACACACACTCTAACATAAAAATTTCCTGAAACACTCAGAAAAACAAATAAAAATATGAAAACATTAATTGGACAATTCCTTTATTCTAAATAGTAAAAAATTGTACTTTTAAAAGGACACAAAAAATGATTCTGTAAAAAATTTAATAGTTCCTTGTTGTTAATATACAATAAAACTTGATCAAAATGAAAGTTTGCTGCCTAATTACACCTTTTATAGTAATATAGTTTTCATATTATTATATAATATAAAATTATAATTTATGAAAATGCTTACTGTTTAATCTTTAAACATATTGTATTTCAAAATTAATGATAGTTGAAGCTCTAATGAAGTTATTTATAGAAAACACATTAGTGACTTATGCATACATGTTTTAATGAAGGGAAGGTTTATATGTATCTAATATCTAATTATTTTCTGTAAATAATGTAATTCATTTTATATAACATTCATTTTATTTTTCTAAAACCCTAATTGGGTATGTGAAGAATAATGCATTCGATATACTTAAGTTAATCATTTATTACGGAAAGTTTAATAATGAAATAAGTAGTAAAAAAATTAGGTTGGTTTGAAAGGATTTAAATAAGTTTACATTGAAAAATGGAGGCAGTGAAAGTATCCTTTAGGTTAGAATCCTTGACATAAGGTAGAATTTAAATTCTGTATGAAAGGAGATGAGGATAGTTTATGTAAGATTAAAAATTGATAAAGAAAAAATGCTCACTCTAGTTTGATTCTGGCTAGGGCTATCAATTTTCTGTTAATAGTTTTAGAATAAAGACATTTGTTTGGTTTTTGATGCCTTGAATTTAATTTTCAAAAATATTCTCTGGAAAATCCTATTGTCATCTTTTGAAAATGTTAAGTATTTTCCCAAAATTAATTTTGAAATTTACATAAATAATGTGACCATGAATTGGACGATCAGTTTGCAATAATGATATACAGTGAAAATGAGCTCTTAGTGTCACTTTGCTTTGACACCAAAATGCTCACTTTCTAATCAATTTTGGGGGCAATTTATTTGTATGAAAAGTTTGATACAAATTGAATGTCCATTATATTATTATTATTCACATGATGCAGACTGGTCTTTTAATTCATGACCACTTTACTCCAACATCTTAATTTGAGGGAAATTTCACATTTTATTTTTATAATGAATAGACATCAAAATAATTTATAGACTATGCATATTGTCCAACTTATTATTACTTTATTGTAAATAAATGATTCACACTTTTAGAGACACCAACTTAACATGTAATTTCCTTAAAAACTTGGAATGAATTAACCCCCCCCTCCCAGGAAAAAAAAGGTGTTAAAAAAAGGCAATGTCTAAAGCAATCAGAAAAAAACAATATCTTAATGCCAAAATTCCTCCTCTAATACTATAATCTTTATCTTGTATAATTGGGTCTATATATACAAAACATTCCACGCTGGTCTTCTGTATATTTCAAGTAATTTTATTAAAATCCATATCATGAATGGAAGTCAATTTTCAACATTACTTGCTAGTGCTACATAATTCTATCCTTAGGCTTTATTCTCAGGTAATATAGCCACTTGGAAACCATCTACTAGCCCATGTTTCATATATTACAAGTAACAACTTTAGACATTGATGACAGCCAGGTATATCCTCGTTTTAAGTGTAGAAATGACTACTATAGTCGACACTTATATTTTTGTAGTTAAGAAACAGTACAACACAGGTTTTGGCGGGCACTTAACAGACAAAGTATTAGTGTTTGTGTGTGTGTGTGCATATATATATATATATATATATATATATATATATATTATTAATTGCATATTTGTTGGCTTGTGTATGTGGATCAATCATAAAATTACACCACCAGATAAACCAGTCTTTTTAGGGTTTTTTTTTTTTTAATATATATATATTTTTTTTTAATATACTACAATATTTTTTCCCTGCAATTAGGAGGTAACAAAAAACATTTACATCATTTTTGTTTGTTTTTTTAATGTTTTTTTTTTTCCCTTGTTTTTCTTTCTGTCAAGTGCAATTTTTTTTTTTTTTTCTTTTCAATCTTGTTTTCTTTTTCTTTTCTTTCTTAGTTTATCATTTTATTCCAAAGCGCAACAATTGCTTTTCATGGACAGAATCTCCTCCCTCCCCACTTGATTACTTGCGCTCTTTTTCTGCACACTTTATAAAGTAGATATACATAGTTTCCATTTCTGCTGGCAAATGGCTTAAAAGTCTGACTGGTTTATGCGCAAAAGACACAGAGGTTAGATGGCAATTGATATTTATACATTCCCATTTATGGGTGTATGTTAAATTGATGGGGGAATTATTCACTCAATATTAACTTTTTTTTTTCCTAATTAGTTATATTTTAGTAAAACGATTGAAATCCTATAATCATGTTATTTGATTATCTGTATAAAATATTTATACTGAAAAAAAGGACTTTGTCAGAGATTTATTTCAGAACAAATCAAAATAGTTCAGATATAATTATTACCTTTTATAAAAGTTATATGCCTTCTTTTATTTTATGCATTTGGGGCAGCAAACTGCTATTTAGACAAGATTCATTAGACTCAACAGACGTACTAGCCTTGAATATTTTATTATGAATCTCTTCAATTTTTCTAATTTTCTGTCAGGTGCTTTATTAACCTTACGTAGTTATATATAACAAATCCTTTAATCTTTTAAAGTGATATTATCGTATATAAAATCTGAAATACTTTGTAAGTTTACTCAAGTCAATTTCATATTATTAGAATGAAATTAAAATACTTTGATATTTGTTTTATATTTTAATGTTCGTAAGAAAGTATGACCCACACTTTTAAATAATACTACCAAAGTTTATTTGGCCTTATATATAATATATATGTTTTTTAATTTCTTATGATAAAATAGTTTTTAAGTTTCCTAAGAAAAGTTAGCCTAAATACTTCAAACTTGTTTCTGTCTATCATTGATGGTATTTTATGCATTGATACGAGCAGTAATATTATTATTTCTTTTCTAAAAACCAAAAAAATATATATTTTTTGGTAAAGATAAAAATGATTGTTTTTCATTTTTTAATTACCTGTTTCTAGCCTTTTATTTTTTTTTTTAGATAATAGTTGTACTGAAGTTATGGATGAACAAAATAATTTCATTTTTTTTTTTTTTATTAAGATGTTTTGCAAAATAAGTAATTGATTTTCTTAACACATTTAAAAGGTATAATCAGATTAAAAACAATTGATATGGGGCTGCTCACATCATATTCTGTTTATCAACTTTGTAATGTTTGTTGATTTAATTTAACTTATAAGAATTTTTAAAATCATTGATCAAATAGCAGCAATGATTTGGTTCTTAAGATTTTCTGATTATCTACCTTTGTGAGTTTTGGTGCTTTCAAAATAGCATCATTCATTCTCTTACACATGCACAAATTTATATTCACAGCTTTTGGGTTAATAAACTCATAAATGAGAAACTAGAAGTTACTAATTACTCAATGACTTTAGGTCTATGTGAATTAATTAATCTAAAAGATTTGTATGTGTGTATCTGATATTTCTATGGTCACCAGACTTACGAAGTATGAAATAAAGACTTACAAAGTCTTCTACTGAATTTTGTGTGTGTGTGTATATATGCAGAATATAATTAAAATATGTTTATTTTTAATGAAACGTGTCTATATAAATATTATTGAATTGAATAAACAAAGTTTAGAGGGACATAAAGGCATCGTAAAAGATTTCTTTTATAAGAAATAAATAGAAGAGGAGGAAGAAAAATAGGGACAGTAGAGTAAAAAAAAAAAAAATTGGAAGGAAAATTTTTAAGAAATAAGAGGATGACTGGTTTCACCCAAAAGCTTTTCTGGGATGTGTGTAAAATATTAGCGAATGTAAATTAAACATTTGCTAATATTTAAGACACTCTCTCCATATAACACGTATCTTGCACTTGTAAATTATCTGTGAAGTTAGTGCTTTGATATTCCCTCTTACTTACTCCTTTGATAAACTATTAAAAAAAACTATTGGAAAGTATTTTATAACAGAAAAGAATAACTATAAACGAAAACTTATTTGTTAAGACTTTACTCTGAGAGTGCATGCATTTGGACATGTGTATTTGTGTGTTCCTTCTAGTATAAGTCATTCTTGCTGGCTATGACTAATACTTAATTTTTCTGAAGTTGTTTACATCAACAAATTTTCATCTTTTATATATATTTATATATATATATATACACACACACACAGTGTAACCTGGTTAAAAGAGAGTTGTTGAGATTTAAAAAAAAGTCTGTTATATCTGGTTTTTGTATAGGTAAATATACAATACAGGCCCAAATTTGGGACCAGAGATTATCTCTCTTATATCTGGGTATATTATATGCAGGTTACACTGTATATATCTTTTGATCTGATGGTCACATAGGCAAGAAACTAACAGTCACCAAAGCCTGATGACTACATCTATGCTCATCAAATTTATTTATACATACATATATATATATATATGATGTTATTTTGTTAGTATTGCTTTTATTGTATTTATGGTTTCTATAGAATATCTCTTTTTTTTTTTAAATGCATTTCTCAAAATACAAATAATTCAATGTAATTTTCTTATTTCTATTTTTCTTTCTTCCTCATCATAATTTTAACTCATAACTAATTAATTCTAGAAACTTATTTTTGAAAGTCCTTTTTCTAATGAAATTAACTTTTTCTTTATTTTTTTTTAATTACCTTCCCATCCATCTTTTAAAGGGGCTAATAGCTCATATTTAACGGAGAAAAACATTTATGTTTGGTTTTGTTTTCACATATTTGAATATTATTTGTTTTTCTTTTCCCTCTGGCTGTTTGTTGCTCATATAGCAAAACCAGTCTGTTCAAAATCTGTAATGATATTGGCATCAAAGGCTCTTTTCTGGTAAAGTATTTGTTTTTTGTTCTTAGTCTTTCAAAAAGCCATTCCCAACAGTGGCCATTTTTAAAAATTATTTTTCTTCCTTTTGTTAACAAAGTTCTGCAGTCTTTTCTTTTGTTTTATATCTATATATATATATATATATAGATATAGTTTTTGTTTTTTTTAGTTTTTTTTTGTTTTAGAATTTTTCTTTTTATTTCTTCATTTTTCACCAATTATATACAGCTGGTAACCTTCTGGCAAAATCTTACTTGTGAATCACTGAAAAAAAAAGGCAAATAATAAAAGTAACATAAAACATATACAATAAATAACATGTAAATTAATACAAAAAATACATTAATCTACAGCATGTTACCAGTCAACCTAATTATTATTATTATAATAATTTGCTTTTTATTAATTTCTTTACTTGACTGTTTGGCGATTTTTACCATTTCTTTTAATTCTGTAGTAATTAGTAGGGCTGAATTATGCTTTTATTAATGAATATTCTTCCCACAGCCCTAATAACTAGGGCTTTGATAAGAATATTTATTAATATAAACATTGTGATAACCCTCCTTAAAGTAACAATATTATTGGACTAATTAGATTCTCATCAAATTGTTGAATAATCCATTCCTCAATTTAGATGTTTAATCAATTTGATTTTAACTCTTAAAAAGGGAAAAATCAATTTAGAAATTATTAAACTGCATTAAAAAGATTTTTTTTGTCAAATTTAAAGGAGTGGTCGACGTGGCCCAGTGGATTGGACTTAGGTTCAAATCTAGGCTGTTCTGTTTATATTGACATGTTGACTATCACCCTTGTGAAAGGTATGAGTCCCCATCTTCTAGCTATGGATTAAATAGTGCAACTTGTGTTATTAAAAAAAACCGTGTGTATAAAAAATAAGATTTATCACAAGTAAATGTTCTTGGCAATAAAATGACCTAAGGTTTATATGCCATTAAACAAGTTTAAAATGGGAATTTATTTTCTTATGAATGGTTATATCTAAGCTTCAACTGATAAATCTTTTAAAATTCCATTTAATGAAACATTTAAAGTTCTTCTCATTAGTCAAGATATCTACAAAAAAAAATTATACATGAAAGATTCAATTTTTTCTGACATTTATAATAAAATCAGGATTCTTATTTATTTTATATGATTTTTTACACTATCTTTAGTGAAAAAATAACCTAAATATTTCATAATTACTCAGAAAATCTGTACTAAACATTATCTTTATAAGACTAAAACTGTGTTGTGCAATGTAGTCTGATGCTCTCTGAATGTGTGAGAATAGCTGCAAAAAATATATGTTTTTTTTTTCAACTTGCACAGATAAATGATGATCAGCAAGGTCGTTAGTGTTGTATCTGTTCTTTTCGCGCGATTCTGTATAGGTCTACATATATTTATTAATATGTATACTATATTTACTTGGTGAGCACAAAGCCATTTTTTTTACAGGCTCTTTATATCCAGTGTTAC
>JAUZSX010000025.1:1276969-1287563 GCA_034780655.1 Idiosepius hallami | reverse complement strand
GAAAGTAATGGTTTTGACTGGGATTTGAACTCACGTAATACAATTCCAGAGCCCGAGCTTTTACCAATGCTCCACCGAGTTAATAAGCCTCATCTGCCCGAGGTTGCTAAAGTGAAAGTAATGGTTTTGACTGGGGTTTGAACTCGCGTAAGATGATGCCAGAGCTTTTACCAATGCTCCACCATCGCTGCCAAGGAATATATGGCTGTTTCATATTCTATTCATTGATAAATAGAGAATATAATTTTTTATTTTTCTAGAGCACAAATAATTGTTTCATATTAAATACTAAAGTTAATAGAAATATTCTTTTTATCAGTTTTTTTTCTCCTTTTTAGAAACAGAATTGAGAATAACATTTTCATTGCAGACCTATCAATAAATAATAGTCGAATTAGAATAAAAATCTATCAATCAAATGAACATTTGATTAAAATAAGGATTGGTGAATCTTTTACATTACAATATACAGAACAATCATTAACCTTTATACATGTTTAAGAATGACAACCACTACAATAAAACAACACAGAAAAGTTTGTTTTACAAAACAATACATGCTTAATTTGGTATAACTTAAGCAGATTGGTGCCATTAAGAAATAAAATTACATTGATTTTTTTAATCTAACATAGTAACAGGTTTTGGGATTATGTGAAATTTTCTTTGTAGATATAGCTCATAATGCTAAGCAATAATAATACTTAGAGAGTTTTGTACTTTTTATTTTTGATATATTTAGCAGGAAAAAAAATTGAAAAACTATTGTAGTTTATTAACCAGTCATTAATCTGTATACTATTGTATTTACAATGCATTTATATCTAAGGTAGATATTTAAAAAAAATTATAAGTTACCAGTTCTAAAACCAAAGCTAATTGTAGAATAGCTTGACAATAAGAGAAATTTCTTGGAGGGGGGGACTCTGAATATACTTCGAATCGGTCTGGTATGTATAATGAATAATAAGAAGCCTATAATATTACATAAATAGAAAAGTAAAAGAAAATCTTTTTAATTTGAAAGCTATAAAAATTGATTGTTAAAACAATGGTCATTTTTTTTCTTCTGGAAATCAATCTGTTTAAGAAATAGCCTTGATTCAAGAACAGTTTTCATAAAAAGACAGGCATAGGTAAAGAAAGTACAATGATCATCATGCATCAGGAATAGAAAATTACTTTGCGTCCACGTTTGCCCCTGTTTCCTTTCTCGCCTTTGAGCCCTGGGAGGCCAGGTAAACCCATTTCACCCTGGTAATGATACAAAACAGAAACTATAAAAAGTTAAAATTAAGAAATAGTAATCATAATCTTACCAAATAAAGTTGATTTGTGTGTTGGTAATGCTTCTTTCCTGGTTGGTAAGTTGATCAAAAAACCGTATGGCATTTTTGTTGTTTTTTTTTTTTTTTTTTAAATCCGTTGAACTGAACATGGAATTAAACATAATAAAATTCATATTAATCAATTCTTTTGTCACCATCATCACACACACAAAAAAAATGAAGCCTTTGATACAATTCCTAAGCAGAAAAAAAAAGAAGATATACAAGATGTAGAAATATCTCCTTTTTAATGTATTGTTTCCATTAATTATGACTGAAAATAAAAATTTGGTTAAAAAAAAAAAAAACAAACAAAAGAAAAAAAAACTTTGAAAGCTGATTCCTAAAAAACAAAAAGTAAAATGAAAGGACTACAATATCATTGATTATATAAAATCCATTATTTTTGGATAGAATTTATCTTCTTTTTTTTAACTAAAAAATTGGATGCAAAAATCAACATAGTTAAATTTTTGATAAAATCATTACAAAATTCTTAATAGAGAATTCTTGATGATTAATCCTTTTAAAATCTTGATTTTTTTCTAAAAAAACAATAAATCTATTTGCAAACCTCCAAGTGTTTTTAATTTCTCTGGGATCATTTTCCATCTGATAACATAAATATAAAAAATAGAAAGTGAATTAATTATCTAAAAAGGCCATACAAAAATGGTTTTGACATCCAATATTTGAGTTAAAAAAAAAAAAGAAGCATATTAAGTGCTTAAAGAAATCAAACATTTTAGAACCTCTAAATCTTCTAATTCAAATATTGACCAAGTTTGATAATATTTGGTTCTTCAAATTTAGCAATTAAAAAAATTTCTTTTAGAAATAGCCCAATTTGATAAGTTTAGTAATAAGTAGATTTATTTTTAAGAGTCTACATTAGTAAGAAATTATTTTAGCTGATAGGTTATGTTAAAGAAACATGATTTCTAGAAATAGCCTAGTTAGGTCAAATACTGCTTCTAAAAATAGCTTGGTTTATTAAAAAGAATGCTTCTAGTAAGAACACAGTTAATGAAAATGGTAGGAACAGAATGAATTAATTGCCTAAAAAACAGTATATTAATGAATTTAATTGTATAGCTTTAAGAGTCATTAAATATAAAAAAATCATAAAAATGTACGTTGTTTGAAATGAAGAATTGTTACAATCTTAGATCATAAGTTTTTGCCCAGTCCAAGCAATTTTTCACATCGTAAAAATACTGCAATTTTATGTAGTTTGAAAGAAGATTGTTATTTTTTTGAATAGTATCTATTTGAACAAGATTTTCCCACTTGGCGTCATCCTCAATAATTCTCATTGATTAAACCTTAATTGATTCTTAAAGTTTTTTAATAGTTTTGAATAGAATAAACTGCATAGAAATGATTAGTGAGCAGATACAGTTGAATCTCATCTAAGATCAGAGTTAGATTTTTTTTTTATTCAAAATTTAATGGAAATAATTTCTAAAAGGATAATAAGTCAACATTATTATTTTTTATAAAATTATAATTTAGCCGGTTTATTGAATTAAAAAAAAAAGGTTCTGTCTTTTAGAAGTTTTAAACATTAGCTAATGCACTCCACCTAAAAAAAATGAACAAATAACAATGCTAAAATGAGTTATGTAGTTTATGAACTTCATACATACTGGTATTTTTCTAATTGTTGAAAATTACACTTTTTTAAGTTCAATTAAAAATTGAGAATATAATTTGAATTCGTTTTCCTCAATCTACAATTTTAATGAACATTGTTAAATAAGAAGTCTGAAGTAACAAAAAAAAAAAAAAAAGAAAAAAAAAACAATTTTTGATAACTAATAATTTTATAAAGAAATTGTTTTTTTTTCGGACTTTTTTTCTCATCTTAGTAATTTGATGTTTTTTTTACACCTTGTCAGTATACTTTCCTTTATCTACACAGATTAGAGATTAGCTCAATCACTAAATTTTGAGCTGTGAATTATACAGATTATAAATTGATTAAATATGATAAATTGTTTCAATGCATTAAAATTATTAGAATTCTCATTTGAATAGAATTCTATTTAATTTACTTTAATATGAAAACACTTTATGATAAGGAAATAAATTGTCAGTCAAGATCGTTTTTAAATTTAGATTGGATTCAACACATCTGGAATTGTAATTATTATTATAATATTCAAACATACTTTCTTCTTCATTTACAAGAATTCAAATTTTAATATTGTAAAGATTCAGTTTATGTTTAACACCCGAACTACAAAAGATAATGTCTCAGAAACAACTGTAATTGATACAGTAAAGATTAGTTTATTGATACATTTTTTATCTATAAAGAAATGTGCATAACTTTAAGAATAGTAAAATGAATTGATTTTTGTGGCCAAAAAGAGTAACACATTGACTTTATCAATTAGAAAAGGTAAAATTTAAAATATCTGATTAAAAACTTTCCAACTTAGTTTATTAGTTAATGAAATACTTTAAATAGGATTTGGTATCAAAAATAAATTTGAACTGCTATTATGCAGAAGATGTGAAAGAAAAAAAAACCCTTGCAGCAACAGATAAAAGCATCTGGTTTTCTATCATATTCAACTTTTTAAAGGTAAAAATAAATTTGACAGACAATTAGGAATGTTTAAATTCATCTTTTTTTTTTTTTTTAATTAAAAACTTGAGAGTAATAATTAAATGAGATTCCACTGTTTATAAAAAAAAAAGAAAAAAAAAGAGAAACAAAGGAAAGAAAGAGTTTATATTCTAGTGAAAGAGCTTTTTTATTTTTTAGAATAAGTTACCAGCCACCACTATGACTGCAGCTATTATATTAGTTATCAATTAACCTTAGGAAGCCTGAACTATGAAAAGAAAACCTATCTACCTGACAGCCATGCTCTGACGTCTTACGTTTGGGCCTTGGCCTACGGGTCTTTTTACGGGCAGCTTTTATATCTGTCACTTCAAACTCACAAGCTTTGGTTCGTTTCTATGAAAAGGGGCAAACAGAATCGGGGTTTCTTTTTGTATTATTTTTCTCTTAAATAAAGAATGGGAATAACATCTAATAATTATTGAGGAATATTGCTATAATCAACAAATTGGCAAATCACCAACAATTGCTTTCATTCCAGTTTTTAATGATAACCAAATATCTCTGATGAAAATTGGTTACAGAACCTAGTTGAATGACTGACTATTGTCCTCATCTTGATTGTTACATTCACAGTCTAGAAATTTATTTTCACTTTTTAAAACCTCTATTTTGTTTATTCTAGTTTTAATATTTGACATATCAACAATAAAGCTAAGATGAGGAGCTGCTATTTTCCCCATAATTTTAGAGTCTCGTCCTTATCTATCTATTTTCATATTTATGTAGTTTTGGGCTTAGCCTGTTTTAACAGGAAAAACTAAAACCCTTATCTGGGTTGTTGTATTTACTATCTAATATTTTAAATAATTTATGTCAGGAAATAGATATATGGATGGCTTGATTTGAATTATTTTTTTTATAAATGCTAGGTTTAAAATGATACTCTCTATTGTAGTTAGAATATAATTTTTTGTAAGTTTTTGCTGCAGTCACAGTGTTTGTGGATGGAAGAGGGTATTAAAAAAATATGACCAAAACAAAAAAAAAATAAATGATAAAATTAAAATATGAAAAATTATACCAAAAAATAAATTAAAAAAATGTTATGAAAATATCAAGCAAAGCTTTTCAAACCAAATAACCTGTACCACATTATAAATTCAAAAGAAAAAAAATTATATGAATTCTAGAACTCATGAATCAAGATATATAAGAAAAAAAAACCCTCTGAGTAAATGCATTCTTGTGCATGTGAATTATAAATATAGACAATTATTCTGTGTATATCTTTAAATATTTTGTATAGTTTCTGAATTTTGTTATATGGAAATAATTTTCACAATTGTATTGCTAAACTATCAGAAATTATTTGAATAAAAGAAATCGATAAGACATAAAGACTGTTTTATGTTTATTTATGTTTTTGATGTCAGTAAAAGGCTCAAAACCTGGACTGTCAGATCGCCTTCATTATTTCTATCTTAAAATCCTGATGCTCTACTGACTGTAATGTACAAAATTTTATTTTCTGCTGAACAAAATTTTATTTTATTTTCTGTACTTAATCATTAAAACCTAGGCATACAAACTAGACTTTTGATAATTGAGTACAATAAGTATTTGAAAAATGTGGTTTTGTTAATTAATGGATAAAATTTAGTTGGAAATCAATTATATGAAAAAAAAAACAATGAATATTTTAAGGTAAAATTTATTTGATTATTTTAAAAACCTGTAATTTTTAAAGTGTATATACAATCAAATTAGTTTTTTCAATGTATAAAATTTTGTTTGAAATAAATTCTATGTAAAAAAGAAAACAAATACAATATCAATAAAGCTACACAAGGAAATGTTAGGAGTGGTTGATATAATACAATATATAAAGTCAAGTTTTTATTGTGAAACGAGTCTATTAAGTTATAAGAGATGTTTTTTTATAAAAATAAAACGTGTTGATAATTCATTCATATCATATCGCACAGTGATGTGCGTGGTGTAACAATTGGTTTCCTCCTGGTACAGTACCCATCTAACCAAGCTCGACGTTGCTTAACTTTGGTGATCTGACATGTCTCCAACGTGACTTGACCATACACCAATAAAGAATAATCTAAGTTTTTATAGACATAACTAGTTCTTACAAAATCATAAGTTATTTTCAAATAATTTCATAATTCCTATTACTACAGGGATCTTTTTTGTTTAAGAAAAGTTATAGTTCAAATATATATATTGCCTATTTTTTTGTAAATCAAACTTCCTTCCCTGAAAGTTTTTCAAATCTTAACCAAAAATAATTAAAAATGTAGTCAATAATAAAAATACGGCAGAATTGTAAGTGCTAATAAAAAAATTGACTCTCTCAATTTAAAACCGAAAGATGCTTTATATTATCAAATATCATTTAACTGCCTGACTTGGTTATTTTTGAAATATAAAAATTGCCTTTAAGACAAGATTGACTTGTACATATAAAAAGAAACTATAATCTGTGTTCATTGTTTCATGAAATTTACTGAAGAATCTTGTGTATCTTAGACCATGTACTAAAATACTTCTACTTTCATTTTATTTACTCATAGTTAAAACATTTTGTTGAAAGAATATAGTGGGGTTATTTAATTTAAAAAAAATTATAAAAGGAGACTGATTAAGAGAAAACTTTTTTTTATAATATCAAAACATTAGAGAATTAAAATCTAGAAATTAGTTTCATACACAAAATAGCTGATATATTCTCTTTTTGGTTTAAATACTAAAACTGATAAATTTTAAATAACTTTAAGGAATTTTAGAAAACCATTTTATTTTTGTATAACTGTCTTTTTTTTTCAATTTTATATTTGCTTTTAAATGTATTACTAATATATTATAAATGATTTGATTCCACCTATATAATATTAGTTTTTCAATAAAAAATCTATGTTTTAAATAAAATAATCTATATTCTAAAAGAAAACTAAACAACCAACTAATCAAAAAAAAAATCTAAATTATGGAAATCTTCAAACAAGTATAAGGAGAATAATACATATGTTAAAATATATATTGATATTTTAACTCACTGTTATAGTATTTAAAAACTACACACAACATATACTGAATATATAAATCCCTACAAGATGGCTTCCTATTTAACTTTAAAAGAAAAATCCAACAATGTTATGACACATTTCAAAGAATGTCACTGAATAAAATGACAAATAAAAACAATATTTAAATTTGGATATGATAATAGTTATACTTAACCCTTTTTCTTTTTTTCATATATTTTCAAAAAAATAAAAAAATTAAGAAATTTTGTCTTAGAGGGTTATTTTTTTCTCAACTTGGTATAATTTGTTCCCATAGAAAAAATTATATAATAGATGGATACAAAAAATTATTTTATAATCAGAAAATTTTATTGATTATCAAATTTGAAACATGAGAAAAGGAAAAAATTGATAAATATCTGTGACTGCAGCAAATTAAGAAAATATTAAAAAAATTAGTTTGAAGAATTACCTTCTTGTTAAATAAACAAACAACCTCAATATACATGATTACATTTATTCTAAGGAAAAACTGCAAATATTCTTGTATCTTAAATAGGCATTGGGAGTAAGAATAGTCTTTTGAATTAAACTTTCTTGTGATTTTTCCATAGATAATATAGTAAAATTTTCACAAATGTGAAGTCAGAAGTTTATCAAATTCTACATTCTTCCTTATGGACTGTAAGGTTAGGATTAACATAATTAGCATTTTAAACATGAAAGAATTCATTTTAATCTAGTTCCTATTTTATTTTGCCCATTATTAGTTAATTTTTATTATAGATCAGGTAATTCAAACCAAGAAACTCAATTTTGCAGAGTAAAAAAACTGCAGTCTTTGTAGACTTCAGGTTTAACATAAACCACTTAAATCAAATAAAAAAATTGAAAAATAATTTTAAGTGGAGATATTTCTAGTAATAATTTTTGTTTTAAGAATGGTCAAGATAGCCCAATTAAAATTTTTGAAAAACTGAAAATCAGGGAGAAAAAATTAGTATCATTCAAACTACTATCCTCCTGAATTTAAGTAAAATAATGATTCCTAGAATACTGGAAGACATTGCTATAAAAATAAATTATTTTGGAAATATGCAAAACTTATTTGTGTGTGTTTGTCCTTGTCTGTCTGTGTTTTATAGCATATCAAATTATATAGATCATTTAAATTTATTTATGTAATGACCAATAGGGATAGGAATAAAATTTCTTAGGTTAACTAAAGTTATCTCCCCTTCATGAACTCAATGGTTGCTAACCTTAAATACAATCTGTAACAAAGAATAAAAGTTCAAACATTATTTACACATAAATTATTATTTACACTTAATTTTAAAAAGTTTCAACAGTCTTGAATTCGAATCAATTTTACTAGTGATAAGTTATAAAAAGAGTGTTTTAACTGAGATGGCATTAAGAATTTAGAAGGCAATAAACTCAAAATAGTATTATTTAAGGTGATTATTCGAAACTTGAATTAAATGAGTTTTGTAATGGTAGTTTAATTTGGTACCATTTTATTAAATCTCCTGCTCTCTAAATTAGAATAAAAAAAAGGTAAAAACAACTTAAAATATAATTTGACTGAATGTAACTCTTTGTATTTTGAAATTTAAAATCCTGGCCAATCTGATCATAATTTTAAAATGATTGATATTTCCCTGATATTAATTTAGATATTGTGAATGTAACAATCTTTAGAAAACAAACCTTCATCAAAAATATTCAATTTATACCCACATGAATTGCCTCCTTAGAGAATTAAAAAAAAAAGAAGCAATATCTCTATTGCAGTTTAAGTCACAGCATTTGACAAACAACTAAATTTATCAGTTTGCGATAATTTCAGTTCTGTTACTTGAAGATGCAATGCAAAAATATATCCTTTTTTTTGTTATCAAAATGATTTTTTTTTGCTTTAAAAGTTATGAATTCATTTTGTGGTACAAGGATCAAGTTTGATTTTTTTGGGGAAAAGAAGCAACGTCTTCACAATCATGTCCAATTTTATGATATTTAATAAACTTTCAAAATTGAGCCTTTTACAATGAATTGATACCTTCATCTTTAACTTTTTTTGTTTTCAGAAAAATTTTAAGTTGGTTATTTTATTTTATTTTACATATAAACTAATATGTCCATTCCATTCAAGAGGCTATTTTTTTTTCAAGGAAACTTGGTTTTCAAATCTTTCTACTAAATCTTTATTATAAATCATGTAATTCGAACCAAGAAACTCAATTTTGCAGAGTAGAAAAACAAACTGCAGTCTTAGAAGACTTCAGGTTTTTTTTTGACCACACAGATTTTTTAAATAACCCAATATGCATTATTTAATCGACAGCTGGAGAGAATGTGGGGATTCATACCTTTCCCAAGGGTATTAATTATGAATGCAAATGGAACAACTTTGATTCAAACTAACTATTTAGTAATATGTAAAATAAATATATTGTAAAATAAATATATTAACCATAAATCGCATTAAAATATATATTGTTGGCTTCCAATAATTTGAAACCTTAAGTTCGCAAACAGTTAGCAAAAGGTTGCCTAAAATATGTCTTAGAATTTTACACTGGCCATAAATTGAAGACCTTGTTCTTTTCACTTTCCCTACCCAGCAAGCATTCCTTAAATCCATTAGTTCTTTGACTGCAGCAGAGTAAGAATTGTTCCTTCAGCCACCTGCTGTAGTCCTACCTGTAACCTGAGTGGCCTCAGGTGACCTGAGTGATCAAACCAGTAACTTCGTCGATGTCTACTGCTTACAATACGGTAACCTGAAGTTGCACTTGGGGTGGTTTCATCCCTCAAACCCCTTTTTCCCTGAAAGATTAGATAATTTTATTGATGTTTATACCAGGCACAAGTAACCAGAAACTCTTGGGCTCTCATGTGTGTGAGTGGATAAAAAGAAGATTGAAAAAATTGCTATGAAATGTTGTATGGACTTTACATCACTTGATTGCTGCTCTATAAAATGTTGTATGGACTTTACATCACTTGATTGCTGCTCTATGAAATGTTGCATGGACTTTACATCACTTGATTGCTGCTCTATGAAATGTTGTATGGGCTTTACATCACTTGATGTTTCAGCACCCAACTATTACTAATGCAATATTAATCATTAGACTTTTAATCACATGGTTTTTTTCATCACGTGGAGGATTAATCACTCTGAGAATTTTAATCACTTGGGATTTCTGAAAGTGTTTTAACAGTGTTGTACCAAATATATTATATTTACTTGGTGAGCACCAACCCAAGTTTGGCACAAGGCTACTTTTATGTGCTCTTACCCGGGCTTTTTGCATTCAGAGTTACCCTTCACCTAGATGAGCTGCTCTCCCGAGTTAACGAGCCCCATTTGTCAGAGGCAGCTAAAGGTGAATGCAATGGTTTTGACTGGGATTTGAACTCTCGTAGTACGATTCCAGAGCCCAA
Organism: Idiosepius hallami; assembly: GCA_034780655.1. Lineage (NCBI taxonomy): Eukaryota > Metazoa > Mollusca > Cephalopoda > Idiosepiidae > Idiosepius > Idiosepius hallami. The sequence continues at coordinate 1,277,163 of JAUZSX010000025.1, read as the reverse complement.
GCTTTTTACCAATACTCCAACTTCGCTGTTGTACCAAATATGTTTTCTCTAAAATAAATGTTTTTTAACCGTATTATTTGTTTATTTCTTTGGAATCCTTTATGATGATAATTCTTCATCTTATATATAAAAGTGAAGATGTCGTTGTGTGTGTGTGTGTGTGTGTGTGTATGTTTTATGCAATCGCGCATCTC
>JAUZSX010000025.1:1225299-1237338 GCA_034780655.1 Idiosepius hallami | reverse complement strand
AAAAAATATATAAAAAAGCAACCCTGAATTAACCTCCAAATCACTTAACACTGAATATAATGATATATATAAAAAAAAAAAAAGAAAAATGTCTATAGCAAAAAAAAAAAAAAAATATTTACAAAAAAATTGATTTAAAAAAAAAATTATTTATTTCTTTATCTTTTTTTTTTTTTTTTTTAAATCAATTGTGATTAGTGGATTGGAAGATGATAACTACCTGCCAGCAGGCCCATGTAACAATAAGCATAAGAGAAAATATCAATAACACTGGGGTTGATGTTCTGATAGAGTTTAAGTAATGTTTCATCCTCCTCTCCTTTTCTTAGTGGATATTTTGTGTCATGGATCTCAAATGCTAAGCCGATCATCTGAAATTTAAAAAAAAAAAAGAAGTTGAAATTAAAACCAACCAAAGTAGTTATCGGAAAAATAAATCTTCACTATAGATACTTGAGAAGAAACATTGTAATTTAAATTATTCATACAATTTTTTGGATGTTGTTGCTTGGATCTTGGTAGTCATACCCAGCATTCATTAAAGACACATTCACAATGCTTGCTCTTTGAGGTTCTGAAGCAATGAAAACAAAGTTGTGATCTATTGAAATGATTTATTCACTTTCATCTGATTGTATAAAAAATATTGCAGCAATTTGTATGTTAGAAATTTTGTGGATTTCATTATTTCTACCTAAAATTATTTCGAACACGGCAGCAAGGTGGAGCAGTGGTAAAAAGCTTGTACTATGGAATCATATTATGCAAGTTGAAATCCCAGTCAAAACCATTGCATCTACCTTAGCTGCCTTAAGCAGATGGAGCTTGTTAACTCAGAAGAGTATCTCATCTTGGTGAAGGGCTAACTGATTACAAAAGTCCAGGGAAAAAAATGCCTGTTGGGTCGGCAGTAAGGTGGATCTTGATGAACCAAGATTGGTAAGAGCTCGGGCTCTGAGATCATATCACGAGAGTTCAAATCAGGATTGAAAAACGGCCTTTGATGACTGTGAGTTTCTCACCTGCGTAGTCATTAAAAGTAATAGTGGGTAATTTGTATGAATTACTTAATGCAAACTACCCTAAGGGTCTGTCGTTAGGAATATTTCCAACACTTGGTAACTAAATAAGGCCTACAAGTTAGTTTCTAAAGTAGAACAAAAACTGATGATTAAATGATTTGTTTGAAGACTAAAGTTTTATTTAAAAATTTGATGACAGAGATTCAAATTAGTTGTTAGATTTATTAGTTCTTTTTCAATCAAGCAGCTTCCATAAGAAATCATTATCCAAATTTAGTGGCATTTTGGGTGCTTTATTCAACAAAGAATTTATTTTAAGAAAATAACTAGGGAAAAAAAAAGAAAGGAAAGAGAAAACTAATTCATTACCAAAAAGACTAAATATCATTTTAAATTAGAATGAACCCTTAAAAAAATGTTCAAAATTAAAAATGATTACTAGTTCTATTTAAAATGATATTTTACTTAAAAAAAAAAATTTAAGGTTATTTTTAGTTAAAAAGAAAAGTTATTTTTAGCAAAATAAAATTTTTTAAAATGATAATGAGCACTAACAAATATGCAGTATTAGACAAAAATACAAATATTAAAATATGAATATTAAAACATTCGATCCTGCAACTAAATTTCTTGTTCAAAAACAAACCACAAATTATAATATTTTAAAACCTTATTCCTCAAATAAATACAAAATTTTGGAAAAAAAAATTTTTTGTAATTTCTGATGTTACTTTGCAATTTTCCTTGGATTACTTTTTAAATATTTCCAAAATTGACTTAACCCTGCAGGAGAGATAAACATAAATCTTCACCTGATTAGTTTACAAAACAATAAGAATTCATAAATGAGGAGTGAGTTTCCTTGAAAATAGATTAGAGAAAATTTCAAGCAATGTAAAGGAAGAAAACCTTACTCTTAGTGTGAGGAAGAGTTGTACTGCATTGGCAAAGGCAGGAGGGGTCGGTACACCAAACCATGATGCAGTGCGAAAGAAGGCCAAATAAGTGAAGCACCATATCAAACTTATTATATGGCAGTACCTGCAAAGAGAAATTTTATAAAACAATCATGATACAACTGGAGTTCTAATAATTTCTTATAGTAGTAAAAATATCAATTTGGTCTAAAGTCAACTGATAGTTCAATGGTTAGAGGCTTGGACTAACAACCTTTTGGTCTGGTTTCAATCCTGGCTAAGGGCAGACTATTTGCAGATATATGCTGATGGTCTGCAGGTTTCATATATATTCATACTCTAGCCTGTCAAGTTCAAATTCTGCTTGAAATGTTGCATTTATTTTAGGATTAAAACCAATAAAATCAGTAGAAATATGTTAATTATTCCAGTATAGTTTAAATGATTATGCAGATGTAAAACTTTAGATTGAAATAAGATACCTATTAATGTAGCCAGTAATTATTGTTCATAGTACATGACTGCTAAAAGACAGTTTTCAATGATCGTACTGGCATTAAAGTGCAGCACAAAGTCCTTTCCAATGGTTTTAGACTTAAGTCTCAAGTCCAACACTAAAGCCAGGAAATATGCCACTTTTAAATATCTGTTCAATTAGTAGAATAAAAACTTGCAAAATCTTCAAATTAGGCCGAATGTTCTATGTAAATTTTGATGTTTCATCCAAAGACCTACATTTAAGATGGTAGAAAAATAAAATTGGCAAATGATTGCCAATACTCCCCTGAACATTATACTTATTTTCTGCAAGCGCAGATGTGGCACATTTGGAAAAAAACTGACAACAACACAAGCCTAAATAAAACCATTAATGATGGCAGTGAATATTGTCGCTGTAAGTTTGGGCCAAAGCAAAGCCAAATGTTAGCATTAAATTTGTAGATTACGGTTGAAGTAATGAATCAGTTAATGCAATTGCCAGCGAAAAGTTACAAAAAAAATAATTTAGATTTTATACACAATATTTTCAAAAAATTACACCCACTGCTTTTACAAGTAGTTAAATGCGATTTCTTTTCTTGTGACAACAGCTTGACTGGTGTACTCAAGATTTTTTGTAAACCTTCATGAAACTGATAACATAGTTTCTGAAAGTTCACAAAGTTATTTTTCCACATACATTGAAAATTACATCACTGGTGGAAATTCAAATGTTAAGTCTTACAAATCCAACTTTTGCCTCTCCCCCCCCAATAGAATCAATCGTGTAAAGAGAGGCCCAGAAGCACTGCAGATAAGTATTTGAATATTGGAACTATAAAAGAGGAATTCAAATCCAAATCATTCTACTATGTTCACATTTTTGCTAATTCTTTTACTCTTTCCAGACATACATAAAATAATAGTGTTTTTCAAAGAATGTGTTACCAAAAAAACAGGATTATCAAAACAAAATGATTAATCTTTTTAATCACTGAAAAAGATGATATGCTATTTAAAAGCCTACCAAATGCCTGAAAAATTAAAGAAAAAAAAAAATTGGACAAAATGAGTATAAAGAATCCCACTTGACCTAGTGGATAGGCAGTCAGAATTTGGAATCATAATATGTGAGTCTGAATCTTAGTCATTTGCATTCAAAATTGAACTAATCCCCCAGGAAAGATATGAATCCACATATTCCCTCTAGCTATGGTTTATAGTGCATAGTGTGTTATTCAAAAAACTATGTGCGGACAAAAAGAATGTTCATCAAAAAATTATTGTTCTCAGCCTTAAATGACCTAAAATATTGTTATACTGTAAATAAAACCAAACCAATTCCACTACAAGGAAATAACAGGTTTAAAATATTAAAAACAAGATAATCAATTGCGATGTGTAAATAGTGTAAAGACTAGGATGGCCTACATTTTTTGGATTCTGGAAAATTGTTCTCTTGGGTGGCTACATAATTTACCCAATTCCAAATATTTGCCATTCAGTATCAATTTCATAAAAAGTAGCCAAGAGCCTATTTGATTGTATTTCAAATCGTAATTCTTTGTTGCCAGTGGCAGCAGATAAATCATTTCTAATCAGAAAAACTGCTTCAAAATCTTCCATTATTAATTTTTCTATTGTCCTCTGTTTAATATACAATATAAATATCAATGCTTTTTTGATAATGTTTTCCTTTAATTATTCATAAGACATATTCATTTAAGTATATATTTCTTAAAACAATATCTATGTATTTATTTTAAATCACTATATATATGAGACTGTCGGAAATAGACTGTTAAAGATTTTGCTAGCATAAGGAATACAAAACACATTTTTTCAAAGGAAAAAAAAAAGGTTGATCATACAAAGAAGAATCATAAATGGTAAGATATCTGAAAGAACCAATGTATATATTGAGTTATGATGACCATCTTGGTAAACCAACCATTAAGTTGAATACTAGGAATAAATAATCATATATATAGAATATTATAAGATTAAATAATACAAAATAGAAATAGTGATTATATCATAAATAGTAATCCTACAATAAAATAAAACGACTGGTCTTCGTGTCATTCTATCTTTTGTTTTCAGGAGACCAGCAGGATGGAGAGACTCCCTTTGGAAGAGCAAGAGACCTTTCAAAAAGTAAGAAACCCCTCCAGTTTTAGCCTATCCTCTGCCTGTCTGGATTGTCATCTACGTGTATTCACTATTTCAGAGAAACTGATTTTATTACTTATATGCAAGGGTGATTGTATTTGCTCATGACAGAAAGTCAGTAAAGTACTTAAATAGTTGAAATTCATGTGCTTATAATCTACCAAGGATTAAGAATGGAGATTTTGTATTATTAGAAACTGTAATAGCAATCCCAATATTCCTCAATAGTAAATATATTTAGTTGGATTTATTTGCTTTAATCTGAATCAATCAAACAAATAGCAAAAAGCAAAAAATACAAAACAGAAAGGGGATTATTAGAAATGGAGACTAGTTCTAAACATCCACTTAAGTGATTGGTACAAAAGCAAACTTATAGTAAATACAAATTTGAAACAAACATACAAAAATGCATCAGTTCTTGCTTATCACTGTTGAGTAGATATTTTATATAAACTAGTTTTCTATACAGCAATTTCATATAACACTTGATGAGATGATCTTATATTTTTCAGCAAAGTTTAATCATAATTTTCAAATTACTAAAACAACATTGGTCTTGAATTACACGGGGCGATCGAAATGGCACAGTAGATAGGCAATTGGACTTTGGGACTGGAGTATGCAGGTTCGAATCCAAGTTGTTCCATCTATATTGACATGTCGGCTAATACCCTTGGGAAAGGTATGAATCCCCATCTTCACTCTAGCTATGGATCAAATAGTGCAACTTTTGTTTAAAAGAAAACTGTGTGTATCAAAACAACGTTTATCATAAGTAATTGTTCTTAGTATTAAAATGACCTAAAAAGTTTGATATGCCGTTAAACACCAAACAAACAAACATGAGTTTTTGAGAACATTTATCAATAAATGATTGTTCTCGGTATTAAATGACTTAAAATAGTTGATATTCTGTAAAAACAAACAAACCAAGACTGAAAGTGCATAGAAGACAAAACAAGAAGCAGGTGGATGCATATGCAAATGCTTCCTGAAACGAAAGAAATTATTATCAACTATTTTATAACAATCTACGGAACTATATGAACAAAAGCACCTGCAATGGAACAATAAGTTGCAATAAAAGCAAAACTTCTAAAGCTTTCTACTTGTTTTTTTTGTTTTCTTTAATACAATTAACCAGTAATACTATTGATTGAGCAGGGGTTAGCACAAAAGTGATGAGATTTTTTTTTCTTTTTAAGTAATGTTTTATTACAATGATAACACTAGCATTCAATTAAATTATTAACTTTTTGGTAGTTGCTAAGACTGTCTCTTATGAAATAGCCACTTCTTAATGCTGTTAATTTTTTTTTCATCTCTTCTACTTGCTAATACAATTCAAACTTTATTTATCATCAAAATGTATTATACAATAAACAATAATAACAGTAGCTAGATTTACATTTAGCTGGTTTCTAATATGATGGAATATTCAAATTTTCATTTTTTTCAACTATTATCTTAATCTTTATTATTTTAATTACTAATAATTGCCTTCTTTTCAATTCATAAAATTAACACAAGGAATGAGAATGCTTTTTAAAAATCTGCCTCAGGCTTTTAGAACCAACACCATGCTTATATAGGTTGAGCCACAAGTCATGCAACAAAGCATTGAAATTAATAATGGAAACAATAAACATTATTTTATTAAAATCAAGTTTAACAAATGAACAGAGAAACACTTTACAATTACTGGTACAATCACAAATTCTCAAAATGCTCACCATTTGTGTTGATTTACAATTCCAGTCAATGATCCAAAATTTCTACAAACCTTATCAAGTAAGTTGCTATTTCAATCTATCTCATTGCTCACACAAATTATCTGCCCGCAAGAATTTTGAGCATTTGTTCATCAGTTAAGCTTGGTTTTAATAAAATAACATTTATTGTTTTTATAAGAATTTTGAATTCTTTGGTGAGGGACTAATGGTCCATATCGTATGCTAACAACAATAATAGGATCTTGGCAGTCACTCGTGGTCGAGTATGACTGTCCTCTGTCTAAGTTCCTGTGTACCCTTTCGGGAGAATGCCTGTGCATGATGTCTTTTTTTTTTTTAATGTGGGGAGACTGATGAACCTGCAGTCACCACACGGCTCCTTGGCAGAGGAGGACTTGGTTCCAATGGCATGGAGAGAATTACAACGACTGGGGGCCATCCTCTATTGCAGCCTTCAACCGCCTTCAGCGCTGTTGTGTCACTATGGACATCACCCGCCACATCCACCGTTGAGGTCTTGCACTATTTAACCCATAGCTGGAGGGAACATAGGCTTCATACCTTTCCCAAGGGTATTAGTCGACATGTTAACGTAGATGGAACAACTTAGATTCGAACTGGCGTAGTTCGGTTCTGAAGTCCGATTGCCAATCCACTGAGCCACATCGACTGCCAATAATAGGATATACCGCAAAGCAACCATAGAACGAAGAAAAATTAATGTAACTGCATCCTTAGAAAAAAAAAAGAAAGAAAAATGCTAAACATTATCCAACCATTAATATTTTTCACTTGAGATCATTTAAAAAAAAAATAGGACATTACTGATGATCCAGGTGAAGTATGTCGTCTAACAGAAAACTAAAGCCTTTAGTAAATTTAGTCCTAATTAGAGGTTTCATGATTCATATTTGTTGATATTTTTAGAATAAAGATTTATTATTTACACTATATACCTCATTCAGATTATTGCTCTCAATTCTATTTTTCTATTCACAATATTTCCCAGATAAATAATAATAAAAAAAATATCATTATGTTTACAATGCCTGCATAATTGCTTTATTACCTCATATTTGTCACTGAATTGGAAATAGACATAGAGATACCAGGTTAAATTTTAGGAAAAAAACATTGTAATTAATCATTACTATATAAACTAACATGCACATGGCATCAAAAATGACATTATAAAAATTTTAGTAAAATGATTAAAAACATTTCTGAGGATTAACATTTTTGTAGATTTAATTACACGCATACACACAGAATTTAAATTCTAAAATTTTTAAAGATGAATGAACCATATTGATCTATATGCAAACTCCCAACTTATTTATTGACAATTTGTAATAAATATGGTTCATTCATGTATATATATAACTGTACATTATTGTATGACTTTAGCATGTCAATTAGGATTTTTCCAAAATTTCATAAGTAGGACTCTCATTTGGAAGTCTTGAGATGAGGTATGATAAATTTTACAAGTATTATTCAGACTCTACAAATAACAATAAGACATTTAGATTAATACGTTTAAAAAAGAAAAAGCGACCATCATGTTTTTCAATAGATTATTGTTATATGTAGAGGGTTCAAGACTTGCCTGTATTTAGTGAAAGTAGAGAAAGTGTTTTTTTCATGTCAGAGAACTGAGAAAAAACGGTTGGGTCAATCTCTTTAAATCATCCAATTACTTTTGGTTTGTCCAATGAGAAAATGCAAATACCTAAAAATAGCCAATGAGCAATGCCAGGTACATCTATAAGATATACGTATATCATAAACAACAATTGGGAACAAGCCAACTATGCCAAGCTACCACTATATCTTACAAATAATACTCGTGCCATTTAAAACCAAACTAGCAAATCAGGATTCAGACTGGAGGAGAACATTGTAACATAAAGAACAGCAATAATGCATCTTCAACTGAGTTGAACCAACAAATGTTTCATATCTATAAAGTCAAAGGCTGTTTTTTGTTAAATGTCACCTCTGGGGCTATGGGTGTCTTGAGGAAGAGATGCAATTACAAACATTTCTAAGCAGACTCTCATCCGAACAAAAAAAGAATAACTTTATTCTTATCTACACAAAGAGATATCTAAATACGTATAAAATTCAAATTGTCGTGTTTGAACGGGTTCTATATCCGGTTTCAAATTTCAGATTTATGAGCACAGTGTGTGGCTAGATCAAGAAAACAAGAATCTCAACTGTAAACACTCTTATTTTTTAATGATCACCCATTCAGTCTTGACTTTGCTTAACTTTGGTGATCTGACAGGAAACAGTGTCTTCAATGCAACTTGACCGTATAAATAATTTTAACAACACATGAGTAGAGATTGTTGCTTATAATTTTTTTTCAAAAAAACACAGTGAAGATACAAAGAAGCATTTTTAACTAAAATTGAAAAAAAATTAACGGAGAAGCATTTTTTAAAAATTTAAGAAAAAGCTTCAGAAATTTAGTATAAAAATCATTTAAAATGAATTTAGTATGGAAAAAAGAATTAAAAATGAATTTAGTATAGTATAAAATTTAGTATAAAAAAAGCATTGTGTACCTTCCTAGATAATAGGAAATTCCTAGTTATCTTAGTAGCAAGTCCCCAGCACCAGGCAAAGTCAGACAATACTTTTAGTATAAATCTATTTTTCTATTCAATGCTATAAAATCCAGTATCATTAACCCATTTAAAGATGGGCTTTCTTGGATTGTAATTGTCATTATTATTGATAATTTACCTCTGAAAAACCAAGCTGTACGCATATTAGGTAAGCAGTAAATCATAAATTGCAAAAATCTAGGAAAATGTTGGAATAATGCCAGGTTTATTGGGAACAGCAAACATATCACTAGTTCAGGTCAACGAGTTCTTAAGATATCTACTCATAATAAGTAATGCATAGAATTTATTGTATTTTATATAAAAAAAAAAACAATATTTATACACATTCTATTTATATAAGTTGTATCATACAAGATTTTATTATTCTTTTTTAAAAAAAATATATAAAAGCCAATTTTATTGAAATCGAAAATAATCTATTGTTTTTCTTTTTAAGAGTAGTGTTAACTTGTATTCTATACTAAAAAAAATTATTTATTAAAAAAAAACTCTTGAGAGTTTATAATTACTACTAATAAGAGGAGAAAGTTTTATTTCAATTGGAATATTAGAAATATTAAATACTAGAAGTATTGTTCTGATGCTAAAGACTTGTGAGTTTACTTGGTAGTTAAGGAAGCATTGCAAATTCTAGTGGTCATAATCATTTTGCTATGCAAATTTCAATGGTCTGAATGCCTTGATGCTTGCTTTTATGTTCATTGTGATTTTTGTGATTCCAAATTTTGATGGCTTAGCTATTTTTCCAGCTTGAAACTAATTAGAAAGTTTCCTTGTGCCCAAATAATCCATATATCAAATCTGGACTGGGAAGTTGGAGCATTGGTAAAAGCTTGGGCGCTGGAATCGTAGTACGCAAGTACAAATCCAAGTCAAAAGCATGACATTCAACTTTAGCTGCCGCAGGCAGATGAGGCTCGTTAACTTGGGAGAGCAACTTATCTAGGTGAAGGGCAACACTGAATGCAAAAAGCCCAGGTATTATCAGGCACGTAAAAATGGCCTTGGGCTTAACTTGGGTTTTTCCTCAACCGAGTAAATATGATATATCAAATTTCATGTGTTTAGACACAAAATTAGCAGAGTAGTTTGGTATAGACTGCAATGGTCCAATCTTTCAACTTCAAACCCCTTAGCAGCTAAATTTCCATCCCAAAACCAGTTAAAAAGCTTTTACCATGTCTGAATACTTTTTATGTGAAATTTCAATTCAGTAGATAAAAATTGGCAGCTTTCTATTTTATTTTAATAATTTTAATTTAATTTTTTATGATCTAAGTAAATTATATTTTTTTTAGGATCAAGTTTAGCAATACAAACACAAAATCTTTCAGAACTATGTAAGAGAAAATTTTTAGATGTTTTGACAAATTGGACAAATATTTTGATTTATATGACAAGTTTCTTGCACAATTGCGGAGGGGGCACAAACTCCCTAGGGGCCACTAGGTTTCTTGGCTTCACTGATTGTAATCATCAAAATAATTAAATGTTAGGATTAAAAAAGAAAATCATTATAACTATTGAAATATACATCAATCAATCCATCTTTCTTTCTGCCTCTCTCTCAATATATATATTTCTACGTATATATAGTCGAAGGCTTCAATATTTTGAGGGGGACAACTTGCTTTTTTTTTAGGGTTAAGGGTCCGCAAAGCGTATTCTATGACGGCGCCGCTAAGTGGCTTCGCACGGCACTATCTTGCACTAAATAAAAGACTATACACTTAGAGTCTTATGTAATTCTTGTATAAACATATTTGTGTCAGTCTATAAAAGCCATCTTGATTAAGGACAATAGTCAATAGCAGATTTTTTTTTTTTAAGCTAGAAAAAAACAAGAATCTAAGAACAAAGAAAGTAGTGTGCATCATATTAGAGTCTGATGGATCCTGGCAGAAGGCCCAGATTAAAGAGGAGTGCAAATCGAGATAATAATCTGAGATTGTACAAAGATTATCATCAGCTTTACTTTCTTTTATTTATTTTTTCCCCCTAATTTGGAGACTGGTTCCAAAAAGAGAAGGACATTGATGTCAGACAAGGTAAGGGTTGAAATTTATGATGCAAGAAATTTATTAATTTAAAAAAAAAAAAAATTTGTAAAAATACCCAAAATAAAAAGAAAGGTTGAAATTATAATGGAAGAAATTTATTAATTTTAAGAAAAATTAATAAAAATACCCCAAAAAAAAAAAAAAAACATTTTACTCAATAACATTCACCTTACAAAAAAAAGGATTTAAATATGACAATCTGATTAAAATGACGATAATTATCTTATAAGTTTCATTATAAAATAAGGTTTCTTTTTTAACAGCTTATCAAACTTTTTGCTCATCCAGTAAAGCAAAACCTTTTTTCTTTTTGTCCTCACATTAATTGAATAACATTAGTAATTATTGACCTAGTTGGGCACAGAGTTCCAATTTGACATGTCATATTGATGCACTCAATTACAACCACCAGACTGTAGATTTTCTCTTTAAGAGTTTTTCCTTTCATATAAAAACTGTGTACAAGACTTCACATTGGGCACATGATTGTTACCAGGTGACAATAAGTAACCATAAGAGCTTCTTTGAATAATAAATAGTATTTGATGACATAATTGTTATCAAATACAATATAAACAAAAAAATCTTTCTTTCTAATTTCGATAGCAGTAAATTGTCAATGTCTTTTCTTAAAGTTATTAATAAAATTCTGATTCCTGTAGTAGAATGAAAGAAAATTGTAAATTTATATTTTATTGATTAGCACTATTGATGCATACCAACTTTAACTGAGGATAGGGCATGATGAGGTAGAGATGAAAGATAGTAAAGTTACCAAACTATTTCCTTCTCTTAGTAGGTCTACAGAAAATCAAGGTTTTATAGAATGTTACTAATATGTAAGGTATCAGATTTGAGAGTGTTTTGTTGGTATTACTAAGTTATTCATGTAGATGGATGTCTACATGCCAACAATTCATCTATAAACACATTTCATATATATCATATTTACTTGGTGAGCACCCCCAAGTTTGGCACAAGGCCATTTTTACGTGCTCTTACCCGGGCTT
>JAUZSX010000025.1:1183514-1215960 GCA_034780655.1 Idiosepius hallami | reverse complement strand
ATAAATATTATTGTTATTTTTTTAAAGCTTAACTGATTCATGATCAACCTGTTGTTGTGTAAACGTTTTTTTTTTTTTTTTTTTTTTTCTGTGGAATATTTATTAACAATTGTACACTAATTTACTAGATTATTAAAAAAAAGAAAAATGGAAAAAATCATCATTTAAAGATTTTTGGAAGATTTAATGAGTGCCCACTTTTATACACAACACACTATTAAAAATCGACCGTCCATACCGGTAAAAAAAAAAAAAAAAACGCTTTATGCCCTTCTTTTAGATTAATAAAGGGTTCAAACAACTAACACCAAAAAAAATTTTTGATTATTAAATTAAGAATCTTTTTATTAATTTTTTTTTACTATTGATTAATTCAAATCAATTGAAAATATATATAATCTTAAAACAAAAAAACACTTGCAGAGTTACGGTTAATTTTCAGTTTCAGCTAAAACCAAAATTATCTTTTAAATACTTTGAAAATTCTTAATCGGTAACAAATTAATTAGAAAATAATTTTTTGAAAAAACACCATTAAAAAAAATTAGTCAAGTGAATTAATTTAAACATTTAAAACCCCAACCACACTATTGGCATACTACTACTACTACTACTACTGACTGAACTGCACACCAATCGCACAGAGCAGAGATCTCTGTAACTTTAAAAGTTTAAAAAGTTAATGAAATTCTTTTATTTTTAATTTCAAAATTAAAGGTTTTAATCTTTAAAAGTCAATTAAATTCTTTTATTATTTACTTTTAAAATTTAAAGTTTTTAATTCTTAAAACGTCATTTAAATTCCTTTATTTTTAATTTCAAAATTTAAAGTTTCTAGTCCTAAAAAACTTAATTAGAATTGTTAAATGATTAACAAAAAAGTGCAAAACATTAAAATCTTTAAAACCATGTTTATTTAAAACAGACACAACAAAAAAAGTTATAATAAATTCGAAATAAAATCAACACCAAATCGTCCCTACGATTCATCGGCCACTCCGAATGGTCCCATTTCCTATCAACCCATAAATACAATGTCTGAAACAATCATAATAGGATATAACTACTTTGTCAAACACAAACCCAAGTTAGGCACCAGGTCATTTTTATGTGCTCATTATATTCTTGGACTTTTTAAAATCAGTGTTAACCATCATCTAGCTGAGTTACTTTCATTGAGTTGGTGGGTCTCATCTACCCGGGTTTTTGTAATAAGTGTTATTCTTACACCTTTACCCTCTGAGATAATGAGCCTTATCTGGCCAAGACATTCGAAAGTGAATGCAATGGTTTTGACTGGGATTTGAACTTGCGTAATACAACTCCAGATTCCATTTTACAAATTAAAATAGTTCTAATAGTTTTTATATGAGTAATGTTGTAAGGGGTCAAAGGAAGTAGAATTTAGGGCTATTTTTGTTGTAGACAAAATGGTCTTGATTTTAGGTTATTATAAAAAGTAAAAAATAAAAATAAAGAAAAAAGAAATTAGTGCAAAATGGTAAAAGGTCAAATGAAAAGTAATAACTCTAGCCAAGTAGTAACAATAAAAATGATCCGATTCCACACAAATAGTTGTATCTGCCTAACAAAGAGGTCAAGCAACAACTAAAAATTTTAATCATCTATTTAAATTTTGAAAAAAAAAATTATATCAGAATTTGTTTTAAAAAAATGCCACCTAGATTATTGTTTATTATGATGTTCTTTGTATTATTTTGTTTCAGTGCTCTAAGCAGGCAATAGAGTTAGAAGGTCTTCGAGATGAGAACCGTAAAATCAAAGATAACTGGCAAGAAGCTATGGATAAATTTGAAATGATCTTTGGTGAGAAAGTTGATTTGGAACGAGTCATGGAATTGTTACAAGTAAGAAACTCCTGTTGTTGATCTATAAAATTAAGTTGTCATTTTTGTGTTTAATTAGCATATAGCAGAAAATGAATATTTTATTTCAATTAGTTATTTGATATAAATAAAGTAAGCATGTGTCAACTTTTGTAAAATACTTTGGGTTTTTTATCTCTGCAAATATTTCCTTGGCATTGGGTAGCTTATAATGCTCCCTTTTTATAACTTTATTTATATCTCTAGGGTCTAAACATAATCTTAACCTGAACTCTTACAAGAGAATTTACCCAAATTATCGGTTTCGCGATTGGTTCTATATTCCTATTTTCATCATTTTTTTTATAATTCTTTTTTTAATTTGGTTTTTACCAAATGTTATATTTCTTAGCAGGTCTACAAATTGCTTTATATCTGAGTTTACATTAATAAAAGTTAATTCCTTAAAAAAACTCATTGAGGATGAATAACTGAAATATCTAATACTAATCAACTGATTTTCATGAAGAAATATATTTTGTAACTCTACTCTATGGAATATAATATTAGATTAACATATGTTATTTTGACATTTTTTTGTTTTTTTATTTTTATTTCTTTTAAAGATTTTATGTCTTGTTCTAAATTAGAAAAAAATTATTTTTCAGAGCACTTATTGCCTGGAAAAATACAGATTTGAGAACATGATGGGTCAACAAATGAAACTCATTGATTACTTACAGGCTTTGATCACTGATGGAACAACCAAAAAAAAAAAGGTAATTAAATTCTGCATTTTTTCACAAAAATCAAACTTTAAAAATTACAGAAAGACCTTTAACCTCCTTTTTATTTTTTAAAGCTTTTTAGAGTGTATCGGAAATAATTAATGAAGCATATTTATAATATGCTCATTGGATTATATTTCAAGTGTCTCCTACAATATCCCATAAATAATGCCCATCCTCTATATATATTTGATCCCGAAAGCTAACTTTATTAAACTTAAATAATCCCTTGTGTGTTGTAATACACAAAAGTTTCGAGCTTTTCTTCTTCTGCAGGGATTTGTAAGTATGCTTCACTTAGATCTATTAGAAATTCCTGCATTGATGAGTCTATCTAGTTCTTTGTCAATTTTTTGTATAGTGGCAAACAAGTACGGTACCCTATGTTTCTTTTTGAAGACTTGTGTGGCGTTGTCTTGTAATTTGAATTTTGCCTCCATCTTTGTACAGCAGACTAATTTTCCTGAAAAAACATTAGGGAACAACTCTATAAAGTCTCTCTTTAGTTTTTCAGCTTCAGTCGTAAGACTGTCTACTTTCTGACAAAAATCACTAATGGGCGTGTCCCAGAGTTCAAATTGTTGAATTCAGTCTTTCCTGAACAGATTATTCGTATTTTTTTTGGTATGAATAGTTTGAGTTTTTAGCATTTTCCCCTTCAATGTTGCATTAGTAGTAACTTCGCCTTCAAACCTTATACGTTCTCTAGTTACTGAGTGAGCTACTTTCTTACTTTGTCTCATTTTTCAGTTGCCAATTTTACACCAGGTATTATGGATAAATCCAAACCACTGTCAAGTTGGAGTTTAGCATTTTTGTCCAACTTTTTACCATTACATACTTCTGTACATTTTCATCCTCTGCTAGAATCCTCGTTATTTTCACATAGTTCTTGCCAAGTCCCTTATCTCTGCAATGTGAGGCTTTATGTCCGTTCCATCTGCACAGATCACATTTCCAGGACGGGTAAGGACAATCTTTCTGCGAGTAAAGTTCTCCACATCCTGGGCATGGGTAACGGAGTAAATCAGGCTTTTTTTAGTATTTTTCCTGATGTAATTTTGGTTTTCACTTGACTTTTTGATATTAAGGTTTTTTATTTCATAACTTATTTATGTGTGATACCCTTGCCTCTTCTATATTTTTGGAGTCCTGTTTCTCCGAGATATTTCTTTGGCATTCCTCGGCCATTTTTTGATGGGTAATGTCTGGTTCCTTTTCAAGTGTGTTTAGAGCCCGGTATCTCAGCATCATTGGTTGATACTAAGTCTTGAATAAAAGTCAAAACTATGGAATTGTCGGCTAAGCACACATTCTTTCTCCCAGATACCGAAATAGTTGGCTTACATAAAGCCGGAAAATTTCACATTGTGTTACAAAGTGTTAACTATCCCAGAACAATTAATACAAATTTTTTCTTGTGTTTTTGTTTTTCTATATGCATATATATTAAGTTATGAGAATTGATTGTTTTTGATCCAACATACACAAATGCAGTTGTTAACTAATTTTTACTTTCTATTTTTCTTCTTTCCAGTGTGGCAGATTGTTCGGTAGCTTCAAAAGTAAAGACAGTGGTCCAAAAAGCCCTGCCCATGTGGGAGGTAATAATGAACTCCAGACCCAAATCGATACAGAGAAAAAAAAGAATATTAAATTGCAAGAACAAGTTGAAAAAATGAGACAAGAAAATTACCAGTTGGCAGCTGAGGGTGAGTAGATAAAACACAAAAATTACCCTTTTTTTTTTTTTTTTTTTAGGTTAAACTTTCTATTTATTGTTTTTATTTATTTTGTTATATTTTTATTGCTGTGCCCATATTACTTGTATATCCAGTATACTAGTATATAATGCTTACTGTTAAAAATTACCTTATATCTAGGTATTTGTAATGCTGTGTAGATAATTTTTCATTCATGATTTTCATAGAAAATTCAGAACAACTTTTCAAAGCTCTGCAGGTGGAGAGAATCTTCATACCCTGCATGTTAAATAACAGTTTTCTAGACAGAGTAATTAGTTAGAAACTGCAAATGTCAATTATTAGAATTTTGACACCTTGATGTTCCAAATTTTCTTCTGTAAAACCAATTAAAAAGGTTGAGTCGTGTGTGAGTACCCTTTATGTCAAATTTCAAGTGTTTGGATCAAGTAGTTTGGTAAAGACTGCAAGGGTCAATTTTTTTTAAAACTTTGACCTCAATTATTTGAAATTATTTCTTTGTAAGAGGAGTTTGGTAGAGTTCTTAAAGGTCTAATTGTTGAACTTTGACCTAAATTATTTGAAATTATTTCTTTGTAAGAGGAGTTTGGTAGAGTTCTTAAAGGTCTAATTGTTGAACTTTGACCTTTTGGCCACCAAATTTTTTTCCCAAAATACTATTTTGTTTAGAAAAAAATTTCCTGTTTTATTTTTATTTTTTTTATCAGCATAATAATAGTTATTAAGTTTTAAGAAAAAAGAAAGAAATCAAAATATTTTAAATTGAAAAATATCCTTGAATTAATTGAAAACAATAAAATTTAATCTCTGTATCTTTTTAATTTTTTTTTAAATTTCAACAAAGAAATTCGGCAAATTATATTTAATTAATTTTCTCTAATTTATTTTTTTTTAAATTTCAAAAAATAAACCTAGAGAATCTTTTTATGCCACAAACCATTTTGTTTCATATGATATCAACTGTGGAATGTCGTTATTAGCAACAAGAATTTAGAATATTAAAAAAATAATTTGTTGTTTCGACAAAGAATTTATTTTTATTTAAATAATAGCTGCACTCTCTTATTTCCTAGCACTTTTTTTTTTACAATCATCAATGAATATTGGCGATAAATAATTTTCACTCTCTTTATTTATTTATTTATTTCTTAATTTCAAAAAAGAAATCCAGTTAATAATGTTTAATTCATTTTTTTTTTTTTAATTTATTTTAAAAGAAAAAAATACCTACTCATATAAATTTTTAAGTCTATAGACATATTTCTATTTATTAAAAAAAAAATCAATATTTATGTATTCTGGGATTGAACCCACATTCTCTATTATGAGTAACCGACACGTACTTACTTTTATTTAGATAATAATATCCCTCTCTCGTATTTCTCACAACTTTTGATTTTTACATCATCATCAATAATTATCACCCATTAATGATTATCAGTGTCTTTATTTATTTATTAATTACAAAAAAAGAAACCTATTATTAATATTTAATTCATTATTTTAAATTAATTATTTTAAAAGAAAAGAACTTAAAAATTCATTTAAAACGAATGAAAACTGTTTTAAGAATCAAAACTATGTCAAAAATAGAAAATGATATCGACCATTTTTTTTTATTTTGGAAAAAAAGGAAAAAAAAGACTCTATTCATTGCAATATAAGCTTGTAATGTACCATACTATAGTTTTATAACAATTGAAGCAATTATTTGTATTTCACAAGTTGTGATAAATATTGCATTATCTCATACAATATGAAAGAAATAATAAACGATGGCTTATCATTATTTATAAAAAACCAATGAACAAAATCTTAAAACATACTCAATAAAAAAATTAAAGAAATTTCCTTGACTTCATTTTTCATTGGTTCGATTGAACACAGTTGTTTCCTTCGAGAATACTAAAAATGCTGTTATCTGCATCGTTATTTACTATCCAAGAGAATACAAATTAACACATCCCTAAAAAGCCTGTTTAGTGTTTGTATTTTATTTATTTAACATATAAGTGAGTTTCATGTTTATACTTTTAATAAAGGGTGAAATTATAAAATTTTAAGCATGATTTTTTTTTCTACTCTAATTCTTAGAAGTCTTTGTATCATTTTTGTTACTTTATGATTGGATTTTTTTTAGCATTCTTTTTGAATGCTATCAATATCAGTTCTGAATGTCATTATTGAATGATCACTTAGAACTGGAATAATTAGGAACTTGTTCGCAGAAATATTATCAAAGAATTTTATCTACTCTATTCTATTGTAAAGTTTTATTTCTATTAAAGCTAAGTTATTGTTTTAGCATGGTAGTTGTCACTAAGAAAAAACACAGATATTAGTTAGGTAGGTTATTATATTAACAAAAAACAGTGAGAAATGAGAGTGTTCATCAGAAGGCCAGCATGGCAGCAGTCTACATATTAGAGCTCTATAGAGAGTGTTACCTCTCTCTATATATATATCTATCTCTCTCTATATATCTATCTCTCTATAAGTGTAGGCACAAAGTCAACTGCCTTTGGTACCCGTCAGTTTCTTGTCTCTGTGGTCATCAGACTAAGAGATTGCAGAGTTGTTTACATTCATCTATATTGGGTTGGACCAGAGGTGGTGTGAATTGCACGATTGAAGTCATATTTTTTTGTTTTGTATTTATGCATTATGATTACTATTGCTTACTTGTTATTTTATTTTTTAAGTTTTCTGTATATTGTTGCAAAAAAAATGATAGTCACTAAAGGCCATTGACTGTCTTTATACTAATTCAACTCAAAACTATTGTATATACCAGGCTGTATGATGAATCATATTTGATTAATAAATTGTCTGTACTTCTCAGTATTGTTTCATTTCATGCCATCATTATATCTAACTAGTATTTTGTGTTTTTGATTGTATCCTTTCCAAAATATATTTAAATTAGAACATAAAGGAAATATGTAAAAAAACTTATGTAAAATATAGTCAAATTCATTAATAAGAAAAAAGTATTCTTAAAATTCCATACCATGCTTTATCTAAATTAACCAATTAGTTTCACTTCTCACATTCATCATTTACATTTGTATACATTCAATTCTAAAAAATAAAAGAATAAAATTGTCTTTTTTTTCTTTGTCATAGTGGTGAAATTAAAGGCTCATGATGAAAATCCACATACTTTGTTAACATCATCATCATCATCAGTCACGCATACTCCTCTAGTGGACTCTACTGCGATATCTGTTCTTGGAAAGTCTCCAACCAGTCAAACTCTGTCCAAATTGAACTCAAGTGTATCAACGTCTGGTCTGAGCAAAAGTGCCCCAGGAACTCCTGTAGCCCCATCTAAGCCCCCCAGGACACGCATGCACCATAATATTCCTCACAGATTTGTATCTGGATACAACACTCGTGCGACCAAATGTGCCGTCTGCCTTGGTAATGTACCCTTTGTCAGTCAAGCATCAAAATGTGAAGGTAAGACTTGTATAAAAAATTCTTTTTTTTTTTTACTGTTTCTTCTTAAAGAAGCTAGATAACTGAAGATATTATACAGAACCATGTGTATCCAGATATTGTTCTATAGATTAGAAAAACAAATAACTTAATGGAATTTGAAAACTAGTTTAAAACAGTATAAACTTGATATGTGTCGTGGTGTTAGTTCGTCGCCATTTGTTGTGGTGTTAGTGAATCGCCGATGTAGTAGCTGAGAGAAGACAAGAACACGGGAGAACTGTGGAACAACATGTATTACATATATACATGGGCCATGGCCGCCGGGGCAACCTGCCCTCGTGAAGGCCTCAGCCATGAGTGACGGCTTCGAGGTGACTGCTTCGTGAGACTGCCGTCGAGGCAACGGCCTCGAGGTGACACCTCAACCTAGCGCATGCGTAGACCTTTGCCAATTCAAGCAAGTCTAAACTGAGGTGTGTTCACTCCCCAACAATATGGTAGGACATAGTTTGGTAATAGTTTCTAATTTTTTGTAGAAACTTTTAGCTATATGTTATTTCTCATTTGCTAATTCTTAGAAATTAATTTAATAAATCCTAGTTAAGTTTTAAAAAACAGTCTCTTTATTGTTCATTCTAGCAAAATAGAATATTTCATTGTCCTCAATCTCCAGCCAAGACAATGACAGTGTTCTAACAGGGATATAAGCATTAATAAGTTGGGTAATATTTGATTTTGAAAATTGGTAATTTGATCTTGAAACTTAAGTCTGGTGTTTTAAAAATGACAATAGTGTCAACCTTCACACGAGAGGTTGGAGCTAGGCTCAAATGAAAGCACTTGGTGAAACACTGAAATCCCCCATCAAATGAAAACCAACAATGATGGACATTATTTTGATTGTTGATATCTCTTTGCTTTTTATTACTTTCATGAACCATTCTGACATCAATATATGTCTTCTCTATAATGTTGTGTTTCTTAGGTACAGGGGATATGTTAATGATAAACAGTTAATCTATAATTATCATGAGGAGTAACTCTCTTAATACCTCACAGTGAGCTCCCTACCTGGCGGGCCCTTTTCCTAAATGCATAACAGCTGTACAATTCGCTCTTCTCAAATTTATTATTCTTGTTCTGTTCACTTGCCTACATAAAAAAGAGGTGAGCTGATTCATTTTTGGCTTGTGCTCTCCGACCAGTCAACAGCTCTTTTTTTTATATCAGCACTTTAACATTCTTTATCACATATTTCTGATCCTTCATCCCTCCGGTAATCACTCCAACTTCCACTCACCTGAAGTTTACAGAAAATACAGTTTGGAATAACAAAATTGATAGCTTATAGTAGTATTTTAAAGCTGCAATGGTTATTTTTTTACTGCTCTTATTTTCATTTTTCAACCACAATTTAGCTGGAATCATTTCCCATTTTGGAAAAAATAAAGCAGTGGTAACCAACTTTGTTTTTGTTATAGTCTGTTTTCTGGGATCAATAATCTCAGCATCATAATATAAAATTTATATTTTACAAACTTGAAATATTTTAGAAATATTCCTTGTAGATTTTTTTATATTTTTGGGGGGGAAGTACAAGAAGCACTTCTGTGGTTGGTTGGTTGGTTTGTTGGCTGGTTGGTTGGTTGGCTCATTAAAAATTTATTACCATATCACACTTCCACTCAATCTCTTGTCACATTGATTTTTAATTTTCAAAATATATTTCCCTTGTTTACAGTTTCCAAACTGAAATAATCTTTATTTATTTTGTCATTTTTTAAAATATCTGCATACCTGCTTGAAATTAGTTTGATAGGCAAAACCTTTCCTTTCTTTTTTTTTAAATGGCCTTGTGTTATCAAATTTATTTTCTTCACTAGTTTTAAAAATTGCAACCCACTAAGCAAATCTCAATATACTCTTTTATTGTACTTTGATATATTTTAATTGGTTGGTATCATATTAATCCTATGTTTTATTAATAAATAAATTATCAATATGATTTTATGATAAAGATTTTTTCTATTACTTAATATTGGAAAGGCTAATAAAAATTGATTGTACTGGCAATTACAATTCTAAGCCTGGTGGGACTAGCTTAAGATCCTTACATCTATAGAGGAACGTTAGGTGATTCGTCAACGAAACTGAGAAACTGGCACGAACGACAAATCACCTAACGTTCCTCTATAGATGTAAGGATCTTAAGCTAGTCCCACCAGGCTAATAAAAATCTATAAAAATGTTATTTTCCATCACAATTTTCTTTATTTGAATTTTTTTCTCTTTTCTCCTGATTTAGAATGTCACATTGTATGTCATCCAAAGTGTACTTCATTGGTCCCTGCCAGTTGTGGTCTGTTACTAGAATACATTCAGCATTTTACATCATATATGCGCAAAATGGACCAACCTGACTCTAACGAAGCAGCCTTTGCTATGATCAATGACCAACATTCTTGTCCCTGCCAAATATCAACATGGCTCAAAGTACTTAGGTAAATCAATGATTACTTACAAAAATTTTGCTTTTATATATGTAATATTATAACAAGGACTTTTTCTTTATTATATTTGCATCACATTTAAAGATTTAAGTGATGTGCATACACTAAACAACTGGAACTATTATATGAGTGTATTTTTTAATTGATATATGAATATTTAAGACTCATTATGTTTGTTTTACAGTCTTTCATTATCCTTTGTATAATTTAATATTGAATTAAGTTATTTTATTCTAGGTTTCTAAAGTAGTTTTCATCAATTAAATTAGTAAAAAAAAATATGGTTTGTTAGAATTATGCTTATGTATCTCAAAATGATACTTTATTTCAAAGTCTCAAATAGTATATATATTTTCCTCTGAAAATGAAGGTTTTTCCATCATACTGCCTTTTAAGCCAAGGCAGCAAAATTACGTTAACTATCTTTTTTCATTTCTTGTATCCTTTATAAATATTTTTTTTGTCATTTATGCATTACATTCATTATGCACCAGCGCATATTCTTTTTTACTAATATTTCTATTTGTTCTTTTTTTTCTTTTTATGCACCAATGCACTAACAGTGCATAGAAATAGAGATTTTAAAAAATTACCCCCAATACATAATCGTGCAATTAAAATGCACAAAACTATAAATATTCATTGTTTTGGTGGTTATAATAAAGTGAACTCTTCAATGCTTAGGAGTTTGCTCCTCTCTACAAAATCTCTCTCTCTACCTATTCAACATGGCTAAAAGAATAAAAATAAACCTTACCTCATGTTATAATTTATATAGGACATATTATCTACATTCAACCCTCATATTCATATTACATTTATGTCATTCTACTACTTTAAAAGAAAAATCAAGATATAATTATTTTTTAATAAGCACGAGACCAAAAGATCAAGAAGTTCTAAGAAACATTCAGCTAAAAAGCAAAAAAAAAGATTTGAAAATGTGTTTAAAGTTTTTGAAACACAAACGATTAAAAAAACCAAACAAATGGGTTGAACGGCTGAAATTCCCTTCATTTCAACAGAAAGAAGAGACAATTGACAAATATCTTGTATGACTTTAAACAAAGATGCAAATTTGATGTTAATAAAGACAAGAGACTCCTTAAACAGATAATCATAGGATTGAAATCTTCTAATGAAAGAATAAATCTCATTAGTAAACCAAACCTCACACTAAAAAAAGCTGTTGAAAACATAAGAGCATACAAAGCTAGAATCCCAAGCAATACATGCTATGAAGGTACAAGCAAAAAGGATTTTTTGTTGTAAAGAACTATTGTAAGTGTGTTTCCTGTATTCATTTAATACATATTTGTTTCTTGTTCACAACAACGGGGTGTTGTTGTCATTTATTTTGCTTCATGTGTTTTTGACCGTGGGAGAAAATTCATGCAGAATTTTCTCCCATTACAGCATCTAGAATGCAAAACCAGACGTTCAACTTGTAAGAAAATAACCTGTACACATGAGGGAAGAATTAAAACAAGAGCTGACAAAAATGGAAGACTTGGGAGTGATAGAAAAGGTAAAGGAACTGACATACTGGATGAATGCAATTGCAGATAGAAGAAAAAAAAAGATTGGGCATTATGTATATGTCTAGATCCAAAACCACTAAAGAAATGCATCGAAAGAACACACCACAAACCCCAAACCCAACAAGAAATTTCCTATAAACTGGATGGTTCTAAAAATTGTACACTACCTAGGTCAATTGGACCTTCATTATTATTTCAAATGGTCTAAACAATAAAAAAAATACACTGAAAACGACAAAACAGTCAAAGATGGATTACCAAATGGCTCTCTTATGCCTAAGAACAACTCTGCTTGATAACTAATTGCCTTCACCAGCCAAAATCCTATACAACAGGAAAATAAGAACAAAAATCCCAACCTTGTTAAACACAAGCACAGCAAAAGATATCCAAATAAGTTATGAATGATGACAGAGTGGGAAGCAATAGCAATACTTCAACATAAATGAAAAAGATCTTCCTGAATTGATGATAGGTAACAGAGAAGTGTCTGTCCTCCAGGAAAATGGCACATGGCAGCCAGCAACAGTTTTAAACAAATGCACTAAGCCACGTAGTTACATTGTCAAAATGCACAGTGATCGAAAGCTTCTATGGTGCAATAGAAGGCACCTAGAGGAAATTTTGAGACCACTTTCAACCTACCAGTCCAGGGGATTAGCTACAACAGAGCAATGATCCTACGGAAATAAGCAACAGCACACTACACTCAGCTTGGTGATAAAACAGAACAACCACCAAAATCATCATCAAACTGGCCTATGAGAACAATAAAATATAAAGACTTTATTGTGTACAAATAAACTAAAATTAGATAGAAAACAAAAAATAGAATAGAAATAAAAAATAAGCAAAATTAATTTGAAAACATTTTATATGAGAAGAGGTATGTGATAATGCAGAAGAGTTTACTCCCTTGTACAAAATTTATGTAATTAACATGACTGAATGAATAAGCAACGTAAACCTTACATCGTTTTATAATTTATAATCTACATTCAACCCAAATATTTATGTTGTTAGTTAATACACTTTAAAAACAGACGATTCAAAGTCTTTTTAAAATTTAATTTCTTGTAACTTCAGTACGTTCTTATATAATATTAGTTTTGGACTTTCTTTTTTTTTAGAAATGGTAAAAATAACTGGGAAAAGCGCTGGGTCAGACTAGATGGCAGTTTATTAATGATGTATAAAGATCCAGATGATCCTTCTCCATTGGATACATTTGAGTTATGTCCTGAAACTGACAGTGAGGTAGTTGTTCACAGTGCTGTTACTTCAATTGAACTCCCTCATACAGCCAGCTCTGATCTGCTTTATATCATGAAACTTGAAGAAATACCAAACACAACCTGCTGGCCAGGAAAGTAAGGCACATATATGTATTTTTGATTGTCTTAATTTATTAGATGAGTTTTGATTACAATGTTTATTCAAGTTATTCAGAACCCCATTGATATCATCAGTTCTCTTTATAATATTTTAACTTATATGTTCTTTGGTCTTGAAGTAATAATAAGACACAAAATTCTTTGTCAGGCTTATCCCTTGATTGATCAAATATTTCCATTTTTTTTAATAACAGTACAGCACAAAATCATATCTAACTCCTATTACCAGAGAGACTTAACCAAATAAGTGAATCAGGGTAGCTTGGTTGTAGGTTGTTCATTTGCCATTTGTGTATCTTTTTTCAGTTGTTAGTTAATATATAAAGGCAATTTATTTTTTACTTTTATAGATATATTTAATTCAGAACATATCAGAAAATTCTCTAGTTATAAAGATTCAATTTGGAAGTTTTCAGACAGACGTCTCTTTAAATAAAGTAAAGATTTTATACTTAAGCTTACAGAGATCAATGTTAAACAAGAAAATACTCTTGGCCTTTTTAAATCTTTCTTTATTTCTTATTTACTTTAACAGGGTCTTTTACTTGATGAGTATGAGCTTTTCAGACAAACAACAATGGGCAGCTGCTCTTGAAGCAGTTGTCAAGAAAAGGAATAATCACAACAAACAAATGGTGAGAAATTTAACTTCCACTTTGTCTCATTTTTGCCTTACATTTTTTTAAGGTATTAGATGGCCTGATGACTATTATTTTTGGGATTCAATTTGAATATTAGTTTAAAAGGTACTCTTTTTTAAATATCAAATATTCTTTCAGGAATAAAAGAAAATGAAGGGCACGAATGATCAACATCTATTAATCTAGTTATGTTTCCATGTTCTTTTTTTAATGCCGATAACCTATCTATCATTTCCTTAATACGTCAAAAGCAACCATACCAAGAAATGTTTGACAAACAGCTAAGCTTCTTTTTAAATATGAATGACTTTATTTCATATTATTTTGTCCTAATATTTTTGGATTGCCAGGAAAGCATAAAACCTGATTTTTGAATTAAACAAATCTATTTAGTGACATCACAAGTAATTTATCCATGAATGAGAGGTCAGATATAATTTCAGATGAATTAGATGAGAGAATTATTCTTTGCATTTTCATTGGCTACAAGCTCTCTTAACCAAAACAAATATTTTTTAAGCAAATTGCGCCTGAGTCTGAAATTAAATGTATTATTACCTATAAAAATAAATTGAATGTATTAAGGTTATAATTTCTATGTACACATTAACTTTTATTTATTATTTAAAAATAAAAATTTTAAACCACATTAACTAGTGTGTACGCACACACAACAGTTGTTTGTGTGTCACACTTAAAAAAATGTATTTTTACATATTTAGACCGAGATTGATTTTTTGATGATCTTTCATTGTGAAATTAAGCACATCTTAAATATTGAAATTTTTTTACAAATAATTATCATACGAAGGTAATTTTTTTTATTAAACATTACATTTTTATTCCTTAATGGTTACTAACAAAAGGATGGCTTTTTATTGCATTTGCTTTAGTTTTTTTAAATTTAATTTACTTGCTTTCTTTTCACAAATCAATAAATAACAATTATTGGCTAAATTTAAAATAGTTGAATTTTTTGTAAAATTACTTTTTCTTTTTATAATATGAGTATTCTCAAATAGTTCTATTTATTTATTTGAAAGTGTGTTCACTATGAGTTACGTTATTGGAAGGACTGTTGAGTGATCATTTTTCTAACCCCCCATACTCAAATGTTTGCTTTATCATAAAATATAAATGAAAACTTAGATAATTATTGCAATTTTAGTAAGAAGAATGATTTTTAAAAATCTAATGAATAAGTTATTTGCTGAAAAAAATTATTTTAACGCACTTGCAGGAAAAATTTTTTTAATATCAGAAAAACATTGTTTTTATATGTAAATTAATCATTTTTTACGCTATTTTTTCACATTTTCTTCAATCTCTCAAAAATTTATTGTTCAATTTTTATAATTCTTAAAATTATGTTTTAAAAAAACTTTGTTTATTCTATTTCTGATATTTTTTTTTTCAAATTTATTCAAAAAAAATTTCAACATCCCTCTATTGAATAAAAAAATATAGTAAAAATTAAAATACTAACTGGAAGTGGTGGAACTAGATTTGAAAAACATGAATAACACATCAAACAATGCTCAAAAGAATGTACCTTTGATACTAAGACCCTACAGGCCAATGATATTGTTAAAATATGTTCTTGTTTTCAATAGAACAGCCAGATACAACAAACTCAACTGGCTTATGGTTGATCGGGGTAGGTTTTATTTTGCGGAAACTTCTTCACAATATGCCACAGAAACACATTGTCAGAAAGAATTTTAGAATTGTAAGATATGGTAACGACTCAACAAAGTCCCACTTGATGAATTGCAATACAGACCAGTGCTTAGCTTTCTCTAAGTTTATTTTGACTGCTGGTAGGTGTTGCCTTAAACTTGAAATTTCTAGACAAAGGTTTCTTTTAGATAATTCATCATGCACAGCTGTAATTTTGCAAACAGACAACTGTATTTCTTCCTCAATGACACAATTAATATCATCTGTATGAATGTCAGAAAAAGTCAGCAAAATTCCATTCACTGCCTTTCCTCGGGTATCCAACTCAATATGGATATGACACAAACACTCTGACTTTCTTTCTTTCTGAGTTTCTTGTCTCAATGACAATCCAGTCCAGCATCTCTTACCTTATCCCCTGGTAATCAATCTTTCTTCTGATTCTTTTCTCTGTAGAAATATTAAATTCTTCACATTTTGCAATTGCCTGCTGAATAGCATTGTCAACAACATTTGAATGCTGCTCTTCCAAAAAAGACCTTGAGAGCATATCCAGAGTAATACATGTCATTTAAATATACTTCTGAGCCAAGTTTACTTTTTGTAAAATGTTGTCAGTCCAGAAAAATAAGATAATAAAAGAAAAGTTTCATATGGCTGGCATCAGATTGTGCAAAAGTGCACAAAATGATTAACGAATCAAAAACAGAACATGTGGTAAAACCATCAAAAGTCAATGTGAATGCCAAAACTAAAAAAATATGTTAGATGGTCAGGAAAGAACAAAGATTTAATCAAACGCCTTATTTGCAATAATGTGTAAAAAAAAAAAAAAAAAAAGATTAAAGATAGGCTAGCATGGTATCTGGATAGTGGAAATCTGATTACATCAAAAAGGTTTCAGAAAAAAAGAGTTTTATTGACCACCTTATTAGACCAGAAACTTTTATAAATAAGGCATTGTCAAGAAAAATTATTTTATAGCAATTGTTTTTGATTTTGAAAAAGCATGCAACTGGAAGTATCAACTAAAAAGACACCAACATAAACTCTGATTTAAAAGTAGAATGATAGAGTTCATCTCTACTGTCTTAAATGATAGAATGTTAAATTCAACTTGGCATCTTTAGCTCAATAGATTGTTAGAAAAACAATACATTATCATAGTAAAAATTATTTTTATTGTAAAATTCATTTTCATTGCATTTTCAATGTCAAAATCATTTCCAAATACAATTTCCTTATAACTTTTTTTTATTGTTCTGAATACTATTTTGTATAAGTTTTCCTTTTTGTTTTTACTTTTTCAGAAATTGTTACACACAGTTATTCTTCAATTGGAGAACAAAACCAAAATTGAATTAAACTGCACTTTGCTTCTTAACAGACAGGTTAATAATCATTTTTCTTTTCATTGTTAAACCTTTTTTACAATTTTTCTTCTAGATTTGAATACTTCAAGTTCAAATGCAGATTTTTTTTTCTGTTAAAATATCTGACATGTTATACATTTATTAGATTCCATCACTATAGAACTATTAGTCCTAACCTTATTTTCAGAATTCCAAAAGAAACAAACTTTTTTAAATATTATTCTTTTGTTTATAGAAAAACAACAACTTATTACCATTGTTATTGTTTTCTTTACTTTTGGCAATGAGTTTTATTGCATGTATATAGTTCATTCATTTGTAATATTTTTATAATGTAAATGTTGTTTTACATTCTCTTTCTCACAGTTGTTACTTCTTGGTGGGGAAGAAGGTCTTTTCATTACAGAAGTGCAAGATTCTTCTTATTCCCTTTATAGCACTCCTATCAAGATAACTGGTGTAGGAAGTGTATTTGAAATGACCTTTATACCTTCATTAGGCATTGTGGTTTTACTTGTTGGTAAGTAAACTTTCAAAGTCTATTTTTATTTCATCAATTACAATGGACAAAAGTTTCTCTTTGTTTATAACACTGTTTTTTTTTATTTACATTTTATTTCTATTTATTATTTAGTATTTAACTTTAAATTCATGAGACATAAAATAAATTCTTGAGAAAAGTATAAATCCTTTTTATCTCTTTTTTTAAATAATCTAGTGTTTCTAACTGATTTGATAATTGAAAAACATTTAAAAATGGATTATTGGTATTAAAAGACATAAATATTGATATGTTTGATGACAAAATCCTTTGCATATAAATTCTATCTTTAAAAAAAAACTAATTTCTTATTTTGTAAGATACATTTTTTTTGTTTTTATGGTTCTACTCCAGTTTTTCTAATTCTTGATTTTAAACTATTTGTTGATTTTATGCAGAAGAGAATCGCATATTAATTACAATAAAAAAGAAGTGCCTTAAAAACAAGTTTTTCCAGAAATCTGCCAATCAGTCAAACCCAATTCCGTTTGAAGTAATTGATAAAGTCAACCGCTGTACTGTGTTTGATGTTGGCATGTGGGAGGATTATGCCTACTTGTGTGCAGGGATGATTGATAAAATAATTCTTATGAAATACAACCAAGGACTGAATAAATTTTGCCTCAGAAAGGTAAACATTCATTCTTTTTATCTTCTTAGACTTAATTTCATATTCACTAACCCTTGAAAATAGAAAATTTTGGTCTATAAAATATTAAACATACTTAAGAGTGTATAACTTAGAAAAAAATGCAAACATAATCTCTTGTGGGGCTTTATATATATAAGGTTATTTATAGATCTCTATCAACCTCAAAAAGGCTAAAAAAAATGGACCCTTAATTCATAGAAGAATTTTTTAAATCTACTAAATTAATGTAACAATATCTTTAACAAGCTATCCAATGGTGAGGCATCAGCATACGTTGACTACTTCCTCCTGCAGAGGGTATGTATTTACTTGGTTGAGCACCAATCCAAGTTACAGAGGGAAAAATAAGCCTCAATGGCGCCACCTGTGGCCATGGTTGGAAATCTATAATGTTTGGGGAAAGGAACCTTGTGGTTATGTTGCTCATAGATGACTCAGCCACAAGCCGGATAGTGTCCGCTAGTCCTCACGATCGAAGGCAGCCATTTCTAGCTTCAAACAGTTGAAACTGCCGGCCTTCAGGTTCTGCTTTCAGGCATCCTTGTACCATTGCAAGCAAACAGAAGGTTTTTAGGGCTTTGTCCATCATCCATCCAGCTTGCCCAGCACAGTCAGTGCAGCCGTCTGATCATCAGGATAGTAAACATAGTGGGCATCTCTGCCCAGGCTAGGACGTCGATGTTGGTGATATAGACAAAAAGACAAAAATTAGAAATCACCGCCTTCCATAGATGTTTGTCTGTTGCACCACACTTCGACCAATTAACCTCTGATCTGCTTGGGTAGGAATTGAAACGACTATTTTCCGTCAATGCTAACTTGGAACCATGGACTCAACACCTCTATTCATTGCTCCATGGCCCCAAAAGGGTAATGAAGGTTGTATTTTACAGTATATTAAATTCAATTATATCTTTTTTCTGGTTCAATCTGTGTAAATTTGTAACTTGTATTTTTCATTAGTAAGTTTTGAGATGAGGTGTCTTAATCATTTATTATTAATAGGAACCTTGGTTTTTGTAACTGTATCCTTAGCAACCACCGCCTTCCATTGTTGTTTATCAAACAAACAATACCCATGCCATGCCCATATCATCTAACCTTTTACATTAATTTTTTTTTATTTACTTAAATTTCTTCTTTTTTATTTTCTATATTTTTTAGAATTTCCACTTCAATTCATTCTTTTTTTACACACCATTCAACATTTTTAATTAGTTCATTTAGTTACCTAAACAACCTTTTTCATTGGTTTATTTAAATTCAATTTTTTTATTTACTTCCTGTGACAAGCTAGAGAGCTCTTTAATGTATAAAAGTTAAGCTTTGTGTTGACATCATCATGGCTAAATAAGAAAATAAAAGTTAAACTCACTTAGTGCAATCATTATTATAATCAATATTCGACACATTATAAGATATTCCATCAAGGCAGCAGTGATTGATTGTGATTCGCTTGCAAGATAATAACCACAAGAAGGAAAATTAATATAAAACTATCATAGAAGTTTGTACATCACGATAAACTTTAAAAAAAAACAACTTTTCCCTTTGAAAAAAAAAAGCAAATTCAAATATTCCATGGCAAATGTTAGACTGAACAAATGAAAACAAACTTGAGCAACTGGGTTGACTTTGTCATCCTACTTTGTGATAAACAAATCTTATTCTTTTCACTTCTAGTTAAAGACTGTAAGGTTTTATTCCTCTTTTAACCTCAATTTGTTCATAGGTTTACAGCTTTATTCTTCTCCTATTATTATTCTACTTATCTGATTTTTTTCTTTTGAATATATTAGGAATTCACATCTCTTCCTGAACCCTGCAGTTGTGTTTGTGTAGCAGAAAGTTTTGTGATAGTTGGCACTGATAGATTCCAATATATTGATTTTGAGCATCCAACACTGAAAGGTAAGAAAGAGGCTTTCTTTAAAAACTTCAAAACATTATCATCGTGATTATAACAAATTCTAAAATTATGCGAAAAATCATTAATGCAATTGTAAAATCTTTATTTGTTCTACAGAATTTAATATTTTGAATTCCTGTTATTGATAAGAAATATTTGATAATCCAATTTTGACAAAGAACAATAAAAAAAATCCAATCTCTTTTTTTCAGATTATGTGGAATGCAAAGATGTTTCCCTTAATTTTGCTGCTAAAAATAAAAGTTTTCCACTGGATGTGCTGAAAATTTCCCCATTTGGAGCCCCGCAAGAATTTTTGCTCTGTTTTAATGGTCAGTCAACCATATATTTGTTTTATTTTTTGTTTTTACACATTTATAAACATACCTTAGGTGAGGCGGATGTCCACTTGGGACAGCGAAAGGGAATCAGACTTAAGAATCGTAATGTACGTGATCATATATGTGTCATTCATTTACGTTTAAATTTAGTCTGATACCCTTGGGAAAGGGGTGTATCCTTGCATTCTTTCAGCCATGGATTGAATAGTAAATATTGTGTTGCTCAAAAACCTATGTGGACAAAAGAATCTTTATCATAAATGATTGTTCTCGGCATTAAATGATAAAAATTTTTGATATGCCAAAAAAACAAAAAACAAACATCATATGATTGATATTTTTAATCTGACATTTGTTAAACTCTTATCCACAATGAAAAGATAGAGCCAACATAGCTTTGTTCATATCATATTCTGACTTGTGTCTATTTTATTACAAATATATTAGTTATTGTCTAACAATAACATTACATGTCTGATTACAGTAGGTCCAGATTTCGCCATGAAAAATCAACAATTAACTAAAAACAACAATTAACTAAAAACAACAATCTTTCAAAGCTCATTACACCCTGAATAATGTATTTTGAGCCTCTTTTTTTTTCAATAAAACAAAGATTAAAGTCTAAAAGAAAAATATGCTTTCATGATGGCTCATTTGTTTATTGGTCACTGGATTTTTTAAAAACAATTTGATACATAGAAATCATAAGATATATTATCAAAAGTTTTAACTTTTTGTATCTAGACAAGCAAAACAAATATAAGAAAATAACAACCATATTTATTATGGTATATAAATTAAAAATGAAGAGCTTTTATAAATTCATAATTTGATTATATAAACCAATTACTGATTTAGAATGAATATTAAAGCATTGTTTTATCAAGAAGTTTCTTAAAAATCTAAATCCATTTTTGTTTTAGAATTTGGTGTATTTGTTGATTCCAAAGGGGCCAGAAGTCGTGTGAACAACATGAGATGGAGCGGACTTCCCCTGGCATTTGGTAAGTGTTATGTTATATTGTGTTCTTATGTTTATTAGTTGAAGTAATGTATATCAAAGGTGTAGTTTTATTTTATATAGAACTTTTTGACATTTATACATAGAGGAGAAATAAAGTGTATGTGTTTATAGGTTTATAGCCATGTTGTGGAATACAGTAGGTATTGGGTGGTTTACACCAATATCCATATGCTATGATTTGCTTAATATGCGTATGAAAGTAGTTCCATGGTATCACTACAGTAAGTATTATTAGTATCCTAGAGTCGCTTATTTATTGCCTTAATTTTTGGTCCCCCGATTTATCGGAGAGGGACCATTGTTTTCAGTGGCGTGCATCCAGAGGATTGCCAGATATCTGTCTATTACTTTTTTCCTGAAATTTTGATGCAAGTTGTATTTTTATATGTAGATGTGCTTAGTAAAAAAAAATTCAAAAATTCTTGTTGCATCCCCAGGCACTCAAAAACATTTCAAAATGGCCAAAAATGACACTTTTTGCCCAATAACTTTTGATTCATCCATTAGATTTTTCTGAAACTTTGTCAAAACGTGGAGGGAATCATGCCAAATGTAAATTCAATATTTCCTAATGTAAAAAATTCTGATTAGCATACCCTTGGGCTTTTTTGGAGCTAAATTTTTTCTGTCTAAAATATCATTATGCATGTCCTTTTTTTTTGTGCTTCATTGATTGTGCACTCATGGGGAACCATGCATGCTTCACCTGTTCTGATCAGTTTCTAAAGATTTAATCAATGGTTTTTATTTAACAGCCATCCAAAGATATCTCTTGATACCCTCCATTGATAAAGCTTGAGAAAAGTTTTGAGCTAACCTTAACCTTGTCTTTATACCAATCTCAACCTTGTCTTCCTACCAATCTGGCCAATAGTTTTGTGTTCCTAACTAGTTGCTTAAGATCCATGGAAGGATGAATGGATACAGTTCAGTTGATGAAATACTGGATTTGGCATCAAAGAAGAAATGAAAATCGCTTGATATAACAAGCATTTATTTATATTTGTTTGCACTTATTATCTAATATTATTAACTATATGAAATATCTATTATATAAAAATAATGCAAAAAGTTTACTAATATTGTTGACATACTGTAAATATACTAATTTTTTAAGCCACTAGTTCTTTAACACTTTTTTATGATATTTGATAATATTCTTTTACTTCATTCCAGCTTACCATGACCCTTTCTTATTTGTAACATATTTCAATTGTGTACAAGCAACTGCTATACCCATGAACAGGAATGACATCAAGTTAGTCATTTTTTTTTTCATTTTACATGTTTTTTATTTGATCATTTTATTTACTCCCAAAATAAAAATTTAATCTCAAAATAAAACTTTTTTTTATTGTTTTTTTTGTTTAATAGAGAAGTTACATTTCATTTATTTTATAATTATTTTTTTTTATTTGAATATCACTTGTTAAAGGAAAAATTATTTTTTTCAAAAATGCTTCGTATTTGAAAATGAATTATTTTTTCTTAAATTTCAGAAACGTTTCTCCATTATTTATTTATTTATTTATTTATTTTTAATACAAAAACGCCTCTGTTGCTTAAAAAATATTTTTTAAAACACAATAATGCTGTTAAAATGATTTATACTGTGAAGTTGCATTGGAGATGCCGGTTCCAGTCAGATCACCAAAGTTAAGCAATGTCAAGCCTGGTCAGTTATTAGATGGGTGACCATTTAAGAATACCAGTTCAATTTCTTGTTTTTTTCTGGAAAAGTAGTGTCTACTCGATTTAGCCACACTCAGTACTCATAAACCAGAAATTTGAACCGAATGTCGAACCCAATCAAACACGACGATCTCATTCATATAAGTATTAACTGATAATCAGGCATTTTTAATACAAACTCATTTGTGCTAATTTACTTTTGGAAAGTGAAACTTTATTAAAATTTCATTATTAAATTCATTGAAACACTTATCCTAATAGATAGTAAATTTTTTTTTTGACAATTATTTTCGGATTCAATTAAGTTGGGCTTCTTTACTTGTAGAGGGAAACAATTGACATTCATCCGAGTTCGTCCTAGATACCTTGGTAAAGCTCAAGGAAAAGGAGCTGCATTCTTTGCCTATATGTCTCAAAAGAAAACTGAAATGGTATGCCTCAGGGCTCTGAATGGACACAATGAAAATTCTGATGATTTTAATCCAGATGATGATGCTCTTCCTGGGTAAGGACACACTTTTTTAAAAAAATCTTATATCATCTCTTTATATAGTTAGTTACAAAAGTAATGACAATTAGGGAATCACTAGACTTCACAATGACATCTTGCTTCAGATTCAGTCTCACTAACCTCTGTCTATTTCTCTTGTTATGAGCGGGAGATTTTGGAT
This sequence comes from Idiosepius hallami, assembly GCA_034780655.1. Taxonomy (NCBI): domain Eukaryota; kingdom Metazoa; phylum Mollusca; class Cephalopoda; family Idiosepiidae; genus Idiosepius; species Idiosepius hallami. The sequence goes on along the minus strand of JAUZSX010000025.1, from coordinate 1,192,206 downwards.
TGGGGTAACTTCTCGATTAATGATCAACACCAACCATGGAATTTCATCCACCTATGACGTCACAACCAAATTCTGGGCAGGTAATACAAATATAACAACAAATAAAGTGTCAACCCGTTGTCAAAGGTCAGATCTCATGGTTATGGATAGGTAAATGCCAGTCATGTGAAGAACAAAACAAGGGACACCAGAAATATAGTCTTAAGAAGTAATTTTATTTATAATAAACAAGATTGTTTAGGGGTTGATGAAAGGGATAATGAGTTTGTTATTTTCTTGTCAGAGAATGGATGATTAGGGAATTTGTTAGCAGAGATTTATAAATATACAATATGCGCAGTGAATGCATCTATGGAATTAAAATAGTTCAATCATGAGAAGAAAAGTTATTTGCCTTAATAGAGTTGTGGCAAATGTGGTCCTTAGTTTAGGTGTATCTGTAAGCTTCTTTTCCTTTTTGTCTGTAGTCATTATTTTCTTTCACTTTCTTCCCTTGTTTTATGGCAGGCAGTGAATAGGTTGCAGTTTCCCTTTTGTCATGGCAGGTTGTGAATTCGTTCATGCGTGGGTATAGAATCCAAAGTGGTTAACGACAATACATTTGATCTATTTTCATAAGTAATAATACATTTGATTTCAGATTCAGGTGCCATTTGCTTAAAAAAATATTTGTTTTGGTTAAGAGAGCTTGTAGCCAATGAAAAGTTTTTTGATTAAATGTTCCATTGTTTTGGATTAACATGATGCCAACGAGTCTCATATTTGGCTAAAAAGTGTTACTTTCCATTTGAGTTAGCTATTTGATTTTTACCAAGACTCCAATTTTATTATTTATCCCAAATGCTTTATTTATTTTATTATTTATCCCAAATGGATCATAGGGGATTGCTATGATGACTGAATTTATACACAAAATATATAAATCCTCTACTATAAAGAAAAACAGAAGAAACTTTACTTGAAAAGACAATAGAAATATCAGAAATCTTTAATAAACAAGATAGTTTGTTACATATCCGATATAAGAGTTTGAATGTTGAAAAACAAGAAAATGATGGACGAAAATTAGAAAAGTTGGTACAATTAATAAGAAGATTATATGCATTATTCATTTAACACTTGTTAAATGAATAAAATACAGATAATAATGTACCATAAAGTCAATGACAAAAAAAAGATTATTTTTACATATGGCATTAACTGTATTGTATGTACACTTGCTTAATAAAAAAAAGAATCTATTCAAAACAACTAGAAAAATGAAATGCTAACTTATGTGTATGTATCAATTCACTTTTGGATTTAAGTTCCCTTTCCTCATTTAACATTGAAATGCTGGTTTGTTCTTCAATCATTTTATATTTTCTTGCCCTTCATTCTTATTGTCACAGCAACCAACTATGTCTCTGAGAACATGACAGAGGTAGGATCCTCTAAACTTTTTATGAATTGTTGTTTGCTTTTTTTGTTTGTTTTAACATTTTGTGTGATTTTTTTTTTACTTTGTTGTTTCTTTTATTTTTTTGTGTTGTTTTGTTATTGTTTTTAACATTTTTTTTTGTTTTAGAGGAAACCCTTTTTATGTGTGAACAAATTGTCAAATACATTCCCTACAAGCATTTATTTATTCAACTCTTCTTTTTTTTAATACTAAATTTATTTTTCTAACTTGTAACAATTTATTTATAACAAAATTTAGAGAGGAAAATATCCAAGGAAGATTGGTATATCATAAATTAGAGTGTTCTATAATAAATGTAAAAAAAAGTTCGATTAAAAAATTGTAAATGCCTGTAGAATTTTTTTGTGTTACTTTTGTTTTTATTGCATCATTTTAAATAGCTGTCCACTTTATCAACACATTGTTTAGTTGCATGAACACACAAACAAAACTATAATTGTAATACTTATGATTTCTAGTTTAGAAAATCATGTTTTTGTTATGTGTCAAATGTATGTTACCAGTGTCAATCAAATTTTTTACAAAATTCATACATTTTTACCCCTTTTTTATATCGAATTACAAGAATAAATATTTGTTATATCATGTCGGTAACAATGTATTGTTTTTTTAGAAGTTAAATTGTATAAGTTAAAGTAAAAAGAGTAAATACAATTCTACAAAATAAAACAATTTTATCACATATTAATGAGTTTTTTAGGTGTATATTAAAAAAAAAAATTTTTTTTTGAAAGCAATTATTGATGATTTGTTATTATGTAAAAAAAATATGTAAGCTTGTTTTTTCCAAGTTAAACTTGTCATTCATTGTTTGAATTTGTCTTTATGATATCTTGTAGATATTCAGAATTGTTTTATATAAGATATACAGTAGCATTGAAAAGTTAAGGAACTTTTGATCTTTTTTTTTTTATTTGATGGTTTCTTATTTTATCAATGAAAAAGGGAAAAAAATATTTTGTGAATTTTCCAATGTTTAATAATAGTAGTTAAATAAAAGATATTTTTTTTATTTTTAATATACATTTTAGTTTTTTTACAAATAAATAAATTTAATTAAATTACAAGCGTCCAAACTTAAGGAATGCGGTAAGTTAATAAACTTTAGCAATTTTAATAAGAATTTAACAAAATGTTGGCTGCAAATGTACGAAAAAAGCTATCTATACAAGAAAAAAAAAGCAGGATAGAAAAATCATTCTATCATCCCGTTCTGATCGCTTTAAAACTGCAGCTTTGATATCTTGGGAATTTACTTTCAAAACTGGACAAAACATTTTAACTACTATTATTAAACATTGGAAAATTTACAAATAATTTTTTTTTTTTTTTTTTTTTATAGAATAAAGTTAGAAGCAATAAAAAAAATATTTTCTGTTCCTTAACTTTTGAACCCTACTGTATATAAATGTGCATCCATGTTGATTATAATTTTGTATTTAATATTAATCCACAGCAGATATCTTAAAATACAATTTTATGTATAAGTTGAAAAAAAATATGGTATTCAAACTTAAAATTTTACAATTATGAAAATTGGTTTCGTTTTGATTTGAAAAAAAGTAAAATAAAGTATAGTTTTAAACTCTTTCCTAGATGTTATGTTGTAATTGGGTCTCTTTAGATTTATTTTCCACCCACTTATGCCTAAAACCACTCCTTTATAATATTTTCCATTTATTTGATTAAAATTACATTGTATTCAAAAAGTTACTATGTACTTAAAATTAAGAAAATATAAAAAGAACTATTTCCCATATTCTACCCAAATACGTAAAAAATATTGGGAATCAGTTACAATTTTTGCATTTGGAAAAATGGTCAGAATTTTTTAATGAATTACCTTTCCCCCATTAAAATTTATCCCCAAAATACTTTTTATATTAGTATTTCTAAAATAAGTTTTTTTAAAAAATTTTTTTCTAATCAATTTTCATTGAATTTTTTTAAATAGATTTTGCTAAAATCATCTTTGACCTAGGAATATTTAGGATTGACGATGATTTTTATTTTTAGATAAAAATATATTTTCTCTTCTTAAGACCAATGCTAGGTAGACTCACAGCCAATCATTTTTCTGAAAACTGTGATTTACAGCATTAGCTGTATCATTGATTATGATTGATTTGATTTTTGCAAATTTAGTAAGACGATTGATCAAAAAAAAAATTTCACGAAAAATTATTAGTTGAAAATCAATTACAAAAAACATTTTGTAATAAATTATTTGTATTTTATGACTTAGCAAAAGTTGAAATCATGAAGTGGGGAAGTTTCAAAACTGGTGAATACCATGGTATAGGGAACAAGACATTTACTTGAAAGCATTATGAGTTGGGAATCAAATTTCCAGTATTATTTTTTAAATAATCAAAAACTATGCTCTCAACAAGTTTCAAAAACTATTACACTTCCCTATTAGAATTAGAATATCTTTATTAATAGAATAACTTTTATTTTTTTTTATTTTTTTAGTCCCCAAAGACATGTCTGGTTTGTCAGCCCTGAAAGATCAAAATACCTCAGGAAAAGTTCTTCCTGGTCATCCTTCGATGGTCTTGAGTCCAACAATGGGGATCCCTCGGACCCTACCTCAGACTATACGAGTAATTCTAAAAGAGAAGAAACCCTTTACGCAACAGTAAGAAAATCACAGCGAAAAGCCTACTATCTTTAATAGAAGAAGGAAAGTGAATCCAAATGAAGCCTTCAGAAAATGGAAACTTGCAAAAAAAAAAAGAGATGGAAAAAAAAAAGGAATATGAAACAAATCAGAGTAATTGCTGATTTCTCACAAGAACAAGAACCAATTTATTTCCCCCTAATTTAAAATTTATTTATTCAAAATTGGCCACATTTATAACATTAATTATTAAATATAATTCATGATGTATAAAATGTCATGATAGAGTAATAGTAAGTAATGTTAGATATTGAACTTTCTATACTGGCTTTTTCTTATATACTGGATTCTATTTATGCTAGTCCTGTTGCATTTGCATTCATACAAATGCCTTTGAGTTTTGATAGTTGTTAATGAAGGTTGAAAATCTGAAGACCTGAGCAGACAACCAAGAGTACTAAATACAATTCTCTTCCAGAACTTGAAAATTGGATCCGTTTTGATATTAAGTTTGATATAAGTATGTACAAAGGAGCAGGTTTTTTTTTCTTTCAAAGTTCTGATGTAAACTCATTATGCTAAATTAACAACCATTTTTGTAGAATAAAAAAAATATAAATCTATATTGGTTTAAAGAAATAAACTTCAAATCATCACCAAAAACAAACATTGTTTTTAATTTAAATATTGAGTCAAAAAAGAATATCTGAATAACAAGAAGCTGACCTGTCATTCTAAAAAGAAAGATCTAGAAAACCATTTAACAAGTATTGAATAATGTATTGTTCTTCTTACAACTGCTTTACACAAGAAAATATTTATTTAGATTATTAGCATCAAATAGTTGTAAAAGTTGTTTTAGTTTAGCAACTCATTCCTTAACATTTTCACTGAGTTGAAATAATGAAAATTTAAAAAGCTTCTTTTAGGATGAAATGTTTAGTTTGCATAGGAATTATTTCTCAGAGATTATCAGATTATGACAGAGAGAATATTCTTACAAGTATTTTTTTTAGCCAGTTTTCTTGAAATTTAATTCCACACCATAATAATGACCAGAAAACGTTTTTAATCTTAGTATTTCAGAAAAATTTTCATTTTCGAATGTTCCAAATCTGTTTATTTTAAAATTAACTAGACATTGAGAAGTGCACAAAGACTTACTAAATGCACTCTATTATTAGGCTTTGTTAGTGTTAAACAAGTTTATGATAAATGTACAATAAAGTTTTCTTAAAAGTTGTGATTTTAATAAATGTTGAACAAGATATAATGCAAGGGAAAGTAACCTTGCAATTCTACTCCAACTAAAGACAGCCATCACAGAAAAGCAATAAAAAATTGCAAAAGTATAAATGTTTCTCAATACTTTTTTTTCAAAATTAAAATAGGAATGTAATAAAATTTTCTTTTACAAAATGTTTGAAAAAAAAAACAAAAAAAAACAGGTCAAATGACCTGTTATATTAGCAACCATGTTACTGAATGATTGAACATAATTTCTCTATAAGGTCGCTTTGCAGAAAAGGAAAAATAATGCCAAACAATTATTTCTTGATTGTAATCAGTAACTAAATAAATGCTAAAAATATGGAATTTAATATAAATAGCATTATTAAACAACCATTTTGTGGAAAATATTCAGAAATAACATTTAATCAATTTTTTTTCCATTTATCATAAAAAAATTTTAATCTGTTGAAATAAGACTAAAACAATATAAACTTTTCACTAATAATTTTATAGAATGGAAAAATTATTCAAATCTTAAAATAATGTTTAAATCATTTTCATAATTTACTTTTTTTTTTATTATGAATATACAAATAACAATGAACAATCTAGTATTATTGAAAAACCCAATTTTTTCCTAAAGATTCTCATAGAAATCAGGAAACATGGAAATGTGAATATTGACGACTGTCTATATTTTGGATGTTATTTACACATGTTTGGAGTTGGTTTTTCTTTTCATTATTTGTTTTATAGAATTATTCAATTATTTTATGCAGGAAATAACAAACAACATTATTGAAAGAAAATAATTTTGTATTGAAATTTACTAAATCTTGACCTATTATTCTGTCATATATTTGAAAAAACATTTCTTTTTAGCAATGCTCAGTTACCCTGATATTTCATAATAAACCAGAATTTATTTTTTGACAAATATAGTATACATAAAATAATTTGACTTCTGCAACTATAATTTCATACATATAGAAGATTTATCTAGAAACTGGATTGAAATTTTCAGATTATCAAAAATTTTCATTTTTAAAAATTCTTCAATTATCTAATCAAAATTTTAGTGAGAAAATATTTTCTCTCTAAAATTTTAAAAACAAGAATGAAAATTTTAAGTTAACATTTTTGTAACTATGAATACTATTTTAACATTTTTAAACATCTATCTCAACTTTTCTTTTTCTCTATTTGCTGTAAATAAGCTTTATAAAAAAACATTTTTTTCATTGCTTGTTTCATTTTGTATTTGGTATCAATAAATCTAATGTTCAAAACTAGGATTTTGAATTATTACTATACACAAAAAGTTTTCCTGTATAGCTACTTGTCACTGATTCTCTTCAACAAAAAAACTGTCTGAATAAAATTTTATTTTATATAACAAAAATACTATGAACAACTTTAACCACTGATATGAGGTGCCTTCAATAAGTTTTCAGACTTGTTTTGTACAGGTATTTAAAATTGTTGTAGATTCTTGAAAATTAGGTACATTATTACCTCTACATCTCATTAGATGACCGACCAATTTTTAAGAATTCGGCTTCAACTCAACAGTGATAGCAGAATTTATAATACACCTCATTTAGAGCCTTATTGTCACAGCTGGTGAATTTCAAAAATGCAATCCAACCGTTAGAATTTTGGAAAAAAAAAACCACAGAAATGTATTGAATGCTTAAAACTGGTTTGGGATCTTTTTGCATGAATCAAGCATCCATCTTTGAGTGGCATAAGAGTTTGAAGGTGGTCTGTGAGGGATGATAAGAGGCGTGGGGGGAGTAAGGAAGTCAGAGCACTGATTTACTGAATAAAGAATTTCTTGGATAAAGACAATAAGTGCTCGGTTTGATGTCAGTGCAGGATCTGTACACACAACTATTCATGAGGAACTGATGATGCAAAAGATTTGCACAAAGTTTGTCCCAATAGTGTAAAGAGAATGCCATCTTAGTCACAGACTATTTGAGTAAGTTGGGCATAGAGATCTCACCTTCCCTTTAGTCTAGACCTTGCTCCCTGTGACTCTTGGGTATTCCCTATATTGAAAAAAAATTATATTTATCTATAAAATATCTGCTTTTTAAGATGGAGTAGCATAAATAAAGAAACTTTGTTCTATATATATTTACTAGAAACTTTTTCCTGAGGTTGGGAACTTGCAACTAAGGTAGTTAAGGAAACCTATTATGTATAGCAGTACTGTGCATATACAAATTTTGGTGGTATGAATGCTTTGATGCTCACTTTTGTGTTCATTTTGATTTGTGTTTTTGTAACCCCAAATTAACAGCTATATATTCACTTAAAACCCAATTAAAAAGTGTTCCCCAGGTCTGAAATTCTCATACGGGGGGGGGGGACAATAAGATGGTTGCCCTAAAGAAAACAACACTATGGCTTAATTTAAAAAGTTATTGAACAAATCAATTCAGGTAACTTGATTAGAGCTGACATCTATTCAATGTAGCCACCTTCAGCCTCAATCACTGCCTTGATACGGCTCCATAACTCGAAGCATGCCTTTATCATAGGTGCTGGCAGGTGCTCAGCAAATATTTGGTGGATGGTGGCAATCAGGCTGGCTTTGGTCATGTGTCAAGTGTTCTTGACACATGACCAAACAAAGTAGTCCAAACGAGTTCATCTCAAAGAAGTAAAGGGGCCAGTAAGAGAAGGGTACAAAGTGATAGCTCTCCTGAAGCCAAGCTTGGGTCTCCAGACTTTTGGGCTACTTCTGAGTCCTGCTGCCATACACAGGGTCTGCCAATAGCCACCTATTTACACCAGGGTATCACCACACGCTTTAGCACATCAAAGTACACTTTGGTGTTGACTTCCAAGATGACTTTGAAAATGTGAGGTGATATGATGTTGCCCTCATTTAAAACCACATCAATGACCATAACTGTTGGTGCTTGCAATGGTCCTATTATCATGTGGATCGGTTGAGAGCATGTGTTTTAATGTGGCGTATCTCTGATCTCACTTGTTGGACATTGTGTCACTTTCAGACATGATAGAAGACTCGTATCTCTCTTGAGAATTGTACACAACTGGTAGATGGAAAAGGAAAAACAAATCATTTTGTCTTTTCTAGATCAACATTTAAATTTCCTGCTCTAAACCTATTGAAAAGATAAATACTATATGCAAAATATCAAGAGTATTTTGATAGACTATTTAACCTCACATACATTTTTAATATTAAATAGTATGAAAAGTAATATGGTTAAGATTAAACTTAGAAAAGTTAAAGAACTTGTTAAAACTGGAAAAGAAAAGGATAAGATATTCTAGTAAAAAATATAATAAATTTATAACTTAAAATATTGCAGCATTAAGAATTTTTTTTTTAA
>JAUZSX010000025.1:849924-865607 GCA_034780655.1 Idiosepius hallami | reverse complement strand
TATTAAAGAGAAAAATGAAGGCATGAATCTATTTCTCCAAGAGCTTTCTCATAATTAGAACTTATAAAATAAAAAAAGAATTCTCATAATATTTCACTGTGATTTGAAATAGAAAAATAAAATTTATCTTTTAGGTTGAATTTAACAATTAACAAAACAATTTTAATGTTATATGTTGATTCTTTCAACACTATAAAGTGGTTTGGGGATCTAAGCAGAAGTATCCTTTTAAAAATTCATGGAAGAATAAAGTTTTAATATTTAAAATAAATTTCAATATGGAGTAAACTTGATCTGAATAAAATCTAAATAAAAATTAATAATAAATATGTAATAATTCAGGTTCAATAAAAGAAATCTTATTAATTGTTGTGGTGTTAGTCAAATAACCAGGCAGAATACAGGTTTACCGAAAAAACACATGTATTAACTTAAGATACAAATAAGTCGAGGCAACAATGCCTTTGCTGATCCGAGTCATTCGAATACGTCCTAACTATTCGCGTATCTCCCCCAGACTCCCGCAATCTGGGTAGTCCACCGAAAGTGACGTCACCAATCCCGTCAACCTAACCGGGAGCCGAGCGTCTGCAACATTAATATTTTTTTAAATTTAAAAAAAGAAAATAATTTTTAATTACTTGGCCTTAAGTGATTGTTGGTGCATATTAAGGTTGGGGTCTCCATCCATCTGCAACTCTCGTAAAACTCTGCATGATTTATAAGCTACACTGATTAACATGGACAACACTTCTGTCATCACCAGCTTAATTGGACCAGGTCCAATAAATTTAGGGAGCTCAGCTATCCGGCTTTTGGCAAGGTAAGGGCCAGAGAAACATCGGTGATTATAATAAATTTTGGGACACCAAGTATCCTCTAGAAAATAAAAGAAAAAGAATTATGATAAATATTTTTTATAATAATAATTTTTATAATATAAGAATAAAAGATTGTAAATTGTTTTTTCTCATCAAAATTAAAGATGTAATGAGATTAAAATGAATACATAAATATACATGTGAAAAGATATTAGAATTTACTTATTGTAAATCCTAATATCTTTTCACATGTATATTTATGTATCTATTTTAATTTCATTAATCTTTAATTTTTAAGAGAAAAAAACAATTTACAATCTTTTATTCTTATTTCTGTTTTGTGATTTGTGAAATATCAATTTTGATTCAAGAATTTTAGAAATTTATTAAGAATCACTGAATTCAACATGACAAAACATAAGACATGAATTTAATATGGAAATTAATGAAATAGTTACAAGCCATGGGAAGTTTTATTATCATGAGATGGAGATTTTTTTGTCCTGGGGTGGACAGGAATCAAAAGGGAGAAAAAGAGCCATTGAGATGAGGCCACCGAAAAAATAGTGTGAAGATGTTTGTGTTGTTTTCGTAAAGAAAAAACTTTGTTGATCTGTTTCGTTAAAAAGTTACGTGACTATTTTAATTACTAAACTGAATGTCGTTGAAAAGTTGATTATATGTAACTTTCATTTAAGTATTGAACTGAATATATATTTTATGTTTATAATATGAAGACTTTGATGTTTATAACTGTTTATACCAAAGAGTGTATTGTGTGCTTACTGTCATTCTGTTGCGAATGAGAATTTAAATAAAATTTCAATTACGATAAGATTAAGAAAAAATAATGATTTTTGGAAGAAACTCATAATATTAATATTACATAGACTTGATAAAATATTAGGTACCTAAGTCCCCCAAATAAGTTGTGGTGATATAAATGTGAGGGTCTCAATTCCACCACCCCCCAAAAAAAATAAAATAATAATAATAATAAATAAAATTACATTATTGTCTAGAATAGATTAAAGAAAGGGTTTAAAGCAGAGTTTCACAAAAGTTCTCACTTGTAATATTATGAAGAAACAAAGATGAGGACAAGCGTTTAAAAATTTAATAGAAATCAACAGAAATTTTATTGAAGAGAAAAGTAATTATCTCAAGCTTACCTTCCATATTAACTGTTTTGATTTTATTGTATGTGCTTTCAGTTGGAATTGGCCTGGAAAATTAAATGAAAATTTACAATTATTTTTTATTTATAACCAAGTTTTAAAATGCAATATCAAAGTAAATAAGGGATTTAGTAAAATATTATTTGCATAGAAAAAAATATATAAAATAAGTTTTGTTTTTTTATTAAACAGAAAATAAAAAGAAAACTAAATTAACTTTTTTATAAAATGTTTCTTCATATTTAAATTTGAAAAATTGTTGTGTTATACTTATTAATAGAAAAGATTTTTTTATTTTTCTATTGTAATATTTTGGTATTTCACAACATAGGAATATTTCCATTAGGAAAATCCTACTTTTAACAAGAATTATTTAAGAATTGGCTGATAAGATCACAGAACTGGTTGCTTGGTTGGTTTAATCACTTATTAACCAGTTCAGATTCATTAAATCTATTTCATTATGTTTTTTTAAAGTGTAATTACATCTAGAAACTTGACACCACTTTCTGGATTTAATACCAATATTAAATTACTGGACTAGTACCATATTTTCTATCTGGAACTATTACAATAACTGATATTCACAATTTGGACTATTTGTTTTCTTGTAAAAAAAAATTTGTTTTGTTTCAAATCAATTTAAAACATGAACCCTTTGTGTCACCGTACAAAAACAGGTCTAAATGTAACAAATGAATCTTTAAATAGGAAATGACAGGATCTATATAATCATATAGAAAAAGAATTAAATCTATTTCATTATATATTTTTTTTAAACTGGTTCAAGAAATATTACGGAAACAGGTTTAGCAACATGAAGTATTGTAATTTTGGTTTTATTTAAAAAATCTGTAGGGTTAAAACTAAAATCGTTATAAAAATAGTCAATAATATTTTGGAAACTCAGTAAAACATTTAAACAGTTTCCCAATCAATACTGTTCCTTCCCCTAGAACCAATTCTATTAGAAGCAATGGTTTCTACTTACTCTGGTTGCACAACAGCCACACGTCTAAGAGGTCTTCTAAGAGATGTCCTTCGAGGTGGTTTCAATTGGTATCCATTACTCTCACACCAACCAACAGGAAAAAGGTTATGAGATTCAATATCTTCAATAAAAGTGGATTTCATTTTTGAACTATTATCTAAATGAATCCACATAAGCCGGTCAACTATTTTGGTGATTGTAGCAGCACAAATCTGGTTTCCATTTTCAGGGTTCACAGCCTCAAGTTTATATCCACGCTGGAATTTGTGATATGCGACATCCTGAATAAATAAACAAATAAAAGAAAACAATAAACCTCAGTACATGCAGTGAGTTTTCTGGTAATTTTTTTTTCCTCCTACATAGACTTATTTCTAATCAAAATGGAAAAATTATCTAGAATAGATTTACAAACTGCATTTTAGATATAAAATTAAAGTAGGAAGTTTTGAAATCTTATAAGGCAACTTATCAGAAAATATTCCAAGTAGCACAATTTTTTTTTATTGCATTATCTTATAAAATATATTCTTATAAAAGATTTTCTATAAAACTATATTGATATAGCTTTATATAAAAATTGTATTTTTATTTTATTTAAATCTTTGTTCAAATGGATTGGATTGGATAAAATAATCTTACCGTGCAGATTAGTCCAAAACAATTCCTTGGTGCAGCTTTTGATTCACAATGCTGGAGGTATTCAAGCCAGGTAAATTCATCATTCCAACCTACAAGTTTTTGTTTTTTTTTAATTAGAAAACATTTTGTTTAAATGCATTTTAAAGTAAAAATAAATTTTGGTAAAAAAAAAAATAAATTAGGACACATATGTGGTTGAAATGCGAGAGGTGTTCATATAAAAAAAAAAAAAATAAATTTGTTCATCCTCCACACCTGTGCTTTATAAGTATTGAAAACTGAAATTATACCATTTACTTTTCTAGCAGAATCTTAATTTGTTTTTTTCTTCTTTTTTTTAAAAAATAGAATTCTTAGGTTTTAAAAACCTTAGAATTTGACAATAGCAATTATAAGTAAATTAATAAAATGAAACCGAGTACCTTACCTGGTCTAGGGTTTTTACCTGATCAAAATAACATAAAATTCCTCTTTATTACTTATATATAATCTTTTGATTTGCTGTTAAAATCTTTTTCTTGATTATTTTGAGGTAAAAGAAATGCAATTTTATCAGTTACTGTTTCTTCTGAATCAAAAGGAACAAATCATTTAACCAGTGAAAAAGTTGTTCAGCTTCAACATAGTTTGGCACAAGGACATTTTTAAGGAGAATGCAATGGTTTTAGCTGGGATTTGAATTTGCATACTACGATTTCAGAGCCCGAGCTTTTACCAATGCTCCAACTTTGCTGCCCTATAAAATATTACAAACAGTTGAGATGCTATTAAACAATAACACTTTTTTTTATGGCAATAGCTCAGTCTATCATGCATTTAGCTGTACAACTTATTCTAACTTCTGTAAAATATAACTTATTCTCTTTTTTTATGACAATAAATAGGAGAGTTAGAACAATTTCTGTTGATGAAAATTCTTTTCCCTTACCAGCTGGAGGTGTGAGTCTTATTGCTTTCCAGTTACACCATTTTGCAGGAAAAATACCGGGTGAATCAATATGACAACCAAACTGAATGCTTGATCGCTCCGTCTCTGATCGCAAGTCATCAATCTCCACAATGAAGTATTTATCATCAATAACCTCGATCACGGTTGCAGGGCAAATCTCATTGCGAGTCATAGGGTTTATGGCTTCCAGTTTCCAACCTACTTTAAAACTGTGTCTACGGATATCTATCTGGTCCTGTTTCAAGAATCAAAACAACAACAAAATTAATATTAAAACAAGTTTGGATAGAATTAAACATAAAAAAAAACATCCATTTTCTTTATTAGAATTTCAGAGATAAAACTTTACAAATATCGATATTAACTTTAAACCATTTTAAGTAACAATCAGATGGAAGTTAGGGGTCCAATCTAAACTAAGTAAAATAACTTAAAATACTCAACACTGGTATAGATTCAAACTAAAAAAAAAAAAATTCATGATTTAAAGGCATCAGTTCCAGGAACAAACCAAAATTCTTCAAGAGGTTTCCCCAAATGGAAAGCCATCAAAATTAAACAAAGTTTTTTTTTTCTATTATAATAATATAATCATTTTCTATTACTATAATAGAAACCAGTTGAGATCTTTTTACAAACACTGATTAACAATAAATCTCTCGTTAGAAGCAAGTTAATCAAAAGTGGGGAAGGGCTTGTTTATTGGAATTTTATTATAAGGTTTGATAATTAAGTATATAATTAGTATATAACTTAAATTATTCAGGGTTTTCTATTTTTCTTTATCCACTCATTCTAGCTATTGTGCTTTCTAGTTTTCTTCACTTTTTCAACTTGTTGATCTTAGGAACTTTTTAGTCAAACCTAGTAATATGCATGGTTTGTTAAAAAATCTTAATAAAAATCATCTAAATATTAAAAATTTTTAACTTTAAGTGGAAAAACTAAAAATACTTTATGCACAAATCTTTCAGTGATGAATAAATAAAAAACTTAAATAAAATGTAAAAAAAAAAAAAGTTTCAAAAGTTTAATATAACAGTTAAGGTAAAATACATCTTCTAAAAATAACAAATAACACATGAAAAATAAATTCCTTGTTTAGTTAATAGAATAAAAAATAAAATGATTCTTCCAAATGATAAAACAAACAGAAAGAATCAATATTTGAGGATCAAATAATAAAATTTAAATCCTTTCTCTTCATTAAAACCAATTTTTACTTTTTTTCTGGTTTACATATAAAATACAAACTTACCTTGAATATATCAATAGGGAGGGGCATAGCTTCACTTTCTCTTAAAGAGTCTTGAAGAAGTTCTTCCCATTCTTCTTTTGTATATTGGTCCTCAAAGTCTAAATAGAGTAAAAGAAAAAAACTAAAATAAAATTCATAAAAAGATTTTCTTTTTAAATAATTTCTTTATTCAAATGCCAACTTGGTTTTTTACATTTGTAAAATAATTTGAATAAAATATCTTGAAATTATCATATCAGGGTGTTCCAAAAGCAATGCCTCTTATTTTTTAATTCTGCCTGAATGGATCAAGGAGATTGCAAATTGCATTGTTGTGACCTGAAAGACCTTCATCTCTGTTGAAAATATTGACTGAGTAAAACCTAAAAGAGCAACCTGTCATAAGCAATAAGAATATGGATCAATAATAATATTAATGAAAAAGGAAATTTTCATAATGACTTATAAATATACATAAGGAATGGTTGGTTGGACAATTATATCAACTCTTTATAATTGGATCAATTTTTACAAAAGATTAAGGATAGAAATAATTCTAATGAATAAGATTTAACTGTTTTATTACTTAATTGTGGAAAGATGTTCTTAATGCTTAATCCATTTGAAAACTGTAAGATTTCTTTGGTTGCTTTTGACTGAATGGGTCATGTAAGGTAAGTAATATGTAAGTCTATCTAAATATAAATTGAAATGAGAAACTGGTTATTCCAACGAGAGAAAGATGGATAGGTAAGAAACTTTTTAATAGGAGTCGTGAACGTTTGTTTTTATTTTATTTTATATTGCATTAATTGTATCTGTACATATATTCCAAGGCTTTTTTTTTGGTTATCTTTATGCAGAAAAATATTTTTTGGTACAGTACATTATTTGATGTCTTTAATCTGGTGTATTGTTTATTTTTATACAATTACCACAATATAAAATTACCACAATATAAAATAAAAACCAAACCAAACGTTCACGGCTTCTATTAAAAAGTTTCTTAAATATAAATTGTATAAAGTTTGAAAAATATTTTTTGGTACAGTAGATTATTTGATATCTTTAATTTGGTGTATTGTTTATTTTCATACAATTAACACAAAATAAAATAAAAACGAAACGTCCTATTAAAAAGTTTCTTAAATATAAATTGTATAATGTTTGTCTTACCTTTACGTGGTGCATAAACATAATCATTTTCCTTTGCCCATCCAATTGGATGAAGCAGATTATTAAGATAGAAGAGCCAAAAATCATGACTAGTATCATCAAGACCTTCATGTCTGAGATAAAGACGACCACCAAAATTCTTAAGAACCTTTACAATCCACACAACATTTGGGTTTATGTAATCCTGCAGTTCAAGACGCATTCCTTGCTTGATTTGATCAACAGGTGTCGTCCCAGTGGTCTGTTTAACAATAAAAACATAAACACAATAAAAAGATAACGACAGATTTACGTAGTGTACAATTTGCATTACATGTAGAATAGTAATAACAAGGAAAAATATAGGAAAATCTTTAAAAATTGATTTGATCATATAAATAAAAATTATTATAATTAAATGTTATTAATTCAACATTAGATATATTTTCAAATTCAAACATTTCTTTTATTTTAGGAATCAACTTTATTATTATGACTTTTGTCCTCATCTTGATAGTTTTTGATGTTTCTATACTACATTTCGGCCTTGTTTACCTCAAGCCATTTTCAGGTATTTTAACAGTAAACTCAGATAGGGCTGCAAGGTCTCGCCTCCGAAGACGACTTGAAGTAAACAAGGCTGAAACGTAGTGTAGAAACATCAAAACTACCAAGATGAAGACAGATATCCGAATAAAAAAGTTGATTCCTAAATTATGAAGCCTTATCTCAAACGTAGTGTAGAAACACGAGAAAACTACAGAGATGAGGACAAAAGTCCAAATCATAAAGTTGATTCCTAAATTGTGATGGCTCAACTCAAAAATAAAAAATAAACTATGATCAAACATTTCTATTTAATAAAAATAAAAGTGTGTTGTTTTAAAAAATAGCCAGAAAAATTAAAATATTGTGAAAAGGATTTGTTCTAAATTGAGGACAAATCAATTAACAAGTTGATTTTGATAAGCAGGTCATTTAGTTTTCTTATCAGAATACTTTCACATTCATAAACTCTGTTTAATATAAAGTCCAATAACAATACTCACCTTATCCAATAAATAGCTTGGAGCAGTCATAGCTCCAAATAAGGATTTTGTTAAAAACTCTTGCCAATTTCCAATTTTATTCTTTAATTCTGAAGTAAATTAAAGCAACATAAAAATTTATTATTTCCAAATTTGTAATGAAATGAGGATTATGAGACGTTTAAAAAGGAAATAGTTGAAAATTAGTAAAGAAAACTAAATTTTAATACAAAGAAAATAGACAACATGCATAAGGCATCAGACAAAAAAGAAGTATTCTAGTACAGCTTGCAATTGTGAAGAGAAATTTTGAAGATCAACATTTTAATTTGAATGTCATTTTCCAATTGCTTTTAATTTTCATGAAAATTTAACCAAAAGGAATCTTTAACCCATAAAAAGGGCAGGAAGGGAGTTAGATAATGTTATTTGCATCAATTTAATTTAAATAGAAAATCAAACTAAAAGCATCTACTTTATAACTTACAGGTTACTTTAGATATCTTTTTAAACAAACTGGTTGGGTTGAAGTTCAACTAGTTTCATCAAATAAATATATTTGAGTTAAAAGAAAAATAGTCTCAACATTAAAGTAAAAAATGTTTTGTATTGATATCAATTAAATAATATAATAATCTAAGGTTCACCTGAAGTGGAAGATAACAGCAAAATATAGCAATACAACATGAAATCAAAACAAAGCTTATTTGAAACATTTCATTTCATAAAACATTGTCCTACTTAAAGAAACCCATCCATGTTGTAACCAATACATAGGCCAATACAATGTTACATTTTTCATTTAAGTGAATTCATAATTAAATCTTCAAATGCAAATATTTTCTATGGCCATAAAGGACAAACAAAAAAAGGAGAATATTAATTACCATCAGGAGGCATCAATGTTTTGCCATTCTCAGCACACCATCCAATTCTATGAACTTCAGATGACGTAAGATCACACCAGAAATCAGCAGATCCATCATCCCCATAGCCATCATAACGTAATCGTAATAACGGACCACATGTCATAATTACAGAAGCAACCCAGTAAGTATGAGAGGCATTTTTAACAGCTACTTCAAGTTTCATGTTTTTCACAAAGCCACTTTGTAAACTGCATTCAACCTAGAAAAAAACAAAGAAGTCTTTAAAAAATAAACCAAAATTTCATACTAATTCCATGTGTGTTATATTTACAACACTTTGATTTAATTTTAATTCAATTCTGAAATAAGTTTTTTCTTACATTATAGTTATAGAATCATTTTATATCTATTGTAAGAGAAAACAAACATTTTGAATTCATATGAATGAAATGCAAGAAAATTTCAAAAATTCAATTGAATTTATGAATTTTAAATTTTTATTTTCTTCACAAACATAATGATGTATTTGAATTCAACTTTTCCAAATTTTTGGTTCTTTTTTGCAAAATTAAAAAAAATAAATTTTTAATGTAACTTCTGACATATGACATAAATCGTCATAAAGAGTATTTTATAAAAGCTGGAGTGTACCTGTTCAATAAAGATTGTAGTTGGAAATAGCTAAAAATACATAACAGTCAAGTAATAGTCAACACTTAAGGAAAATGGACAGTATAATATTATGGATTTAATTAATTTGTACAGGGTGCCAAACAAAAAGTCAAGAAATTTGCTAACTCTTTAAAAATTGCTCGAAAATCACTTCCATATTTTATTGACCATGATTAAATGACTAAATTCACCTTCTGCAAACTTTAAATTTCAAACATGATTAAATCATCCTTGTTTTCTTCAATACTTCATTCAATAATAAATTCATAAGCATAAATGATGGCTTTCAAACATGTGAATGATTTTCAGCATAAAGTGATTGTGCCGTTTAAGATTTAAATCCAAAATGGAGCCTCTCTAAATACAAAGAAATTCAATCTGAATTCTTCAGTAATATATTTCCCAGAATCATTTCTCTTATGTTGTATTGAAATTGAAGAACAAAAATGTTGATTCTGTCTGTAAAGGGAAACATAGAAAGGAGAAGCACTACATTTTTAAAGTTTGTTTTTAATTTCTTCATTTTTTACTGGGCACCCTGTAATTCTAAGACACTGAGTTCAGTGTTTAGTGGGTTCAGAGTTTATCAAGTAATATCAAGTAATACTGGGTCCATTACACAAATCCTTGTACATGAAACAATAAAAGTGTAGAAAACTTTAATAATAATAGAAATCATATTATATAAAAAGAACAATTAAGAAAATAGTAAAAATAATGATCTTACATGTTTAAAAGCTGTAGGTGGGACTTCTACAGCACCAGTTTCTCTAAGATATTCCTCCCAAACAAACTCAGGTTCATCTGACGTTCCATCTGCAATAAAGAAAACAATAATCTAAGATTAAATTTTACAACCAAAAATTGGTTCTTATTTATGGTCAGTTTTTATTAAAAGTCACGTTTATTTTTTTTTTAAATTGCATCTTATATAGCAAAAAAATAAAAAAAATAATGAAAAAATAAAAAAAGGTTAATCACGAAAGTTACAAAAATTGAATTTTCATAGTATTGTATTTTGACTATTTCATTAGAATTAAACTTTTTTGAGCTGTTCATAGTCTCAACAGCGGATGATGACAATAATGACACAACAACACTGAAGGTGGTGGAAGGCTGCAACAAAGGATGGCCTCAAGTCGTCGTGGTTCCCCATGCCATTGAAACTAGTCCCTCCTCTGGCAAGGGGCCGTATGGTGACTGCAGGTGGATCAGTCTCCCCATGTTAAAAGACCTCTCGCGCAGGCGCCCTCCCAAAAAGGGAACCCATTCTACAATCAGGTCTAGGATCGACCTCAAAGCACGATCTAGCAGTTGCACTGCAACGGTTAATCATCTGAAGATTCACAGGAGGACAGTCATACTTGACCACGAGTGACCGCTGATAATGATGATGATGAGTCACAAGTTTATTAAGATGTTTTGAACACCTACATATAAGTATCATCATCATCATCAACCATTGCACCAAGTGGTGCGTTGGGAAGCAATAAAGTCTCTCCACTCCTGCCATGCTGCAATATCGGCCCTCCCCCCTTGCTGACCCGATGAGAGTTGATCAAATTCTGGTCCATCATCAATGAGCATTAACAGACACCAGGATCAAATCTATAAGATCACAGCCTATTACAGACTCTCACAATTGCTTCCAATTGATGTTAAGACATAGCCAATTAACATAACAAGTCAAACAATGAACTCGTTTATATTTACCCTCCACTCACTTTGATATAAAAAAAAGAAAAAACCCTACCTTCTGTATCGTCTCCAAGATCCATGTGAGTAGGGAGATCATCTGATCCACTTGGAGACACAGGTACTTCACTAGGGTTCTGGCTACAGGTTTCTTCAGCGTAATCCTCCTCCTCTTCCACATTTTCCGAGACTGGAGACTCGGACGATGCAAACTGGTCATCTTTTTCGGTCATCACAACAGAGTCCACAGATTTGTTGTCGGCAAGGTCAGGGCAAATTTCACACGATGCATCCGAGTCAAGTTCCACAGCCATTGTAGATTTTCCATTATCCCCAACCGCTTCAGTCCTTTCTTCTGGCTGGGTCCCCCCCACGTAATTTTGTTCCTCTTCCACAATAATTTCATCGTTTGAATCTCCAACAACAGTTGGCCCCGTCAACTGCTCTATAGTTGTACTTGGAACCTGTTCAATGGCATTGGTAGCTGGAAATGGGTTAGTCAGGTTTGCTGCAGTAATACCTTGGACACACTGAAAATTTGGATGTATGACCATTGTAGGTTGGGTCACAAAGAGCTGGCTGTTAGTGAGCAGCTGTTGGGGAAATCCTGAAAATGTAGCTGGTAGATAAACTGGAGAAATCACCTGGGTGGTGGTAAATGCACCCAGGGTGGTGACAGGTGTACAGTGCATATTTGTGGGGATGCCTGTTTGGAATGTAGGTTTGATTGGAGTTGTATGGCCAATTAAGGTAGCAGCATTACCAAATTGGTCTTTAATTGTTTTGTCTGAACACTTTAGGCTATCTAAAGGAATGATGTTAGCTTCACTCAATGGTTGGATATGATAACCAACTTCAAGCACTTCATTTTCTTTTGAATCATCTAAAAAATAAATTAATTAAAAAAATAAATAATTTCATGTAAATAGGATTCATCACAATATAATGCTTATTAACTTATTAATTTTTTTATTATTAACTTATTAATTTTTTTATTATTAACTTATTAATTTTTTTATTATTAACTTATTAATTTTTAAATTGCAGTTCAATCAAATTCTCTTTTAATCTTATATTCATGAACAATTTATATCACAAATAAAACCTGTAATGTTTTTAAAATATGCACACAATTGACATAACTAAACTAGATTAATAGGGACAATTAATAAACTATTATCTTTATAATGAAATGAAATTTTAAAAGGAATGTAATTTTAATGGTAACAAGGTGTAGTGATAATTGGAATAGGTTAACCCTTTATGTCAAAATTGATTGTCTAAAGTTCACTATTATTGAATAAATGGTGTTATTTTATTCGCCCTCTAGAAGAGAGCTGTTGTTATTCTGACCTACTTTGCCAACTATAGAGTATTATAAGCTTTGTTAATAGATGAAATTAAACAGCAAATATTTTCTCATGTTTTTACTAAAAAACTAATAAAACAGTTACCTTTAATAAATTCAGCCAAAAGATCTTAATTACATAAGTGGCTCATAAAAATCAAAGACCAAATTGCCATGAAAGCCAACATTATTCATTTCTAAGGTCACAACAATTCTTATATTTTATGCCATTTTTTAAACTAGAATAATGACATAATTACTGAATGACACTTTTATACAAAATTAAAAGTAAAGACATGACATGAATGATCAATAGTACAATTTTGAATTACAAGTTGTTTTTCTTTTCTGGTTCAAACAAGAAAATAGCAAATAAAATGAAGACATTAAGAATAAATAATATATATAATGTTGGAAATTGAAATAGAATGAATAAAGAGAATGTAACGAAAACAATGTATGAATTTTTTAAAGTTTCATAAATTGTAATCCTGAGATTATTCTTTCTATTGTTATTATTTTTATGATATAATATTTACTTGGTGGGCACCAACCCAAGTTTGGCACAAGGCCATTTTTACATGCTCTTACCTGGGCTTTTTAATTTTTTTTTTTTAATAAATTGAATGTTACAGATAATAAAATGATAAAATATTCCATCAAGATATTAATTATACATTATCTTTTGTTAATAACTATATTATAAATCAAAGCTGTTTTTTTTAAATATATATACTGGGTTATAAAACAAGCATTACACTCTTTTCTTCAGAATTACCTAACAAAGATATTAATCTTCAAGATAAATGGATAATTCTAACAAACCTTTCCTGGTAGCCAGTTCAATATTTTGTCCCAAATCCTTGCCATCAGTTCTGATCATCTGAAAACAAAAGAGAAAATATATCTATAAACTTATAACAATCAGATCGACATGTTTATATGAGACCCAACATCCTGTAGCTCTTTAAAAAATAAATCCAGATTAACTTTCTTAAAAATAAAAGCCCTGTTTATACATAGTGTTCTTCAAAAAAGAAACAATAGCTGCTTGTATAAAAAAACAAGGATTCAGATCATATATACATTAATGTAGGCTACTTTAACTACCTTAGTGAAAAGCATTAGAAATTAATCTAATTTTTAAAAAAAAGTATCAACTGCTTGTTTAGGCTTCCATAATTACCTTAGTGGCAAGTCCTCGGCAAAGCTGGGCAATATACTTCTTGTCACCTTTAAAACTTTTAAAGTTCAAAAATATTTTTTCTTTACATTAATGGACTATAAATATTTATGTTTCTCTAAACTTGAAGAGATATTGAGTCAATTTCTGACACATTTATAAGCATGCATCCTTTTCTAAGTAATTAGGAAATTATTCCTTTTTAGGGTCCAAAGGTATGCCCAAAATACCAATGTATGTGTATCTTCTTTTGTTGTAGGTCACCAGGGCTGATATATCAGCTCAGTAGGATTTAAAGGGTTAAGTAAGAAAAAATATATGGAATAGATATTTATTTCTTAAGTTTTTTTTTCTTTTTTTTTTTGTTTTAATATAAATGTTAGCTTTAAGAATGTTTAAATTTTAATTTTGATTAAATTAAATCAAATTTGATTTTAGATATTTCCATGGTCCAGTAATTAAAAAAAAAAAGGTCTTTTAGCATGTGAAATCCTATTTACATAAGATTGTGTGTACAGGAATTTTGATTGGTAGAAGAGCAGTAATAAATTTCTTTACATGTTCTCCACAACTTCATATGATGTATAACAGAAGCATTAGGAAAATAACAAAGGACAACAGTCTGAAAATTCAATGTCTTTTACAACTAGAACTGATTATAGTTGATTATTCATATTTACAAATTTATTAAATGAATTTTTAAAATAGACCATAATGCTTCGATATATAAATACATTTTGAAATGGTTAAAAAAATGATATGAAAATTAGCATAAAGTTTAAATTTTGTGATGTAAAATACAAATTATTTTAAATGAAATATTTTATTTTTAATTTAATTTTTTCTATTTATTTTTATTTTTTTTAATTGGTTTATTAATAATTTATTAATCTATAATTTTTTTTAATTGGTTAATTATTAATTTTTTAAATTTATTTTTTAGATATAGTTTACAATAATTAAAGTAAAAGTAAAATATATTGAAAGATAAATAGCCAAATAATGAATTTTGTAACTGTTGTGGGGCTCACGTAGAGTGCCTCACAACAGTAACTTTATCTATCTATTGTATATATTTTGTTTATAAGTAAAGTTGAAAATATATAAAGAACAAGCAAAAAATATAGAATATAAAAAAAATGAATAAGGAACTTTGTAACTTTTAAACACAAATTTATCTAAATATAAAAACAAGTTATAAAAACCTTTTCTCTCTCTTTTATTGTATGGTAATTCAAAATAACACAAACTTCTACAATCTTTCTGTTTCTAATATTATCTGTTTACTAAAAGCAGACACTTTTCATGTTATTTGATTTTATTCACAAGCAACAACAAATAATCTTTATGGTTCATCTTGTAAATTTATTTCATAAAATCTTTCATTCATAAATCCATAAAATGATTATAATCAATCAAAATGCTATAAATTCTATCTAATCTAAATAGATCCAGTTTTATTGTTTTTTTCAAAAATTTATTTCTGTTAATACTTTGTTGGAATTCATGATTTATTTTATTTATTTATTTATTTATTTACATAAAGAAAAAAAAATTTCCCAGCATGTACTATGCAACTATATAAACAAGCATGAAAACGCACACCAAATATTGGTCTGACGATTGCGCAGACGTGAAACTGGCAGTTACCAGTGGCCACCGTTTTCCTAGTTTGGATTTTATTTTACCCTTTTACTTTTTAATTATATATATATATTAATTTAAGTAATAAGATTGCTTAAAATTATAGTTAGAGTGCTCAATATCACTGATAGAGTGCATAGTAGTTAAGTGTAGACACGGAGTCAACAGCCATCGGCAATTGCCAGTATCTCGCCAACGCAGTAATCAGGCTGCAGGTGAGAAATTGACAGTTGCCGAAGGCTGTTGACACCGTGTCTACACTTTAATAATA
>JAUZSX010000025.1:827822-849824 GCA_034780655.1 Idiosepius hallami | reverse complement strand
TTTCAAAAATCGGAGAATGTCACTTTCTAACCTGACCGAAGTTACAACTTCATGCAAAATTTCAGAAAAATTGAATGAGTGGTTGCTGAGAAAAACACGAACGAACGAACGAACGAACGAACGAACGAACGAACATGCCTCAAAACATAGGTTCCCCTTATTAAATATCGGGGTACCAAAAACATTTTGTTAAATATTTATTTCAAAAGAAGTCAATTTTTATCAAATATCGATTGCATCTTTTAGATTTATTGTGTCTGGATTAAAGGTTATATGGCTATGGTTCGTATTCCATCGACTTGTTGCCAGGTGTCTTTGCTTGATAAGGATATTCGATATGTGGAAGTTGCTTGTCTATTTTTTTCCAGTCCCCTCCCCCCAAAAAAGGTACAGGGATGTTCTTTTAAAGAGGGGTACATTTTTTTCTGATCGCATTAGTCACTAAAGCTCAGACAAAAATGAAAAATGTCACCAGGAAATAAGAGAAAGTAAATCGGGTAATTCTGTTCAACCCCTATCGGGATTATCTCCTTGGGGTGGAGGCATTAGATGCTTGCTTCAAGATTGACTGGGTGTAATGCGAGAGACTCAAGCTTCATGCCATCTGCTATGTCAAGACAATGTTTTACTGAATAATCATGGTTGTTGTTTTTTTTTTTTGTTGTTCCTTAGTCTTGGTCTAATCTTGGTCTAGTCATTGTATTATCTTTATTCTATATTGTAAGAGAGGAGAGGAATCAACACCAACAAGAAACAACGAGATGTTAGACGTTGTTTTCCAAAACACAAACTCAAATTATCTCTCTCTTTCTTTCTTTCTTTCTTTCTTTCTTTCTTTCTTTCACTCTTTCTAAATACCTATCTCTATATCTTTCTTCCTCTTTTGACTTTATAGATCTGGGTTTTTTTCTTGACCGCCTCTCTCTATGTATATTTTTATCTCTTTGGTGTAATTTCGTCAAAAACTCTTGTTGTAAACGAAGTGGATGTGCAAAGAATGAGAAACGCTCGGAAGACGCCGGGTTAATGGCGAACCCTAGATTTTCTTGGCCAAAAACACGGTCGACCCTAATCGAAATGGCCTGGTGGGTCCAGAATTTCGTGTGCGCTTATAGTCTAGGAGTCTATAAAAGCCTGCAAAAACCCCTTAGAGACGCTGTTTATCGAGACCATTTTATTAATAGGTATAGATTAAATATTTTTGTCAAAATAACACAAAGTTGACTGTGATTAATCATAAGATGAGCCAATTGGATTAAAGCTAAAAAGAGTCAGTAAAGAAATAGTTAAAAAAGTTTTATCATTATGCTGTTGCCTTACTTAAATTGTTTAATTGTTGGCTTACTTAATTGTTTAATCCTTAGTAAGTTTTTGTTTCAAATAAATGTACTTAAATTTTTTTGTCAACCTTATTTTAAAATTAATGAATATGGACTGTGATATTTTTAGTAAATTGTGTTTATAATAATTAAAAGGTTTAATAGATACATAAAAAAAAAATGAAACTTTGTCAATAATCATCTTTTATTTAACACTGAAAAATATTTAAGAAATTAAAAGCCAATCCATTGTGATGATTTGACACTGTACATGATTTCAATGCTGTTAAGTAGTAAATTTAAATCCATATTTGTCATTTCTCTGACAGTTACAACTCTTTATATTCTAAAGACACACCAGAGCAGTTCATATGAGGAGGTATATAGCGGAAGATGAGGCAAAATACAAACTCATCAAACGTCACAAACGACAAGATATAAACTCATCAAACTTGTCAAACGTCAAGATACAAACTTGTCAAAGGTCACAAATGCCAAGATACAAACTTGTTAAAGGTCAAGATACAAACCTGTCAAATGCCAAGATACAAACCTGTCACATGTCAAGATACAGACTTATCGTAGGTCAAGATACAAACTTGTCAAATGCAAAGATACAAACTTGTCAAATGCAAAGATACAAACTTGTCAAATGCAAAGATACAAACTTGTCAAATGTCACCACAGACAAGATACAAACTTGTCGTAGGTCACAAATGACAAGATAAAAACTTGTCAAAGGTCATGATAAAAACTTTACAAATGTCAAGATACAAACTTTACAAATGTCAAGATACAAACTTTACAAATGTCAAGATACAAACTTGACAAATGTCAAGATACAAACTTGACAAATGTCAAGATACAAACTTGACAAATGTCAAGATACAAACTTGTAAAAGGTCAAGATACAAACTTGTCGTAGGTCACAAATGATAAGATACAAACCTGACAAATGACAAGATAAAAACTTGTCAAATGTCAAGATACAAACTTGTCAGACGTCACAAAAGGATCCAGTTCAAAAGCTATAAAATAGAGCCTCATTTTACCCTCTCAATCCCAGAGAATGAGCTCAACTTTGCCCACAACCACATTCTGCACACCTGTTACCTCCATTCAGTAATATGATGAAATGCCATGAACTTATAGAATTATCCAGATGTCAAACACTTTAACTGCCATTACAACAAAATAAACAAAAGTCAAAATAGAAAGTTCTGATTTTAAGGGATAACATTTCAAGTCCAATAATGCTTTTAGTAGAACACTTCGAACCGACTTTCTTGTGTGACTCATCTTTACTGTGTATGCGCGATCCATCAAATATTTTTCAATCCTTTTTCTATTCTCTCATGTCTATACTATTTGTTTCTGCACCACCTCTGTAATGTTTGCTCCTTCATTTCAAAGTACCAGCAACAAAGACCACAAACTTTTTTCTTCTTTGAGGTAAGACCATTGCTATTACTGCTACAATTAATTTCAGATATGCTCGTGGGACTACTGTTGGAATCATTTATGTACTAGCGATAATTTGTATACCTGGGCACCTCTTTTTTAAAGTCATGGTCACAAATCAACGTATGATTGTAGTGGAAGATTGTTTAAATTTGATTTTTGAAATCATAATCACAAATAAGTAGATTTTTCTAAATTCATGATTGAATTAATAATTTTAAAAAATTCATATCATTTGTCCAAAAGGTTTTTTTCTATTTGTAATTTATTTTAGAATGTCAGAGAAAAGTAAAAAAAAAAAAGATGTATTAACATCATTTTTAAAAACTTAAAAGATGTCAATTTTAAAGTATTCAATAAGGTTTTTCTTTTCTCTTTTAAATGGATAGGTTTTAAAATGTAGTAATTTTGACTATGAATATTTTTTTAAACGTTTATGAAAATACTGACAATAAGGGAGGAACAGGACGTAAATGCACCGTAATAATGTGTTGAAAATTGGAGATTAAACAGATTTTTACCATGTTACTGTAAGAATCCGCTGTTGTCCAAAGTCCCTTGTCAGATTTATAAAGTAACTCACTCATGACTTCTAAAAAAAAACATTCATGTTCTTTTATTTCGTCTTTTTATTGATTTAAATAATAACGACTACAAATATTATATTTACTTGGTGAGCATCAACCCAAGTTTGGCACAAGGCCAGTTTTACATGCTCTTACCCGGGATTTTTACATTCGGTGTTACCTTCACCTAGATGAGATGCTCTCCCGAGTTAACGAGTCTCATCTGCCCGAGGTAGCTAATGGTGCGTTCCGTTTTTTGATGGGCCATTTTTTTTTTTGATTTGGTAAATAAGAAAAAAGAGCCTAACAGTTTAATTTTCAGAAAGTTCTATTCATTACATTTTATCGAAGAAAAAGGATCAAGATCTGCGATAATAAAAAATAATGAATACTTTTTGAAAATTATAAAAATTTAAATCTTATCTAAAACAAAGAAGTCAAAGTTGAATTAATTTTAGAATGTATTAATTGTTCAATAAATGGTCCAACGTGTCGTTTCGTTTACAAACAGATGAGCAGACATTTAAAGTTTTTATTTCACATTTAAAAAAATAAAAATAAGGAACTAAAAGTAAATACTTTAACATCATCACCCCAACTCAAGCTCATCATCTTTATCATTGTAAAATCCTCAAACTGTTTCATAAAACTTGAAACTTCGTCTCAAGCGTAAGCGCTTTGCGCTTTGACTTTACTACCGGAAACTGCTCGCTCCTCCGCTCTTATCACACACTACACACACCTGTTATTATACCTTATATTTTTGCTTAAAAAATTCTTTTTATACCCATCATTCACACCATTTTAAAAAAAAATTATATTAAAAATTTCAATATTTTCAATAATTTGATTCTCTATTTTTCAAAATCATTTAAACAATTCCAATTAAAGAGAGTCGACGACTGGGTGGGTAGGTGGGTGGGTGACTACTGTGACTGACTGACTTTTGTGGGTTGTTTGTGTTTTCATTTTGGTGGTTATTGTGATTAAATAATCAAATAAATTTGTAATTTATGTATTTAATTACGTAGTAGTACGACAGGTAAAAAGGAACTCCACTCACAACTCCACAAAATTATATGATAAAAAGAATTTTAACCAAAAGAGTTTAAGTTTTAATTAAAATCTTATTTTAAAATATACCAAATTCAAGTCACAAGAAAAAAACATGCATAAAGAAAACAATATACCTTTGAAAGTTTAATATGAAAAAAACAAACAAAAAAAAATACCTCTTATTTTCACTTTATATTTTGTCTCAACAGAACAGCTGATTAAAAATTATTGTGGCAGATTTGTGGACTTAATTAGGATTCATTCATTCGCTCGCTCACTAGAGCAAGCACGCAACATACACCAACCACACACGACGGCACGATTGCCAAAAAGGTTAAAAAAAGAAAGAAAGAAGAATGAGGAAAAATAAAGATTTGATTTGAATGAGGAGCCACTGAGTGCCATCAAAGATATTTTTTTAATTAAGTTACTCCGAGGGAGGGCGATCAGTATGATAGAAACTTTTCATCTGATAAATTGATTTTTCATAAATGAAATACAAATACGAGAACTAGGTTACACCAACGTAAACACCTTTTGACAAAGAGAGGTTAGGTTAGTCGGTCCTTTCTCTTTCTGTAAAGGCTCTCTTATTTGGGAAATGAATATTGTAAATAAATCATTTTAGTCTAAATAAATTAACTGTTGTTTTGGGGATAATTCATTCTGTTACAAAAAAGAAAATAATCAAAAACCTTTGTAATATTTTTTTAAAGAAAAAACTTTGAGTGAGTGAATGCAATAAACTTTAATAATCCATTTATTTAGGCTAAGATTTTGGAGATAGTGCCTAAATTTCTTACTAGGGATTTGTTCTGCTTGTTTATGTCCCGATTTCACAATTTAAATAAGGTATGTCATGTCATTGTTGAAAAATAACCCACATAAAAAAAGTTCACATGCGATGAAGCTAATCGAAATGTCAATTAAAACCGAAAGTATATCCAAACATTTTAATAGGGATTCATGAATTATCTAATAGATTTAAAGGATCATTTTAATAATATTTAAGTAATTAATTAACCGGTATTAATTTTTAAACCCTTTTTTTTTAAAACTTAAACAATAACTCTTAGACTTGTATACATTTATACACATACCTCCATAGCTTGACCAAGTTCCAAATCAAACGTTACAACACAGGCACAATGAAGCCAATTTGAAAATCGATCCCATGGTAAGATTGTGGGAGATTTCGGTCCAGAATCGGAAATCTGCCGTCTTAAAATTGCAGAATCCAAATCTTCATCGTCCATCGCCGCCATTCTCTACAAAACAGGAAACGACCTTCACCATTACCAAGTCTTAACTACTTCCGCTTTTATCCGGAAAAAATTATTTGTATTTAAATAAAATTCAAAGTATATTTTAAAAAAAAAGTAATTATATTAAAATCAAATTTAAGAAAATTAAAGAATAAATAAATGTCAGATTTTTTGTGTGTGTGTTGTAGTTTGATAGCTAATTTCAAAACGAGGTTTAGCAACAAAAATTAAACATGGCTGTCTCCTGATTTGTACGCTTAACAGCTCCAAGAACTCAATGACGGGTAAGGCCATTTTACAAGTCGGAATAAATTTTCTGTGTGTTGAATTTTGGCAACAAATCTACCAAATTACTCGAGTCGGTTACTAAACTTACTGGTTGCGTGCGTGTGGTCTTTTGGAATTATTGGCGATACATACAATGTTTGATGTGTACAACAACTACAACTGTAGTAAAGTAAGTAGAAAAGACAATATTCTGCCTTTTTATACCCCCTTTTAAAACCTATATTTATATTTTTTTATTTACATAAATTTATGAATAATTCTTGCATATATCAAAAGAAAAGAATGATCTTCCTCTTTTTAGTCATTGTTCGTTTTTTTAGAAACTTAAAACGTCTATATTTTATCATTTAACCCGTCCTTTTCTCTGCTTGTGTAGGTGATGTCACAAAAAGTATGTCGGTTATTGTCGAAATTAAACTCTCTCTAGTATTTATTATTTTTTTGAATTAGTGAACTTATTATAGCCCAAATATAATAATATTTGATTGTTTCATTCTCCTTTCTTTTATTAACATTATTAATTTCTTTGAAATGACTTTTTTTCCTGTGTAATTCTATTTTTATCACAACAGGTGATTCCTTCTTACAATCCATTTTCCCCATCATCATCATCATCGACATTTTAATGCAAGATTTGCGCCTTCCTTTAGTAGTGGTTTCTTGCTTTACTTTATTTGATAATATCATAGTCTATTGTTTATACTTTTTAAAGATGAATCTTGGTAAATGTTTTTTAAGCGAAAAGAAATCTTTTTAGAATTAACTGGATCGGAAAATGATTATTTTTGTTTTTATAAACTAATTTTTGCATCACAAATTTTAGTTGTTTATTTTAACTTAAAATAAGGAATTTTTTTTAAATCGTGACGCGGTTTTGGAGTACTAGTCAATTTAATTTTAATTTTTTTATTTAATTCTATTAAAGAAAGATTCTTTTTACTATATTTATTTATTCATTTATTTATTTTACGTGTTCTAATTTTCCATTTCTTGGATTTCTTTAACCTAAAATAATTTTTTATAATTATAAATTTGCAGAATTCAATTCGTATTGTGTTTTTTTTGTACTCAAATATAGCAAATTGTTTATTAGCAAGTTGATTTTTTTTATTCCTGTCAAAGTGATTTGTTTTCGTATATTTTTATTCGTTTCCTTGGCAATTTTAGTTAAATTGGGATCAAAACTAGAAATGCATTTTTATGCAAAACACGAAACCGTTAATAATAATACCAATTGAAAAAATATTTAAATCATTAATGCCGAATTTACATATTGTTAAAAATATTACTCCTCGCTTCTTCTCACCCACACAAAAAACATCTTTATTAAACAATAAAATTGTTCGTTTCATCATTGTTTTTTGTTTTTTTAATGCGATCATCTGTCAAGCAAGAATGTTTAAGCAAAACACCAACAACACCAACCTAATTTTAGTCTAGTTCTTTTTGGTTATTTTTGATGTTTTCTGTTAGTGTGTGTATTGTGTGTGTTTAACTGACTGACTGTTGTTGTTGTGGTGGATGTGGAAATCGTTTTAATCGATGTTTTGTTCAATTAATCCTATGAGATTAAAATTGAGAAGATTTACAGATCAATTCTTATTGAAACTTTAATTAACGCTTCTAATACAACTACTACTGGCTTTACTTGACATATTTCTTACTACTACTACTACTACTAGAATTAAGATTTGAATGTGTTTTTAGCAGTAAGTAAACACGAATGACAGAAATGACTTCAAAGGCTATAGGAGTGACAGAAGCAGGAGGAGGAGGAGGCACACTAATTCAGGTTATTAAAAAATATATTAAAATATTTATTTGATTTGCACGAAAATGCACTCCCCCTTTTAGTTGTCGTGTCGTATGGGTACAGAAATATAATTTATTAAATCCAAAATGATGTTTCAAATTTCAAGATGTTTTGAGTTGGTTTGAAAGTACTTGGTCGAGAACCAAGTTAGTTTTTGTTAGTGGAATGTTGGATTTCAACTTTTAAATAAAAATAAGCCTTTTTTTTATCCTTGTAGAAATTAAAGTTTTACAAAGAAAAATGTTTTTTGGATAATCGAAAACAATTTAAAATGATTTCGATTTTTTCTTACCAATTTCTCTTAAATTTAATTTAAGAGAAATTGGTAAGAAAAATCGTAATTATATAAAAAAAATCTAATATTTAAAATGAAAATAAATTGGAAAATGATTGGATGTAAAATAACTAAAAATTGTGGAATTTGTTTTATTTATCATAATTTTTTTATCTATCTATCTATCTATCTATCTATCTATCTTATATGAATGAAATCATCGTGTTTGATTGGGTTCTACATCCGGTTTCGAATTTCCGGTTTACAAGCACTGTGCGCAAGATCGAGCAGACGCTACTTTTCCAAAAGAAAACAAGAAATCGAACCGTGAACACTGACTGACTGGTGTTATTAAATATGGCAAGCCACACCGACACCAGACTCTACATTATTTAACTTCGGTGAACAGTGATCTGATTCAAACCGAAATGGTGTCTCCAACGCGATTTGACTTTATAAATCATTTAAGCAACAGAGGTGTAAAAGCACAGAGAATATACGAAGAAGCGTTCTAGAATTAAAAATAAATGAATAAATAATGTAAAGTGTTTTTAGAATTTAAGAAAAAATAATTCCTTTTCAAATACAATACGTTTTTTTTTTTTTGTTAATTTTCTTTTAACAAGTTTTGTTCAAATGATAAAAATAATTATAAAATAAATTAAATGTAACTTCTATTGAAAGAAAAACACAAAAATAAAACCAGAAAAAAAAACTAAGCAAAAAGGCTTTATATGTAGAGCTCTTGAGAAAAAACTATAGTTATATAAAAAGATGATTCAGCTTACTAAAAAAAAATTGCATATCTAGGGTGGTGTACAGTCTTAATTACCTTAGAGAAAAGCATTAGAAATTAATTTAGTATAAAATAAGCTTCAGCTTCAGAAATAAATATAGTATAAAAATCATTAAAAATGAATTTAGTATGAAAAAGGATTAGAAATAAATTTAGTATAAAAAAAGCATTGAGTGTCTTCCTAAATAATTGGCTTTCCTAATGATGTTAGTGTTAACTACCCTTGAGCAAAGTATGGTAATAATACTTCTAGTTAAAACTTTGAAGTCTTTTTCTTGTCAAATTAATTTTTTGTAAGAAATGGACAAAACAAAAATGAGATAACCTCCCCCACCCGGAACCTAACCACTAAATTTAATGTGTTTGTTTTTTTTATTTTTGTTTTTTCACAAATTGTGATGGAACGACAAACAGCAAACAAACCCTTCAAACTTTTTCTAGTTTTTCTGCTTATTATTATTAAAAGTATTTTTTAAATTATCCCCATTTCAGTGTTTGTTTTTGGATTTTAGTGACAAATAATAAACTGTATTGGATTGCTTTATATTCTGCTTCTTCTACAACCAAACTAAAATAATTCTCTTTTTAATAGTGTTACTGTTATTGATATCTTCTCAAATTAAGTAACTAGCAGCCAGCAAGCAGCAGTCAATATGTCTGTGCTTGCTGTGGCTGTTCTTGATAGTGGAAGCATTTCTTTTAATTTGTACAATTAATGACATACATTTTTTCTGTCCACCCCCTCCCGTCCTAGTGATGATGATGATGCTCATCATCTTGTTTATTGTGATCAAATCAAAGTGAATAAATGCCCCTTTCTCTTCAGTCATCATTCATTCATTGGCCTGTTTTAATCCTTTTATGGTGTCATTGCTCCAGCTACTATTAACCCTGTCATGGTTTTGACTTTTATAAGCCACGTTTGTTATCGCCCCTGTAGTTCAGCTGCTGGTCTTCAAAGTCACTTGAGAACTTAACAGTGGACTGACTGAGAGCTGCCTGCATCACCGATGCTGGAGATGAGCTTTGAGGCAGCAATCCTATGTGAAGATGCTGCTATATCATCATAGTGTTACTGTTGGTGTTCATTGATTCTTTAGTGAGTTTTTTGTGTTGTAGTGTTTACTGTTTCGTTGAGCATTTGAACGCAGTAAACAGATAACATGAAACACTACTTTCACTATTAATTTTACTTGGATAAATATTTCTTAAAACTGTTGATTGTTAATTTATTGACCTATCCTTATTCCTTGGAGTATTTCCATCTGCATTTGGAGAGTTTCAATTTGACCTAGTTGGTTGGTGCCCAGACTTGGGAGTTGGATGTGAGTTTAATTCCTAGTCATTCCATTTGTGTACATAATTAGACTAATACCCTTGGGAAATGTATGAATCCCCAAATTCTCTCCCGTTATAGTAGTGCACATTTGTGTTTTTAATAAAAGAATGTTTATAACAAATTATTGGTCTCTGCGTTAAATGATCTAAAAAGGTTGATATGCCATAAAACCAAACCAACTAGTTGGTGTGGTGTATCTCTGTGACTAAGAGTAAATATATTTTAAGATGTACTGTTGATTGTAGTCTTTTTGTTGATTCAGAGCATGATTTTATTGGCATTCTTTTCACTTTTTTATTTGTAAATATTTTTTTAATTTTAAAAACTATATGAATTTATTACAAAACTTTAAAGAAAAAGTAAAGACTATAAAAACCTTTTTTTTTTCATTTGAACTTTTATTCAATTAGGAAAAAAACATAGTTTTCCTAATCTTGTTTGCAATTTGAATTATAATAGAAATGCAGTCGCATTATGTTTTTTTTCCTCACAGAAAAGATGAAGAAAAACGGCAACAAGTTGCTCTGCTAACTACTAAAAAAGGCTGTTTATTTTTTTATTTTTGGAAGTTTTTAGAAATATTCACTGCAGTGCCAGTGCAGCAGTGATTCAGTTGAGAGAGGCTGCAACTTTTTATCCCTAACCTTAACTTCTCACTGTCAGAACAAAAGCCAGTTTATTTTGATTCGTTTCTCTCACTGATTTTAACCTCTTCTATTTCCACAACTCAACTCACTACTTCTCTCACTACACAAATCACTCAACAATGACATGTTTTGTTTTCTTTCAACGTGTTATTGCGTAGTCTTGCTTTGATATCTAGCCCTAAATTTTTTTTTTATTCAAAACTAGGTTAAATTTTTTATGCTTTTATTTAATAAAGAACTAAAAAAGAAAAGAAATACCACTTCAAAACAAAACTATTTTTAGAGACTATTTTCAGTTGCTGTTATTGTTTCTGTTGAAAGAATGATCGAATAATCGATCCTGGTCCCAAGAAAGGGTCAGAAAATAAGCACTTTATTTCAGGCCATTATTTTGTTTCTTGTGTTTACTGCAAAAACTTTTACCTTCACTGGTCAACAACAAATTTAGGCAGATGTGCATTATGGTGCCTGAGACAATTAACAAGCAGCATATAAAAATAGAACCACAACCACCGTTTGAATGGTGTTATACCAAAATATTTCTCTGAAAAAAGATTCATTCTGTTTTTGACAACAAACAGGACCCTGCATAAAAATGGATATACCCAATATATTTATTTTACAAATAAATAGTTTTTTAATGACTTTTTTTTATACTGCATGTTTTTTAGGTTTTTCTTTGTGTCGTGTACACATGCGTATCCAGAAGCAGTTGGTGGGTGTAAAAAATGCATTGGAAATTATTACTTATTTAGTATTTAGGTCTGATAGTTCTAAGTGATTATGTTGAAAAAGGATAAGTTTGAAGTCATAAAACCTCAAAATATTCCTCAGCATGACATTAGGAAATTGTTGATATTTGATATATGAAATATAACTTTAAAATAAGTTGGTTAACAGTTTTGTTTCGAAGGAAAAAATTATAAATAGATATTGTACATATAGACCCTCAACAAATGTAAACATTTAGAAAAATGAAAAGAATACTACTTTATAAACTATTCATTTTAATGAAAAGCAACTGAACTTTGATATACAAAAATAATCATTATAAATATTTCCAAATAGACATTACAAATTTAAGTTAATATGAAATGAATATTTCAAATAATAAATCATTTGCTTTTTTAATGATTTTCCTGACATCTAAAAATAAGATGAAAAAACAAGACATTATTTTTGTTTTATTTTTATTTATTTCAATCATTTTGTTGACTAGAATATTTCAAATACTTGATAGTTATTTAGAAAATTCAACTTTAATCAACCTACTAAAAATTATTTAACAATTGAAATATTTCATTCATTTGATAAAAAAATTTGAGGTCAGGACCTTTTTGAAAATATGAGAAATGGATTATTTAGCAGTGTTTTTGTAGTTGTAGCTATCTGCCTCTAATAAATGGTGTTGAATTGTATTGTGACAAAAATATCTGTTAATGATGATTCAAATACTGTTTCATTATCAAGTCTCGATAAAAAACCTGTTAAAGCTGGTGAATCATTTACATAGCATGAAAGGAAAATCAATTAATAGATGTTAACATGTATGCAAAAAGCCTAGTTCTTGTAGAAATTAATGTCATAGGGAAATCTAATCTAGCAAACAACCTGAAAGATAGTTTCT
This sequence comes from Idiosepius hallami, assembly GCA_034780655.1. Classification (NCBI taxonomy): domain Eukaryota; kingdom Metazoa; phylum Mollusca; class Cephalopoda; family Idiosepiidae; genus Idiosepius; species Idiosepius hallami. The sequence goes on along the minus strand of JAUZSX010000025.1, from coordinate 837,373 downwards.
TATGTGAAATTATAGAATCCATTTTAATAGATGTTACTGATGCTTGGACTTTGACCAAATCACTCAAGTTTAAACTTAATGACATATCATATACACATAAATGTTGAGAGCAGAGAACATTGTATGAAAGGAGCACAGCAACCAATTAAATCTAAGATTTAGACCATATATTTGAACTTTTATGTGTGAACACAGAATGCATTTTACTGATGTGGTGTCAGAATGTTAGAAACAACACTTCATGGTTCTGTGCATTTGGTTATTCCAGAACTCCTTATATTGACAAACTAATTAAAGGTACAAGTTATCATCTAAAGGACCTGGAAATCCTGAGGCAAAACCTAGATAGATTGAATATGATGATGAATTTCTAAGCCAGGTGATAATAATGATGGTGATTGATGGTATTTTAGAATTTTAAGTCTGAATTAAAATCTATTTCTATTTTAGTTTTGACTACTGTAGTTAGGGATAAATATGTGTTTATTAGTAGTATTAATGATTACTGATCTTATGTGGAACCATTGAAATTATTATGTAAACTTTTAGAAAAGGGAATTTTATTTTTGGTCATAAATTTAGAAATGAGTTCATTTTATTTCAATTTATTTTTTAATTTTTTCTTCTATTGAATTTAATTGGGGATTAAAAAAATGGACATTTTCCTGTTAGAGAACAAATGTATCATTTCCCTATGATCAACATTAATGGCCTTTGTAATGAGGATCCTAATTCCATTTCTTTAAAGTATATTATTCAAATATTTGCCAATACCAGCAACTTGGCTAATTTCCTGGCTTAACCCTCCTTCTATTGATATAGATCAATGGTTTTCAAAGTGGCCAGTACTACCCCCCTGGGGGGGTCATATGAACTTTTAGGGGGCGCTGATGAGTAATTTGTCAGATGAGGGGGTGTTAAAATTGTGAAGGGGAATTTTGGGGAATTACAGTAAAATGTGATATTGGTGTTGGTAGAAAGGCTGGAAAACAGTACGATTTAATTAAGCATTTCCCAGTAATATACTAATAGAAGTTCTTGCCTGTATACTTCCACCATATATTTACCTAGATGTACCGTTGTTATGGCATTCATTGGAAGAGGGAGGCGTTGGCATTTTCGTCTCGTGATGAAAGGGGTGCTGGCAAAAAAAAGTTTGAAAACCACTGATATAGATCAATCTAAGTTATAAATTTGGTGGTTTCTACATAGAATGTCAATATTCCCAGCATCTTTGTGATACAAGTACATTCTATTAGCAAGGAATCCTCTGCTATCACATCCCATACCAACATGTTAGAGTTTTATCAATAGGTACCTTTATAAATAAACTTACTATATCTAAGCTTGAATGGAGTGAATGAGAGCTTTCATTATGGAATCCTTTTTTTTTTTTTTTAGTGAAGTTCTTGACATAAAATGAGGATTGACCTTCTAATGAGGTGATTATCTCTGTAAGCAGCTGACTATAAGTTTTAGTGGAAGTATGGTTTGTAAGTAGCAGTCTATGTGAGGTAAATATTGTAATGTTAAACTAGTTATCTATATTTCTCTTGTGAAATATCCTATTGGTTTTTGCTAAGAATCTCTCACCACAACCGCATTTTAAGGCTGCATGGAATATTTTCCGAAACGTTGTGGAGATAATGAAATAAAGAAGACTAGTTCCAAAATTCTAAACCAAAATATTGGATTAGAAATCTTTTTGTTTATACTTTTCAATAAAATTCTGTTAAAAAAAACTATTTAGACCAAAATAATTTCAAGCTGTGGCTTGAATCAGCTGTTTTTGTTTTACAATAAGATATAGATCAACAAACATATTTTAAAGGGGAGGGGGATGCCAATCCCCCTCCTCAGAAACACTATAAGTATATAGATAACAATCACATTATCAAAATTTAATAAGTTATTTAAGATCAAAAGATTTGTTCCATTATTTTCAGATTATTTTTTCTTGTTTAGAACTTAGATTGGTAATCCTGTATATTAAAAAGGAAATAATTAAAGGCTAAAATAGTATGGTGTATGTTATGTCGTATCAACATTAAATTAAAAGCATTTCAGAGATATGAACTTCATTCACAAAATTTCATTAAAATTAACATGTAATTTTGTGTATTACATTTCAATAAATAGTCGACTATAATAATTTTAATTTGTATTTCTATTATTGAAACCACAGTCTTATTAACTATTTTTAATTTACATATTATTAACTATTTTTTTATTTTACATTTTTTTATAATGGGCTCCCATATGATACCAACCTATTAAGCAAACCAAGCATGATTGTGGACACAATATGGGAGCCCATTATAAAAAAAAATGTAAAATAAAAAGATAGTTAATAATATGTAAATTAAAAATAGTTAATGATATATAAATTAAATAAAAAAAGAACATAACATAACACACATTAAATTCCGTTAGAAAAGAACATAACACACATTAAATCACGTTAGAAAAGACTTAGAAGAAAAAGACGCTAAAAAACGGAATTTACGAGAACACGCGCAGATAACATAAACAAATATCCTAGCAACACAAACATTAAAAATTAAAAAACATGAACACAATTCCATTCCCACCTGATGAAGACCAAAGGTTCACCCGGTCGAAACGTAGTGATTTAAAAAAATATAAAAATAAAGATGAGGACAATTGTCTGTAAAATTCCCCTAAAAATAAGTTTTCTTGTTGTTTTAAGTGATTTTATAAAATTTATGTTTTTATTAAACATCAAAGCTCAGAGTGCATGTCTTCCATATTTTGATTGGCTAAGTTTATTTATATTAAATCTTCTTTTTATCTGTCATCATTATACATCCTGCAATCACAGAAATCACCAAAACTTTTCTCTTTTTTTGAATTGCAAATATTTTTGCCCATATTTTTAATGAATTTTGATTAATTTTATTATTTAAAACTATTTACCTTAGAGTTATTATTCATATATAAACAAACTAATTTATTTAGTCAAGCATCGATAAGTACCATCTAGAGAAATCCGAAGGAACATCATCAAAAACTTTTTTTATGTTAAAAAACCCCTAAAAAAAACTTGAACATTATTTCATTTTGAATATTTATGAGAAAATTTTTTGGTATTGCACCCCCCCTTCTTTAATCATCTTGTGTTGTCTTAAATACAATTAAACAAAAAAAATAGAAAAATGAACTATTTCAACATCAGTTGATTCATACTTTATAGCCAGACACAGAAATGTTTGAAATCAGTTATTTAGTCATGAGAAGTATGATCTCAGTAATTTGGTTAATTTTGTAAATTCCATTTCCATTACAAATTCAATACTTTTTCTTTCACTTCATCATTGATACACCTTATGTATAAAAAAAAAAGTCCCATATTTTCTTTGTCATCATGAATTGTTTCTATACAAAGTAAAATTAACAACCTGTCTGTCAGGACAATTTATGGAATGATGTCAGACCTTTTCTTTAGGAATTATAAGCAAACAATTTCCTTCATTTTTTCTTGCATTATTGTTATTTCATTTCAAGTTTTTTTGGCATAAATTTTAGATAAAATAAAAAAGAAAGAAAATGAAAGGAATTATTCTTTGACTATTTGAGTTCTTATGAATTCTTAACTTTCATTTTGAGATTGAATGTCTGTATAGAACAAAATAATGACTGAATGAAATAATGTTAACTTCCTATTTTGCTTGTTATAAGATAAAACAGAGTCTGTTCAAATCAATTTCTTCCTCAGTTTTTGAAAAATATAGTAAATGCAAATTAAAAGTTATTTGCCCAAATTATGAGTGTTTAGAATTTAATTCTTTTCTATTCTTTAAAATTATTATAATTAATGGTTATTTTTGAAGATTTTAACTAAGTGCATTTAATCATGAATGCAATAAATTTACTAAAACATTTTAGCTATCAAAGGGATAACTAACTTGGTTTTGAGTATTTTATGTTCATAATGGTTTTGTTGTCTTTATTACTATAACAATAATGCATGTTGCTGTTTAATGAGATGAGTTGTAGAGCTAGTAAATATAATTGAAATTGAATTTAAGATGATTATTGAGTAGGAACATTTACAAAAAAAAAAATCTAAATATCAATTTACAAATTTCCGTATTTATTTCTCATAATTCTAATTCAATTTAATTTTAAACACAGATTAGTTTTTTTTTTCAGATTAGTTAAAAAAAAAATCAAAACATGAACTATTCTTGAAAACGAATCACTTAATTTCTTAATTATAATTTGATTTAATTGATAAACTTGGTCAACATATAACAAATTTTACCAAAATGGTAGAATTGAATTCAATAGGAAAGTGACTCTATATTGATAAACTGCTAATTAGTGCAGAAATAATGTTTAAAAATCGAGGATTAGTTTAGTATATGTTTACTATTGAAAGAAAGAAATCAAATTGATGGACATTTGCAACCTAGGTTATGATGATAGTTAGGATTAAAAAATGTCGATGGATGAACTAATGGTCCTTAAGAACCTACAAAAAATCTGACATAAAAAGACAGTGGTATTCAAAACATAACTCCAATTTTTAACAGAAATGGTGTGATGTGGAAACAAATTGCAGATCTAATTTCCAATGCAAATATCACTTGTTCATTTCGGAACATGAATTCAACACTTAAACAGAAAATAAGTTTTGTCCTTGAAAAAAAAAACTCTTTAAATAAAATGTCAGAAAGTTCGGCAATATATGACTACATAAAAAAGTGGGGCCAAACTGACATTATAAAACATTTTGTGAACTTATTGAAATTCAAGAAAAAAAAATGAAATACAAGAGAATATGAAAGTTATTTGGGATCTACATAAAGTTTATGTTCTGTTTTTCTAATGTAAATATCACTTAATTCATTGGACAATGGCTAATTTCTAATGAAAATGCCATGTAAAAATTAAAAAAAAAACCCAACAAACATTAGACTATATTTTTGTCCAATTCATGCAAGTCCAAAAGTCAGGAATCAATTTACTACATAAAAACAATTAAAAACAAAGCAAAAAAACTTCATGTCATCCATGCCTAAAAATCATTTCCACTTGATATTATATAAAAGCTTTTTATGCCATTTTGTTTGTATTCATGCAAAATTTATGTTAGATTTTGGTCCGATTAATAAAATAGAAAAAAATCTTGATGTTTGTCTTATTTACTACACAATGCAATTGCAGAATAATTCCTCAAATAATTTCAGGACTTAAAAAAAAATACTTGTTTACAATGGATTTGGATCAGTTAGTGAATCTTTGTGCAAAATTTTTGCAAAATAAGTCAAAATGAAAAAATGATTGAATAAAACTGAAATTTCAAGAAGATTCCATGTAACCGGAAATAAAGTTGTTTGCGAAATCTGAAAGTTGATTGATATTAGTTAAAAACAAACACCAAAATGCAGGAAGTGTTGGAATACATAATGGCCAAACTGCCAAATCAGAAAAAGTGTTTGCCATCCTATGACCTGACTGAAATTAGCTATGGTAATTTTCAAAAGAATAGGTGTAGCATCTAGGTTTACTGAGAAAATTTATTGTTAACCAATTAGAAATTAGAGTATTTTGAGCAAAATGAACACTGACTTAATGTTTATGTATCAAATTAGCTTAAAATTGTAACATTTTGCTGATCAACATAAACTACATTGGGTATGGGAAGTTTCAACAAAATTGGTCAAAAGCAACTCCCAGATCTAAAAAGTGTAGTAATTTCTGATGCTAAAAATGTGCTAATACATTGATCAGGACAAATAGTTTTTTTTTTTTTTTTTTTAAGTTTGGTTTATTGACTGACAGACTGATAATGAGCTGTCTGTCAGTTTTAAACTTCATTTTGATAAAAATATTTTTTGCTTTTCACTATATAACCAGAATTTCTTTTTCAAAATTTCTTCTGTTCCTATTACTTTCACATTAAGACAGGAGGATTTGATAATGCCAAAGGAATTTTAATGCTTTTTTTTCTGAGTATTTTATAATTCTTTTGTGATAGTTGTTCAGGAATCTAATATGATGCATTGATACAGTTAGTCATTTGGTTCTAGGGTATTAAGGATAGGGATCTAAAAAAAAATCATTAAAACTGCTGGCTGGCTGACATGCTTGGTTGAATGTAATTAAGGTGATGATGGCAACTAACTGTCTTATTCTATTTGTCTTCTAAAAAAAGCAGAGGCAGTTAAAAACAAATATCCACTAACCTTTAACTGACATCTTTAGCTCAACATACACACCCATTTTTATTTATTTAATTTTAGAAAACTGTACAATCACTTTCATGTGCATACAAGTACTTATATTCAAAGCAAGTCACTACCAACCAGCATTAAATGGATCCTCTCAGTTTTGAGTTTATACCCAACATTTTGATATGATGTGTTGATAGCCTTGCTTTCTTAAATAGTGAGTAAATAAAACCCATGGCTCTTTTGTTTTGTTCTTTTTGCCACTTTATTCTATTGATATTCGTCATAAAGTGGATAAAAATATATATGCATATGGTGGCATAGGAGAACTATTAGTAAAAAAAAAAAAACAGAGTAGAGACTAGATTTTTAATTGGGGTTTTTGTGTTAATGACAAAAAGTTTGGTGGAATAATGTTAATATTTATTCTATGCATGTAATTCTGTAAATTTTAACCTTCCCTTTTTGTTTTATGTGTTTGAGTCTGCTAAGGTGGTTTATTTATCATTTTTTCATTTTTCTATTTTTGTATCCTAAATATTATTTAATTTCTATTCTCATTCTTGTTTTTACTTATTAACTTATTTTTACTTATATAACTTAACATTCTTTTAAAATTTCCCGTCTACAGTATACAATGTGTTAAAGTAAAAAGAAAAAAAAAACTCTCTACAAAATTCATTGTAAAAATAGAATTTTTATTTCATTATGGCCTCTTGTACTTTGGTACAAATCAAACATCATTTGTGAATTCTGTTGTTGACCAAATTATTATGAAAGGTTATGTTTCATGGGAAGTTGAATTATAATGATAAATCAGTTATAAAACAAAACAAAAACTTGTGTATTTCATTTAAAGGATTAAAAAGTTAGTTTCAAAATCTTTATCATCTAGAAATGATTTTTGATGCCACCAAATAATCTCTTGTCTTTATTAATTTTTTTTTCATTTATTCATAATTTGTTATGAGTTTGAAAAATAAAAGATGAATATAATTATTTTCTAATTGAAATCTTTCATTTCTTAACTTACAATCTTTCTCTCTCTCTCTCTCTCTCTCTCTCATTCTTTTTTTCTCTTTCTTTCTTTCTCTCTTTTTTTCTTTCTTCCTCTCCTTTTCTTTCTTTCTTCCTCACTTTTACACATTTATCATGAAGCATTGTTCATAAAGAAATTACATTAGCATGATTAAAAATGTATATTTTGTTCCTAGGAGGAATATTGATGTCCTACATTTTAGAAATGCTTATTAATTTTATTGGGATGATGTTTTTTATGAAGGGAAGGGTACCTTTTACAGGTATGTGCATGAAAGGCTCTCTCTATCTCACACATACAAACTAAACACCAGGGCCTTCTCATATGACTTCCTTCCTTTATAGACCTAACCAATCTGTTGCTCTCATGATAAATTTAGTGATGTAAGTGATAGCAAAGACAAAAATAAATTACTAGGTACATTAGTTGAATAAGAGACAAAACCAAATGTTTAAGCTCTATTGCATAAAGGTTGAAAATAAGTGTCTTGCTATGGATTTTAAAAAAACTTTTGGTTTCAATCTTTTCTGTGGATTTTTTTTTAAATTTAAAATTATCATCTTGGTAAAAAAGTTTTTGCCAAAATTTATATTGAAAATAAAAAGTTGTCTGCTGTTAAAATATTTGTATAACATCTTCCTTTGTCAACCTTTTTTTATCTGTCAACCAACTTATAGATTCCTGCTTTGCTTGTAAAATCTTTCTTCTTTTGATGTAAAATATGAATCCTCTTTTCATAAAATCAACCAAAGACCATCTGAATGGTTTTGTAATCTTTAAAATAATTGATAATCCAAGCATGCTAAGAGAATAGAGTAGAAAGAGAAAAACAAAACCTTCCAACTAAATTCTAGGAGATCTTTTGGTTGGGTTGCATTGTGTGTGGACAAGTATTTTCATGATAAAAGATATGGTTCTTTCATTGTTAACAAAAGAAGGTCACTTTTGAATTAAAACAGTTTTGTTATTTATTTCTCTATAGCACTCCTGTTGATCTGAACTAAAATTAAAAACAACAGAAGTCTATTCATTCGTTACAATTCATTGAGCAAATATTTTTCTTTTTATAGTAAAAAAAAACCCAACAAGTTTTCCTCAACCATTTTCAGTGTGCCTCAAAAAATGGGACACTTAGTACACCAGTAGTTTGAACTATTGATGTATGAATTAAAATAAGTTCATAACTGTTACACCATGGATCTCTTAAGGTTTTCCTTTTTATATATATAATATGTGTGTTTATAATATATTTAATGATATACAAATGACTAGGATATAAAGAATGGTGCACCGAATGTTCTAGATTTGAGATTTTTTTTTTCTACAGGTTTGATTGAAATTTTACCTATTAAATCCAATTGCTAGATTTGTCATTCGAAATTTGAGAAAATTCAACACCATTATAGTTTATCTGTGCACTTGAATATTCCTGTGTACACTATGATTCTCTATCAGTCATGGATCTTTGAGTCTATTCACTCTTTTAGTTCTGTAATAAGTAGTGTATACTTTTAGCTGCTTAAAAATGACCAGAAAGTTAATCACTTAAAACATAATTATCCCTTAAATCTATGACTCAAATCATTTTCAGTCAAACTTTTTATGAATCACTTAAAGAAAACTAGTAAAGTTATAAATTCAGTCTAGCTTGTTTTTTTATCTATTTATTTTACTCTTTTTTTTTGTAAAAGTTTGTTTTTATGTTCTGATTATTTACTTCTAATAATAAGTCTATAATTCAATTGAAATTTATGTTAGAGACTATATACATGAATATACATAAATAATTTAACAGTATATATAATATTATTGTTATTTTATTTGCAGGTTGAAGGGGAGGACTAGTGAGCAGCAATGTCAGCTGTGGCCATTTTCTCATGTAGACCAAACTCACACCCATTCCTTGAACGGCACATTTCTCTTCATGAACCAATTAAAGTAGGCAGATCTGTGGCTAAGGCTCGACCATCTCCCACCAATGGCACATTTGACTGCAAAGTTCTGTCAAGGAACCATGCTATGCTTTGGTATTCTAATGGAAAGGTAAGTCATAAATATCTTTCTTCATTTTCAAAAAACTGAAATTGTAAATATAATGAATAGATTTTTATATTAAAGAAGTTCTTTCTCTATTTACAATCTTGGAATCTGAATAAATGGCAACAAACAATCTGGTTATATTTTAAAAGAATGTTTTTTATCTTATTGTAGAAGAACAATAGCAAACACACGCGGCCAGCTTGGCCCAAACGTACACGTAAATAAATGACTCTGCAACTCCTTGTTGGTTAACGATAAAAACATATATTAAAACG
>JAUZSX010000025.1:797132-827722 GCA_034780655.1 Idiosepius hallami | reverse complement strand
GTATTTACTGATTTACTTGGTTTGGAGTTTAGGTTTTATCTGTTTTAGCCTTTGAAATGTACAAGTTGTTGTTTCTTCTTGTCCACTTCTTTAGAATTGAATACAAAAGTTAACCTGATTTGACATAACTGCTTACTTTGAAATGAAATAAAGTTATCCCTAATAATACAAAATTCAAAAATCAAACTATAAACAGGTTTTATTTGCATATTCTTATGACTTTTGCTTTCTATTTAATTCACTCAAACAAATAAACTACATTTTTTCATGCTATTTCTTTATTTAGACTATTCTTTCAACTTTCAAAATAAAAGTTTTGTGAAATAGATTTCAGATTTATGATGAAAATGATATATTTTCTTTCCAATGTCTACACATATTTCTTTAAAATATCCGATTCAAAGGCACATTACTCACAGGATAGTTTATAATGATGTTTTTCTCTATGGATTTTTTATGAATCTAAAAAAAACTGATAAAAATTAATCTCATTATTGAACAAAATTTTTTGACTCTGGGTTTGAGAAATAATTCAATTTTATCTTTAAATATCTTAATTTTTTTTTTTATTCATTATTTAATAATATTTTTAAAATTCAATTTCTTTTGGTTTCTGATAGATTTAATTCTAACCTTTTACATAAATAAAAAAGCGTTTAAAATAAATTGGTTCTTCACATATTTGGTATTTACTGATTTACTTGGTTTGGAGTTTAGGTTTTATCTGTTTTAGCCTTTGAAATGTACAAGTTGTTGTTTCTTTGTTTCTTTTGCAAAATAATAGAATTTGGAACTTTTTCATATTGGCTATCAAATAAACTAGGCCTATGGGTCATGAGTCAAAATTAAGGTAAGAATAGGGCTTTATTTTTAACATTTAAAAAGTTTCTATTCAAAATAATCATCCTGATATAATATTGCCAATAATTTAATAAACCAATTACAAAAATATATGATTGTTGTGGTGACCTACCTATAAATGAAACTGTTCATGCTGCTGCTTGCAGGCCAATCTGTCTGTTAGGTCATGTTTACTAAACCATTGAGTAGAAGCCACAAAGTAAAATGAAGTGATTCTTCACTTCATGTTATTACTTGTACAATGTCTTAACACAATTTAATGTTCAACCTATATCTTAATGTTTTATTTTCCTCTTGAATTCAGAACATTCAACATAACTGAACAGAACACTAGGTCTTACATAGATATTTTGTATTCTATTTATACATTTATATGAAATAATTATACAAAAGTATCAATTCAACTTCATATAGCTGATTACTAGAAGTTTCAATGTAAAAAATAGATTATCTGTTAGATCATCACAGTATAGATTATTTTTTAAAAGAAAAATATCCTTAATCTTTGAAGATTTTATAACAATTTTTGTACATATGTAAAATGAATCTTATTAAACCTGAATAATAATAATAATTTTTAAAATAGTGACAGTACTATAGAATAGATGGCATTTTTTTATATGTTTAAGAATAATCTTATAAGTGAATGAAATGGAGTTACAATTCCAAATCTTGACCATTACAGTACAGACTTGTGCCATTTAATTAAAAATTACTCATCTCAAAAACTATAAACCTTTATTAGAAATATAGCCATTTAGGCTGTAATATAAAATTCAAATTTAAATGTTCACAAATTAAACATTGTATATCGACTCCATTACAATTCCTAATCAAATTAAGTTTCTCATATTGCTTTTTTTCTTGGATTAGTGAAATAAAATATTCATTTTCCCTTGAACATAACCTTACTTTATGTTTCTCTTCACATAAACATCACAATTTGATCCTTTATTTGATAACAGGAAGGTTGTTTGTCTAACATATTAAATTGTGCCAAACCAGCCTCTCTCTTTATCTCTCACCAGGATTTTTTGGGGGGGATATATTTATTTATAGTCTTATCTTTATCACAAAAAAAAAATCACTAATGTCTACTTTTACCTTTTCCAAGGTGGTTATGTGATGATCATCAAAAAGTATGAAGAATTTAATTTTCTTGCTATTTCTTAGCTTAGGGAAATTCTAATTTAGAGAGATTAAGATCAATGTCTCTATCTAGAATTTATTTTATGGTTTTAAATTCTTTTTTATGGTTTTAAATTCTTGAATGATTTGTTTAAATTTCCCATGCAAGTATAAGATAGGATTAAAGCAAATTTGATTTTAATCTGAAGCTTAATTTAATAGATTTTTTAACAAGTGAAACTTAAGCATTTCTTAATCTTGGTTTATGTTAATTGTTACTTCATAGATTTTATTATGTCTATACTCTTAACATTTGTATCTAGGGAATTCCAGGAACTTTTACCTATGTTAGTATTTTTGCATATTTTTATTTTGTTAAATGTTTCTACTTATTCATTAGTAATAATAAAAAGAATTAAATTTTAATGATTTAAGAATATCTTTGTTTTTTGGGTAAAAAAAGTGTGAAAACAAATTGAATTTCTTTTTTTATATAGTTTTAAATTAAAATCTAGGGTTTTATTTATAATACAAAACCAAAACTTATTCAGAAAGGATAAGTTTTGAATAGTTTTAGAAAACTGTGTTTTACAATACTTTATGTGGAACCTATTTTTTTTATAGTGAATAAGAAAGTATATAAAGTAAATACTTGAAGTGTCATTTAAAGTCCTAGCAAAAATACTTAATACTTTTAAAAGCTGCTATCTAGAATATCTTTTTTTGAGTTTCTATTTCCTTCAACTCTAGAAATGAAACCTCTTGCAGCCCCACTTTTTCTTCTTTTTTCTTTTGCAATATGTTCAAGTTGCAGATATATTTAGTTGGTAGTTAACATCATATGGTTTCTAGGTAAAAAAAATATGCTATGTTGGTTTTGTTTGTTTATAATTCTATATAAAATGTTTAAAAAACGTCTTAATCTATGTGTAATATTGCAGCAAAGAATAATTCTAATTAACCAATGGAATGACAAAACAAGTTTGTTTTTATGCTAGCTGAAATGTTTGTTTATTTTTATTACATTTGCTGATTGTAAAAAATGACTGGATTCAATAATTACTCAAATGCCTCAAGTAGTGGTTTTTTTAGGCCAAAACAATTTTTGGTTTGGAATGGTGCCCAGCAGTTGTTTTTTTCTTTCTTTACAATTTGTTTTTGTGAAAGAAGAATTTTTCAACTGAAAATAGCAAACAGAAAACACAGTCTTATTATGACAAGCAAATCATATCCATATATAATGGAATATCAAAAAAATTTGTAAACATTTTTTTTTGTTTTGAATTTGTATTTCACTTGAAGTTTGGTTGAATGTTTTATAAATATGAATTATTCATTTAATTATTCCCTTATAAGTTTGAATGCCACAGACAGGATCCTCTGTATTTAGATCTGTGGAAATGTGGGGACATGGAATTCTTCTCATTTTTATTCATTTATTGTACTTGATCACCCTAATATTGGTATTCTATATATATTCTAGTTATATCCTGATAGATATTTCATTTAATCAGTAGATAAATGGTATGTTATAAAGTTATGAATAACAACAATAGGAATTAGTTTTAACTGTAATTATTCAAAAGAATTGGTGAGGTTTTTTTTTGTGTCAACTAAGCAAGAGAATTACCAATTACTCTTGAGTTTTGGTCTAATTTTACAGTTTAGCTGACTTAGTCTTTCTCCATTTCTTTATTTATCCCTTTTTTTCAATACTTGTTATTTTCTGATTTTATAGCCTATCTAACTTTTGACTATTTCAGATATGAGATAACCAGAACATAACAGAACAAAAAAAAAAACTACAGCATTTATTTCTCCCTGGTCATAATTAAAAATAATATTTTGAAATAAAAATTTCTTTCAAAGTAAAAGAAAAATGATTTTCAATTTTCTTTTATATCTGAAAATAGATTTAAAAAGTATGAAATACAGTTTACATTGCTTTACATTGCTTTAGAAAATTATAAAACCTTTTTTTTATTGGATAAAATTTAAATGAATAATTGAATTTCTAAATTATGGTTTTTTAAAAACTTTCAACTTTAAAAAATTTAGATTAATCCTTATTTTTTTCATAATTTTGATATTTTTTTCTTTTCATATTATTGACAGACCAAAGATGGATTTATGTTATGAAACCTTGTTGTTATTCATAAAGTACATTGTCCATTTTATTTTCTCCTTGGTTAATTATCTTTTAATGAGACTCATTTAATTAATATTTTAAGATAATCTAAAAAGATATGATTTCCAAACGGTCATTTTTAAATACTCATTGTTGCCTTTCTCAGCCTATTCTTAACATTCTTTATCATGTTTCATCAAATTCATTTAATTTATGTTTTTTCTCCTTGACCTCATTTTTCTTCTATAAAGTCCTTATAATTTTAAAAAGGGAAGGTAGCTTTATTCTGCTCAGTGTTTTCCTGCTGCTTTCTATTCAGTTGTAAGTTAGCTTTCTGTTTGTTTCAGCTGAACATTATTTGATAACACTTCATCTTTTGAGTCTTGATTCAGCTCGGAAGACACACTGTTAGGGTAGATTTTTATTCTGCCACTTAACAACGGAAATTGTCATCACAATCATCATAACTGATTAGTATTTCTTTCTTTTCTCTTTCCAACCACCAGTTCCATCTGCAAGATACCAAGAGTAGCAATGGTACATTTGTCAACAACCAGAGGCTTAGTAAAGGTTCTGAGGAAAGTGCCCCCAGAGAGATATTTTCTGGGGATATTATACAATTTGGGGTTGAGGTTATGGAAAATAACCGAAGGGGGGAAAAAAGTAAGTATTAAAACCAACACTTTTTATTTCTTATATTTATTCAATACTTATCGTTTGTTTTGTCTTATTAAAACAAAAAGGAAAAACCTTGAATGTTTGATATTTGCTTGATAATATTTACTTTAGAATATTGTCCAAATCATCATTTCAGAAGGCGTTTATTAGATTAATAATGTTTTGATGATAAGCATTTCTACCATTTGAGGATTTTAAAGATGTACGCTTTTACAAAATAGTTTCTTATTTCTTAGGTTTAATAATGATATTATATTTGCATGGTAAGCAGCCATAACCAAGTTTGGCACTAGGCCATTTTAAAGGGGAATGCAATGGTTTAATAAAGATATAGTTACATGTATATATATACGGAATGGTGCACATCTGCATTTGAGACTTAAACCTTTGGACCCTAAGGGGCCGATATATCGGCCCTGACAACATAAGGTAATAGAAGACACACCAATATTTTGGCTTTAATTTGTTCCTCTAATATAACGATTCTAAGTGACAATTTTGATAAGTTGGGGTTCAAAGGATAAAATAATTTTCTTTAGTGATAAAAACTTATATATTGTTTATACAAGAGAGTGTGCTACTTCATCTGGGCGTTACTGTTTACTTGAGGAAATGATGCTGTAGCTTTCTATCTTTGGCCACTATGTTCATCTCTCTATATTTTCTGCGATTATTTTTTTTATTTCTTCTTTAAAACATTTTTTTATTCGTTTTATTTTTCTTGTTATTCTTATTTTACTTTTATCTTCAGTGTTATTTTCACAATTTTTAAGCTGGGTTTACAATTGTGAACCTTAGCTTTTGATGGATGATTGGCTAAAATTTGGTAAAAATAACACTGAAAATGAGAATAGAAGTTTGAATAGTTTAATAAAGATCAAGATTAATCAAGACTGTTATTTTCTCTTACTGAATCTGTATCACCTATAAACAGAAACAACATTACTGCCTTTATTTTTTTACTCCCATGCTTGGGGCCTTCATCCATTCTAAAAAACAAACACTATACAAAACAATTAGATGCCCATATTAGCACTTTTGCTTTCAAGCCACTTATTATTTAACAATTTTATTTCCTTTTTTAGTTACCCATGGTTGTATAATTGCTACTGTATCATTAATTCATCCAGATGGGCGAGAGGCCAAGCCTATGTAAGTATCTTTTACTTCAAACACACACTTATCACTCACAAGTATCAACATGTGTCGACTTGTATATATGTAGAAAATAGGATTTATTATAGATGTACCACAATTTTAACCACTCTTTAATTGAAACTGGAAATAAAACTTAGAAAATAATGATTTTCATTTTTTTGTTTCTACTAATTATTAAACATTTTTTTTTAAATAAAAAAAAATTTAACTTTTAAAAAAACATTTAATAGAATTTCATTTTTCATTAAAAAACTCAAATTTATTGTTTTATATGAAATAATCCAAATTTGTCAACTGAAATATATCTCTGACCCCCTTCCCTTCTTCCCTTAAAGGAATATCAATGTTAGAATTTTTCATATGCTGATTTGCCAATCTGACTTCCCATATAATTGATAATTGTCAATTCTATTTGCAGTTTTCAAAAATTATATCAAGTTTTAATCTTGAGTTTTAACCTTCAATCTAAACGGGAACAATTTTTTTTACGGTTAATATGAAACAAAACAAATAGACAAAAATTAAAAATAAAATCAATTTGTTAATCCTAGAAAATCTATAGACAATTTCTCATAATAATAAAAAAACTAATTTGTAACCTTTTTATCATCCTCAATTTATAACCATTTGTTTCAGTGTCTCTTCTGTTGATAGATGTTAACATTGTTATTATGTTCCTAACTGAATATTTACATAAGTCACACAGAGAATGTTAATGTACTATCATTTCTAGTTGTTAAGCAGTTGGTTTGCTAGAATTTGTTATTGCCTATGAATCAACCTGAGAGCAACATTATTTGTAGATTTAGTGGGTTATGCTATGATGCACTAGGAGTCAGTTGAAAAGGAAGTTGTTAAGAAAAAATACATTCTCTCTACCTACAATTCTGTGTGTGTGTGTGTGTATATAGAAGAAATATTTGAAGTGGAAAAGTCTAAAGAAGATAGTGAGAAATCCATCTCCATTTTTTCTTCTCACATTGGTTTGTCTAAAAGTAGAATAAATGAAAACTTATTCTGTACATTATTATGTCTGATTGAATTTTTCATATCTTTTAATTTAGAACATTCATCATTTATTAGTGCATGTCTGTTAAAAGCAAGAGGGAGAAGGATGTTTTATTATTGAATCAGTAGAGATATTAAAATGAAGTAACAAAAAATATCTCTTAAAAAACTTCATTCTTAATGAAAGAAAATACCATTTGAAGACAACTGTTTTTTGAAATAACAGAAACACCAGCATAAGTATATTCATTGTATTTTTGATCAAGTAACATATATTAAACACACACACACACACACACACACACACATGAATGTTTATAATTATTAAATGCGATTATAGACTATTTGGGGGTTTGTTCAAATTATAGAAGATAAAGGACTGTCCTTCTTCAACAAAAGTATTTTCTTTTATTATACGTGTTAAAAATTTTAACTTTGAAATTGATTTCTAACAATTCTTAATTATAGCTATAGAACCATTTATTTCCTATTTTTTTTAGGTATCCCAACTGTAATACTCTTCTAAATAATCCAGCTTCACCAGGAGTTACGATACAGTCACAAGAACTCTACCAGTTGGCCCAATACCTTCAGGTAAGTTTGGGTCAATTTTTAAAAGAACTTTTCCTTTATTTTTATTTTTTCCTCATTTGTTTTTCTTTTGTTAAAATTCAACTTATTGCTATTTTCATTCCATTCTTGACCATAGTAGTTTTAGCTACACATCATATATCATATTATTCTTCCAACAAAGTAAATTAAGTCTTTAGAAATGTTTAATATCTTTGAACTCTAGAAAATCTGTTTATCTTTTTTATAATTTATTTTATAGCATTCAGCCTAATTGTAAATTTGAATTTCATTGAATTGTATTATAAGAAATTTTCTAAAATATAACTTCTACTTTACCACATCTTTCTGATAAAATACTAATAAAAATCAGTCAATTTACGTATGAATTGTTATAAAGACCTTAATGGGCAGATCCAGAAAAAGCTGAAGTTATTAAAAACAAGCCATAACAATTTAAATAATTGATAAAGATTTTTATTTTAATGAATTATTATTTTTGGAGTGCTGCATGTATTCATTGGCGATCACTCTAGTATGGTAGTTCTGTTGGTAGGACTTTGGGTAGTGGTAGGCCCTCCAAGGGAACACCTGTGCGTGGAATCTTTTAGAGTGGGGTGACTGGTGCACAGACAGCCGCTACACTGCTGGATGTATAAACAGGAAGTAGCTGTTTTTTGATTCAGGCAAACATGCATTTAGTCTAAATAAATGCACCTGTATGATGGCACTACTTTCATTTCAAATCATTTTGGGAGATTTTGCATGTGTAGATTGTAGGAGGCAACTACTGAAAGGGGGTATGTTCTTATTCATTGGAGATAAAGTTATATGAATTGTGAAGGTGTCTGGGATTATTGGAATTCAATTGTTGTTCAAAACAAAGTTCCAGACTGGTAAATGGTCAACCTTTTATCTCCAGACATTTTAGACTTTTAACTACTTTTTATCCACTTGGGTTATAAAAAAAATGAAGCTATTTACAATCTTACAACAAGAGTTTGTTGTTATTGTCTGTTTGGTAGTAACTGACCTGATATGTCATAGACATTTTCAATAAAGAATCTGAAAACTATAAGAAAGGAGGATCAAGCCTTATCAACACTATTTAACATCTGATAAGCAGGTTATTTTTAATTTTGGCTTGCATTTTTTTCTGCTCATTGCACATGTTTAAATATTTCCTGATCATCTAACACTACAAATTTTAATTTTTTTTTCATTAAAAACATTGTCTTTTTATTTAAATGTAGAAGCTTTATTTTCTAATTTTAGACAACATTTTCCAAACTTAATCAATTTTTATAATTTTTTGTTTCTAAAATTTCATGTTATGGTTTTTTTGTTTTTTTTAATACAAGATGGTTTTAAATGAGGAAGAAAATATGAAAACATTTTTTAAACAAATAAATTTATTTTCCTAATTTGAGAAAAGAAAAAAAATTTAGAAAATAAATGTTTATCAGCAGGTCAGCTTTTTTCAGTTTATTTCATGTAAACTAAAGCTGAATTCATATTGTTTTGTCTATTTTAGGAGGCCCTTCACAGAGAGCAAATGTTGGAACAAAAGCTTTCAGCATTACAAGATCTTGTACAACATACACAAGAAGCATCAGAAAATGGCTGGCAGGTAAAAGGACTTTATTTTATTTTTAAAATTCAATTTGTATTATTAAGTTTTCAAACTATTCTTATTGTCCTTATTTTCTTTCATTTACAAAAATACTTATTGGTTAGAATGTATGAAGATTTGTCTAAAAAAATTATATAATTCTAATCTATTCTGTTCTTTTTTATGTTTAAAATCAAACTAACAGCTTCAAAAAGGTAATAGATTTGATCATCCTACAAGTATAAAGAACATAAATAATAATAAACTTTATTAAAAAATCTGAAATTATACTGTATTTACTGTTAGTGTTGTTGTGTGTAGTACTAAAATACACCTTAGAAACAGTAATTTTTCTTGTAAATCTTCAATGGCCATTCCAAAAACCACAGTTTAAAATCAATGTAATAGTAATAAGGGAAAGAAAAAATATTAGATAAGAAAAATCAATAAAAATTTGAGATTTGCTTTTAATATTTTACATGTAATCCTCTATATTAATTTTCCCTGTATAAACAACTTGATATTTAATGAATACATTTAATGTTTCATTTTTAATAAATATATTTAATAATTATTTATCATATAAGGAATTTATTTAAAGCACAATAAAGCTTTGTTTTGAAGTTTCTCAATGAAGTATATTTAGATTTAAATATTTCAAAACAGTTTCTTCTGAAATTGAAAAAAAAAATGAAGTTGCTTTTATGATCATAATTTTTTTGTTTTGTTCATTTAGTTTTATTTATTTAGACTTTAAAATCAATCAATGAAAACACTTTAATCTCTTAGAAATTACCATATTAAACATTAGTATAATTGTTTTTAATTAATCTTCAATTATTTTCAGGCCTTAATTGATGAAGATAGATTATTATCCCGGTTAGAGGTTTTAGAAAGTCAGCTGAATACTTATTCTAAGGTAAGTCATTGTTTTTTTTTTAATCTTTTTTTTTCCTTTTTCTAATTTTTTTTTTTTCTTCCCTTTCTTTTTCCTACCATTTCTCTTTTTCTGTCCTCTTTTCCTACTGCCCTATTGGTGGGGCATTAGAATATCCCAACTGCTCAGCTGGACAAGGTCCCTCAATGAGGCCACTGTTATGTCTGGGGTCCAGGTCTTGAATAAGCCATGATCAAATGTAAAATGGTCATGGTACTGCTATTCTTGTTGCTCTTCAGTCCATTTTTTTTTTTTATCCTTCTATTGTTTTTTTATTTTTTATTACTGTCCTTTAATTTTTGTCATTTTCTTTTATCATGTCTTCCCTTTATAGTTAATGTCATTGTTTTCTTTTTTTATTTTGTTTGTCATTTTTCTTTTTTCATTATCTTTTTTTCTCAATTTTATCCATCCAACATTGATCAACTGATCATTTTACTCTTACAGAATCTTTTGATCTTAAAATCATATTTTTATTAATATTTAAAAGTTGACTTCAAAATATTAATTTATTTCTAGTATTTAGTTTCCTTTAATGGTTTTAATAATGGTGCTGTTTTGTTTTTTTTGTTTTATTTAGAATCATGCTGAAGATACTCTTCGACAAGAACTTGTAGCTCTACAAGATGACAAACATCATTATGAAACAACTGCAAAGGTTGGGGCTATTTTTTACAAGGGTTCAATTTTCCCATTTTGTCTTTTAAAATCAACATTTAATTATTGAAAACTTTAGAATTGAAAATAACAACTTTTCAAAATGGCAGATAAATGTTTGTAATTTATTTGTAATGATGATTTTGAAATTGGAAATAGTAGTTTTCATAATGAATATCTTGGCCTAGATTATTTGAGTGGAAAAAGAATATACTCCACATAAACATTTAATTAAGCCAGTTTTATTTTTCTGCGTTATTCATCAATTATAATGAATTGTTGTTTATAATTTTAGCACTAAAAATAACTTAGAGGTTCTGTATAAAGTTTCCTTGTTTCAATTTCTTTGCTCTTTAAAAAAAAATGTAATAACAACAACAATAATCAAGTAGAAAATAAAAAATGAAGCTAATGAACACAGACTTAAGTTCTATTTAGAGAATTTGGCATAACTTATTGTTAAAATATCCTAGATTTCTTCTCGAAATACATTATATAAAATTTAAACCTAATTCGATTTTAGTTTTAAAATTTAGTAAAAATCATAATGTATGAGGATTAAATCATTACAAAATTCTATAGGCCAAATTGTTTTAAATAGTAATAAGCCATGTTTTTTTTTTTTTTTCCAAATTTTATAATGCATTTATTATTGGAGTAAAAGCTCTAGATTTTTTAATTCGTAATATCTTTTCTTTTTCTCTAGGAATCCTTACGGAGAGTTTTACAGGAAAAGTTAGAGGCTGTGAGAAAAATATCTGATCTTGAGGTAAATAATTTTTTGTGGTATTTGTTTTATATTATTTTTTCCTCTTGTATCAATATTTT
Organism: Idiosepius hallami; assembly: GCA_034780655.1. Lineage (NCBI taxonomy): Eukaryota > Metazoa > Mollusca > Cephalopoda > Idiosepiidae > Idiosepius > Idiosepius hallami. The sequence goes on along the minus strand of JAUZSX010000025.1, from coordinate 816,157 downwards.
TTTTAAAGTTTCCCTTTTTTCAGCTTGAATAATTTTAAATTTGAATTTAAATACTGGAATAAAAACCAGAAATTAATTCTTCCCATTGATAACTGTTAAATTGAATAATTGAAGAAAATACAAGAGAACATGGAATTGGTGAAATAAAACAAGAAATATAGAAAGACATATTAGCTGAGTAGAAAATCTTTTTAAACTAAAGGACAATTGAAGTAAAACAAACTGAATCTCTGATCAAGATGGCTCAAACAGTTTCTGATTGAAGAAAATGACCTTAGGAATAGTCTATCTGAGAGGTGTCACCCTAAAAATTACTTTTTCTTGTATTGAAAAGCTGTTATAGATTTAAAAAAATATTAATTTGCTATTTCTAGTTTTTTTTAATGAATTGTTAGTTTTAAAATAAAATAATATAATTTCATAGCTAAACAGTTTACAATTTAAAGGTTTTTATTTCATTACTGAAAAAGATCAATTAAATTTTTATTATTTGAAATATGTAGATTATTTTCTTCTTTTATTTTATATGTAATATATCAGTTTTAGTTCCTTCCAGTTTCCTTCAGGTATCTCTTGGGTAGAGGAACATTAAACAAATTTGGGGGTTTATTTAATCAACATTAAACCAAAATCTATTCAATCTTTGCTTTAAATTTTTTTCATCCTATTAAATAAAGTATTTGGTTATTTGAATAACTGAATTTTTTCAATATTGTAAACTACTTGTACTGAGTCATGTTTAATATAATTAGAAAGTTTACTGAAAATTTCAGATTCAAATAAAAATTTTCAAAATCACTTGAGTAATCCAAATATATTGACGGAAATGCTGTGTATAAACAGCCATAAAAATCAAGATTATAATCTAAATACATAATACAAAAAGTCATCCAAAATATTTAGAAAAATAAAGAAATCATTATTTTTTAGTCATTAGTATATTTTTTTAAAATAATCAATGTGAATGATTTCGTACAGTGTGATTTTAATGTACAAGATATTTTTGAAAATTTCTAGATATTGAATTCTAAAATATATTTTGAAAATGATTTCTTTAGCAATCACTTGGTAACACAGAAAATGAATGCTGCTACCTGAAAGAGATTACAGAAAAAACTCAGAATGACCTGAAACAATTGGCAGAAGATTACCAAGAACAACAGAAAGAAGTGGAACAACTGCAGGAAAAGCTGGAAGTAAGTTACGAGAATTGGAGAATTTCATTCTTTTTTTAATTGATTCAAAACCAAAATAAATTAAAACCTTTTTGTTATTTAATTTTTCACTTCATTAATTTTCAAATATTCAGATTTCTCTTTTGGCCTGAAAAGATTAATTTTAAAAATTTATTCTAGTATTTTGCTATGCCTAGATTTTGATTGAGTCATTGATAAAAAGTCAAACTCATAATTGTTAATGCTTTTATTCTCTTTTTTCCTTGGGATTATTTTATTTCTTTTAATTCAATTTCAGTCATAAAAACATGTGCCCTTCCCTCTAATTGCAACATTATACGCTTTTATTGTGTTGTCGTGTATTTTCTCCTCTCACTGTCCTTTTCATTTTTCTTTTTTGCTACTACAGTTTCTTACCAACAATTTTTCTCCTGATGAGATGTTGGTCGAAAGGGCCTAGAGGCATAATCTGTTTCTAATATTTAAAATGTTATATAAATTTTGTACTGCTAAACATTTATTCAAAAACATTTGTGCCCTTTACAATTTGGCAGTATTTTTCACTCTAAACAGCCCGTCTTTACAATTCAGCTAAACCCTTTAAATTTCCCATTACTTTTCACATTGATTCATTTTTCAGATATATTTCTAGTTCTATGGATATTCTAAATAATTTTTTTTTCTTTCTCTAGGAAGCTGAACGAAATCATCAAGAAGAATTGGAAAAAATTGAAAAAGAAAAACAAGAACTTAATGAAAAACTGGAAGAAATGACAAAACAAGAAAAAATACTTCATGCAAAAGTAAATTTTAAAAATCTATATTATTTTTGGATTTAATTATGAAATTTATGATTAAAAATTTCATTCTCATTTACTGAGATTGCAATATATATATATCTATAAACAGATATTTTTATTTTCTATTTAGATAACTTTTTTTTTTCAAAATAAAACAAAACAGGAAAGTGACTATAGAATATTGTATTCTCAACAAAATAAAAAAAAAACCTTACAGATCAACACTGAAATCTAAAAGTGTCATCTGATCAGATTATAACTTAATCTCTAAAATCCATGTTTCAATGATATTAGATCATTGATCATGAAATATTTTCATTACCATATCCAAACCAAGGAGTTCCTCATTATAACCATTTGAAAACTAATAGCATTAAGATTTAAAATACTTGATGATACTTAGTCTGATAAATAAAAGAAAATGTGTATCCATAGATTAGATTTGGCTTTAAGATGGTCACACTCATATTTTTTTTATTTCTACCAAGCTACTTTTACCATATTATCACATTATTTGTTTTGAGAATGTTTCAAGTTGTTTTCATTATTTTAATATTTATTTTAGGTTGAGTCTTTACAAGCTGATAATGATATTTCTAAAGAACAGTTGACTGCTATCAAAAGTAAGTTTTCACATTTACTTAAATTATTTTTGGGAAAAACGTTTTTACATTGTTTAATGTGAAAATAAATATTAAAAAAATATGAATACTAAAAAATAATTTTTTAATATTTATTTCCATAATTTACATTGCATATTTCAGATTACATTAATATGCTAAGTAAAAATTTAATAAATATAAAGAATATATATTAAGCCTTTATGCCATTTGATTTCTGGTTTATGTTGACCAGCAAGGTCTTGTTTTACAAGTAAATCAAGAATTATTTTATTGCTATGATGAATTAATATATGACTTGGCTATACCTTAAGAATTACTCTTTTTTCATGTTAAATTCTAAGAATATTTAAAAAATTTCAAAAGTTTTTCAGGCTATTGTATTTATATTGATTTTTCTGAAGTTCCATTGTTTAATCATTCTTCTTTATTTTCATGAGATTTTTTTTGTTGGCTTATTACAGCACTAGCTGAGTTTTATAAATATTGTTTTAAATGTATATGAGGTAAAAAATAATTTTTACCCTTTACTCAAACTATATTAACTACCATATTTATGGATATTCATTTTTTGATGAAATAAACTTAATAAAAGTGGAAAAGATATATCCATCATCAAAAATAATTTTTCAACTTTATTGAATTCAAAATTTGTGTCTTTATATTTAATGTATTGGTTTCAACTTGAGAATATTACATGAGAAAAAGGCTGTATTACCTTAATTCATGAATTGTTTTGAATCAAACAATTCAGTCAAGGAACTTCTGTTACTGTCTATGGATGTGCTGGGTTTTTAACCCAATCAGAATAGAATCAGGATTTTCTATTTAGAAATTGAAGATTTGAATTAGACCAGGCATTTTATTCCAACTGTGTGTGTGTGTGTGTGGGTGTGTGTGCAAGCCTGCTGATTTTAATGTTCCAAAGATTTTATAAATTTGAACTTCATGCCTTAATAAATGGAAGACCACTGTTTCTGTTGCCTATTCTCAAATTATCTTTGACTTTTATTTTCAATTTCAACATTATGTCTTTTGAAAATAAACTAGAATTGTACTTAAAAATATTTTGTTGTTGAAAAACTTTCTGGGTATTTATGTACATTCCTTGCAATTGATACTATATTTTATGAAGAACCTAATTAAAGGAATTTGCTGTTTTTGTTAAGAAAATCTTAACCCAATTTAGTTATAAACTAAGATTTATGAAAACTTTAAATTTGTCTAAAAGTCTATTTCCATTTATCTTGATTTTTGCTTAACTTATTACAAAAACTTTATATGTGTGTTTTATTGAAAGGCTTTCACTATTTTTTATAGCATAACTTTTTTCAAATTCATTTTAGGTTGACTAATTCTCTTCAAATATATTTTTGCTGAATCATTACAAACCAAAATTTTAATTTATCTTATATACATTTGAATTAATTCATTAAAAATACTAATTAGATTTTCCTATGATATGTAATAGTTTATTATTGATATTTATCAATTTGCTTTGAGTGTTTCATTTGTCTTTACTCAGATTCTGGTTTTCTTGATTCTTTTCTTTAATTTAGAATTTTGTGTTTTTATTATATTTTTAAACTTTGCTACTAATGCATTTTCCTGAAACATTCACACAATATTTTAGCTCTGTTATACACTTTAGTTCTTCTGATAGATTCATAGTCTAACTAGTGTTGTTCATACCAATGTGTTTATGAAACAAAGGTGTCTAAAATAACTCTTTTCAAGCATTGTTTAACCAAAAAGTATGATGTCCCCTTCTACAAACATCCCCAAAACGGTCTTCAGGTGATTTTTGTTGGATGTAATTCAATATTTGTTCTTTTGGCTCTCCAATCATTTTTCATGATTCAGAAAAGTAATTCTTCAAAACTTTCTTCAAATTTTCCAATTCTATTCAAAAATAAAGAAAATAAGTAAAATGGCATAAAAAACATTTGAGAAGAACAACCATCATTGTGACAAATCATATAAGTAAATTATTTTTGGATTAAATTTCTTTTATGTCGCTTTGCTTTTCTTCCTTTTATCTTCATTTTATTTGCTGAAATATTAATCAAATATCATAGACAACATAATTTCAAAAATTGCTAAGGAATCAAGTATTGAGAAAAAAAAAGGTCTATATCAATAAAAACATTGTAGAGTATATATAATCTGACTTTACCAAAATATAAATTAATACATTTACACAATTCAAGTAAAGAAGACTGTTATTATTTTGTCTGTGAATTAATTTGTTATTTTTAAAATATTCAATTGCATTATAAATCTTATAAAAAATATTCTGTTGAATTAAATTGTTAACTGTTAAGTTAATTCATTTAAAAAAAATCATTTTCCTAACTTTATTTTTATAATAAATTATTTCATTACATTAATTAAATGTTCAACTAATTTTTTGGAGGGTTGGGGCATTATAAGTTATTTCCAATGCCTTTAATTTATTAAGAATAATGTTAATGATAATCTTAATTTCCCCTTATAAAAGGAAGAAAATAAAAAGCATGATTAACATGTATTGATTTCATTGAAATATTTTTTTTAATATTTCTCTGTAATTAGAGAATTATCGTTTTATTAAAACTTGCTGTTTTTTCAGCAAAATGGGAGAATATCAAGGCACTTGAGGGGGATAATAAGATTATTCCTTTGCATGGTAAGTTAATGTCTCATTCTTTGATCCCTTTCTTTTTTTCCTCTAAAAATTCCCTTTATTTCTTTTCTTCAACTTTTTCTTGTGCTGCCCTTTTTACCATTCCCAATCCCTTTTATTTAATACAAATATTTGTATGACAATCCATTTACAGGATAGTATACAATAAAGTTTATCATGGCATGGTGCAAAGTTAATAATCCAACATCATTCCTCTTGAAAAATGCTAAAATAAAAAGAGGATGCGGAATAACTCTTGCAATTCATTGTCTAAATCTATGATGAGTTTGGATTATCATCATTATTCAAGTTCTTTGGACTTTTACTCTCAACCTTTTTTATCTTCAAAACAGCTTGGCTGATGCACCCTTTGTTCTGCTTCGGATATTTTTAGTGACCTGACATCCCAGTCCCCTTTAAAATAGTCTCCTCTGGCTCCAATGCACTTGTACGGTTCCAACTACTTTTGTCAGGCTCCGTAAAAGTCCTGTTGTATGAGTGTATCAATCACACTCATCACGGCCTCTTTCATCTCTTCAATTGTTTCATAACAAGCTTAGAGAATAACCAAAAGTCACAGGGATCAAAGTCTTGACTAATGGGAAAGTGAGGACCTATCTTGATCAAATTGTGATGAGAATGGAGATCCCTGAGCACCCTTGAACAAACTGTAAATCTTTTGCATCTTCACTTCCTCATGAATTATTGTGTCTGCAGTCCCTAAACTGACATCAAACTGTGCCATTATCGTTCTTATCCCTGAAATTCTTTATTTGACCAATCAAATCTGCTTTTGACTTCCTTACTTCTCCCACATTTCTTTATCATCTTTCACAGACTCCGTACATTCTTATGTCTCTCAAAAACTGATGCTCCATTTATGGAAGATGGTCCAAAAGCAGTTTGAAGCATTCCATACGTTTCTGTGGAATTTTTTCTAAAACAATTTAATGGCATATCATTCTTCTAAATTATCTTCACGTCCAGATTGCATTTTTTAAATTCATCTGCGTTTACCAACAAGTTTTAGTAGGGTGTATTCTAATTTCTGCTGTAGATGTTCATTAGAACCTAAAATCATAAAAATGGGTCGGTTATCTCATAAGATGTATAGCAATAATATACTGAGTTTTCGAACAATTACGACAATAATAAACGCCTGTACAAACAAAAAGTCTGGAAACTTATTGAGGACACCTTGTATGTATCTATGTATGTATCTATGAATGTGTGTGTATCTATGTGAGTGTGTGGATACATATATATATAATAATAGGGCAGATGGGAGCTCTTTAGCCACAGCAAAGTTTACTCGTGTAGAATAAGGAAAACTTGGAGATAAAACCCGCAGCTTAAAAAACTAGTGGTTATCTTGCTTTTGCTTGTCACTGGATCAAAGTTCTTGAAGCCAAGAGAGTAGTCCAAATGTGGTACAAGCTTTCATCACTTTAATTCAATGACATACTAATATCTCTTATTCTTGAGCTGTTAAAGCTGTCCAATTTTTATATTTCTTTTCAGTTTTTTCTTGTTTTTGTCTAATGCTCTTCATATAATTGTTTGTTTTTGTCCAAATGTTTTCATTCTCCAACCATAATCTATTTGACATTTTTTGTCAGTTGTGTTTCACGGTCATTTATTAACATTTTAGTCTGCTTTGTGTTTTTAGTTGTCTTTAATTTAGGGTGTATTTTTAAAAATGTTATCAAAATATTTTTATTATAAAAATATATGCAGTGTTTGGTTATTGTCTAATGTTATTTTGTTTAATATTGGGTTCTTGTTTTTGTTAAGGCTTTTAATGTTAGGTTCTTGTTTTTTTTTAAAGTTATTTATTGCTATTGCATTTTTTTAGTATTGCTGATTAATATTTGTTTATATTTGGCTTATGTTGTTATTATTTTGCAATGTTGCTGTATTATGTGTTTTTTTATGGTGCTAGTGTTTTGGTGTGCTATAAAGTGTCTAATGCTGTAGTGATGTGGCCAATGTAGTTGTTTCTGAGTGAAAGTCTAATCACTATCTATAGCTTTTTATAAGAAGTAAACAAAAAAATTTCATCTGATGAACTTCAAAAGAATACTAAGGAATGTTTTTTAAAAAATGAAAGTCCAAAGAAAATAAATTTTAAAGAGAAAATATTTAGTTCTATTTACTTATATTTTTGTATTACTGCATTTTAAAAAATTAATATTCATTTAATATTTAAATATTTAAGCCTTTATAACATTATATTTTATTTTATCTATATCATATGATACTTCAGAAGAACTATAATTTATTAATATTTGTTTATCTTCCCCAAAACATATTTAATTCTAATATTGATTGAAAAAAAAATCAAACCTAATTATTTAGACTGCTTTAATATTTTTCAGATGATATAGACATAAATAGACAATGATAGAAATCATTGTGTAAATGTGTCATATGGGGCCATATTAGTAGGCCCTTTTTTATCCTTATTTATTTTTCTTCTGGTCACCCATTGGTGCTAATGATGACTTCATCTTCCTTTAAATCATATGACCCACTAGGCTTGGACACCATGCATCCAGTGCCAAAAATAGTATGTCCCCTGTTTATGCTACACCTTTCATAAGAGTTGGGGTGTTTTTAGGTTTGATGATACCAGACAACACTGGCACGGGTCACGAGCAGTGTGTTTGTGAGCCGACACAGAAGGTGGGGTTAGATGATATCCAGTGGTAGCATGCTTTGAGGTGGCTTCCAAAAATAAAAAAAAATACAGATTGTGTCAATCACCTGCATGTAGGACCCTACTTGCCACTGGTACCTATCTTCTACAATAAAAATAGTGGCATAAGAAAAAAGTGCACTCCTACCGCCACTCTAATAAGCCTTCATTTATTCTTATTACATTTATAATACACACACACATATGCAACTAGTAAATAAAGAACTTCAATGTTGTGAAGTAAAACTAAGTTGATAAAAAGTAATATCTATAATAAAGTTAATAATTAAAAGGCAAAGTGTACATCACCAAATACTTAACGTTTTTGTTAGGGAAAATGAAAACTAAATTGTGTCTTTACTTTGTGTGTTACATATCTTAACATATCATATTTTGGTTATAATTCTGTTTTATTATAATTTTCTTTTATTTTTCTTATAGATGACATATCTATTCTCTTGGACAAAAACAAACTAGGTATTTATTGATTTTTTTTTCTGATTTTTAAGAAATTAATAGAACTCTAGTACTTACTTTATACATTCCTTACACAAATAGGATATTCAGTCCATGAATATAGAAATATATTTAAATACAGAACATATTATATTGCAAGGAAAATTCTTTTATGAATGGAAAAAACCTTGTGATATTTGGTCAACTTATATACCAAAATATACCATAATTTGTTGCCAATTGATTAATGTAATTCATTTTTTTATCAATTATTTATCCAGCCAAATTAATTGAATGAATTTATTTTTAATCATTTTGGGTCTCTTCATTCAACATTTGCTAGGCTTATTAAGAATTGACAAAAAATATTTCATTCTTTATCTTTGGCACCCTAGGCAAAGTCAATTAAAACATATTCCAGCATTGAATGACCTAATGAGAGTCCATATGCTGGTTAATTAAATAAAAAAATCAATTTACCTTTGACAAAATTTGATAAATTTTGATTATTAAATAAGATTTTACAAATTGGTTCAACTAATAATTGTGAAAAGTATTCAATTCAAATTTGTGATAATTTAAGTAAAAATATTGAATGGGAGTTATATATAAGGAAATGGAATATTTCATAGTTTATAAAGAGTTGCATTAGTTTATTTCTTTTATTTTATTAGGTATGGAGATTATTCCAATAACAAAACTTGACCAAGAACCTGAGGAATGGCAAGGTAAAAACAAACATAATTGGTTTTGTTGTTTATTCATTGAAGAGAGCTATTTTGTCATTTTAATTACCAAAATTGACAATGAACTTTTTTTTCTTATTGTCGAAGATGACTTGCAATGAATCTGAATATATTTGAGATTTTTCAGAAATCATGTAGTAGATTCTGTATAAAAATATATATTGATGTAAAACTATCATCTAGAACAGAGCAAAACAATTGTTATAAAATCAAAAACATGTCCTGTTTTAACATGACTCATAATCATAACCTTTAAAGATAGAATTAGCTCATTATCTGAAGGTTTTACTAAAAATCTTAATCAGAAACTTGTTAGATAAATAAATCATTTAAAAAAAAAACTTTAGAATTATCTTTTGAGAAGTTTTTTTTTACACTTTATCTTTTATTGATGAACTTATCCTTTAATTATTATTTTAATTTTTATCTTATAAAAAATTTTTAAAAAATTGCACATGTCACTTTTAATAAAGTTATTTTTCTTACTTTTCTAAATCCATTAATAATTTCTTGACTATTGTTTCTTTTTCAGAAAAATTACGAGATACCCAGTCTCAGATTGTAGATTATAAAGGTATTTTTCTGTTTTTTGAATTTTTAAGATCTTTTTAAATTCATTTTATAATCCATTCTTCATTTTCTGTCTGCATAAAGAAGGACATTTTGATATAAAAAGAAAATTTTTTTTTTGCAAGGATCCTTCAATAATTTTCTGTGCTTTAGAAATGAATATTTCCCATATTTATTTTTAAAATGTTATATTGGGAAAAAAAAGTAGTTTTCCCCCCCAATTTTTTTTTTTCCTTTTTTTTTCTAATCCTCCTTGCTTTCTTTCCTCCCCTTTTGTGTCTGTCTAAAGAAATTTTAAAAATTGATAATCTGTCATATTTTTTGTTGAAAAATCTATTTTCTAAAACATTTACATTTTTTCATTTTCTATAAATAAGTAATACATACATTTTTTTCTTTCTCTATAAATGATTAGTAATACACTCAAATTTTTTACTCAAATATAATCTATATAATTAAATGGGTATAACATATATACTAATTTCTGTGTAATTTTACATATTTTTGCTAACATTTATAACCTAAACATTATGTTGAATCAATGTGTATTAATTGTGCAATTTGATTTTTTCTTTTATTAATTGCAGCCAAAATTCAAGAATTAGAAACTCAATTAAAAGAAAGCCGAGAAAAGGTGGAACAAATACAAAGTAAGCTTTTAGACATTTTTTTTTTTTTTTTTGATTAAGGAAAAAATTTTATTCTAATATTTTCTGAATATATCTGCATTTTTACTTTATAAAAAGGAATTATAATTTTACTTCAAAAATATAATTTGATAACAATAATGATAATAATCTTAAATTCTATCTACAATATTATTTTTATAGTGAGTTGATCTTTTCATGTATAATGTTGTGTAATGCCAGAAATATTTTTTAATGTAAAAATTGGTTTAAACATAAATATTTGATTTCTCAAAAGTTTGTCCTTGAAATTTAAGCACTTCAATTTGGTATTTGTAAAAATAAACATCAGTTGTGAAGAATTGCAAATTTGTATTTGAAGAATAGAAAAATTAAAACATTTAGAAATGTAAAGTTCTTTAAGAATGACATTATGTATGAATGAAATAAAATAACCTTAATGAATTAAGTCTTTCAACTCTAAATAGAAAGCTGTGAATTAGAAATTCTAAACAAAAATCAAATAATCAATTACAATGCAAATATGATAAATCTAGAAAGAGAACCAATTAGAATTTATTCAATTGGATATCAATTAAATATTTTAAAAATCTTTTTGTGTTGAAGGGCATTTAAAATAATAAAACCAGTCTAAAACATTGAAAAATTCAGTTTATTGTAAATCCTGATAAAATTAGATGGTCTAATTACTATAGCTATAACACAGTATTTTAAAATTTTATTATAAAAATGTAGACATAAATAAGAAATAGCTTTAGTTTCCATTTGTGAAAACATAAATGATGTGAATTTAGAAAAAAGATTAATGATTTTAAAATGTTTTGAAGACAGAATATAAAATTTACCTTTAACAAATTCTAAATTGTTTTCATACTATTCAAAATTAATTTTATTTCAATTCATTAACAAATAATATTAATAGTAACTATTTTAATCGATCATGATAAAGGCTATATTTTAAAGATTAGTTTTACTTTGTACGAAGGGACATTAAATTCAAAGAAAAGAAATTTGGAAGCATTCAAATGATTATTAGAATTTTTCTTTATCCTTTCAAAGATGAACTTGAGCTGGCCAACGAAGATTCCAACAAATATATTTTGAAAATAGCTGCCTTGGAAAGTAAGCGTTTTTTATCTTAAACTCTTTCACCATTTGATTTATCTACCTTTAACCCTTTTGACCCTAAGAGGCCGATATATCGGCCCTAGTAACGAAAGGCAAAAGTAGACACACTAACATTTTGACCCTAATATGATTTTTTGATAGAACAGTTCTGAGTGATTACTTGGTAATACTACTAAGTCAGGATCCAAAGGTGGAGGTTGAAATATCTTTGTGTGTGTGTGTTCTTTTGCCTTAAGTTGCCAGGTTTTTTAGGGTTTAAAGGGTTAATTCTATTTATCATTTAAATAACAAACAAAAATGATTAATTTATCAAAAACCCAATCATACTTTTAGATTTCACATTTGAGAACATTAGCATGCTTAGATTCCACTCTTTTAGAATTCTGGCATGTTCCTCATATGAAAAAAAAACCCACAGGAATGCAGTCTTTCTGTTTAAAAAAAACAAAAACTGAATGACTAAAAGGACAAAAAATCATCAGTATGTAGATGTTGATCTTGACTATGGACCAAAAACTCTATCACCTGAAGAAGGTTGAAGGGTTAATGGATTAAAGCATTGTAAAGTTAACAATAATAAAATAAAGACTTTAGTTTGAAGACATAGTAAGCAAAATGACAGTCATTTAACAAGAAGAAAAGGGAAATGCACACAAGAATAGTTTTCATAATATTTAATAGGAGTAATAATGAAAAAAAGAAATCTAGAAGGAATTAAAAGGAATTAAGTTGAAGATTAATGGATAAGCAATCTTTAGCTACATCCGTCTTTTTTTTTTTGTGTGTGTGTGCGCATGCACATACTCATGGTTTAGGGATTGATGTGTCATTGTGTTTCTGGATATCTATAGTTTAATTAAAAGTGTGTATTATATATGTTTATATGTAAACCTATTTGAATTAATTCATTTCTTTACTATTTATGCACATTTTGTTTAACTGAACCGCTTTTGGTTTTACTATCATTTACATATTTTTTTTGTATTTATCATTATTTTGGTTCTAGTTTTTTTTATTGTTTCCCTAAAAAATGAAATTGAGTTTAGCTTTGATTGAGATTTGAATGACTTGTTGGAAATTTTCTTGTATTAGTTTCTAATTGAAACTTGTGATTTGATCATTTATAATTGTAATTAATATAACTTGATGACTTGATCCATTCTTTGAAGTTTTCCTATAATCAATCTGTTTTATCTCCCAACTTCTAATTGGTGCTGAAGGATATTTGCATTCTTAATCCGATGATCTCTTTCAATCACAGCTTTTCATTCTACTGTGCTTTCTTTTAAGGTTTAGCTTAATAAAACACTTTTGTTTTGTTGTATGGCTAGATCCCAACTTCTTACCCTATTCCTCTTGAGGCCTACAGCTCTTTATTGAATGTGCTTAAATTGCCTGATGCATTTTACCTGTGTGTCTTGAAATTTTCATTGTTGTAGATTATTTTACTTATTGTTGATGGCCATTCTTTATTGTTAATTGTGATGAAGAATGAATTAAGTTTTACAAAAAGTGAACCATGGTCCACAATCCAACTTGTTAAGCAATTCTTGCTATGTTCAATCATTTTTTTCTAATGTTGCAGTATTTATCAAAATATCATTTATGCTTCCCTGTATTTTAAAGATGTCTATTGAACCAACAAAAACATGTTACATAATTTCAAATTGCAAATCCAAATGTATTATTAAAAAATGATTTCATGTTTAAGTATTGTAAAACCCTTTTTTCCACTCAATCTGTCTTACCTAACTTTAATTGAATGTTTGGAAAAAAAATTTAATTTGGACAAAAAATATTGCCATTTGATTCTTTTTTTTAATTCTTTCTAAAGTATTTCTGATTGCACTTAAAATACAAAATATTCTTCAGTCCTTGAACAGGCTCAAATACTGGTTACAAAAAGAATGTGTTTTAGAGTAGCTTACCTAAATGAAAACTATTCCACACTTCTGGAATAAATCAAAAACTTAAACAATATCTCTAATAGATTTTTTTCAATGCTAGCAGTATTCATCTTGTTAGCTCTTTGTCTTATTTACAATATATTATTGGGAAGACATTGTACCATCAAAATTCTTAAATATTATTATTGTAAAAATATTGGAAAGTAGTTTTGTTAAGTGTTGACAATATGTAATTTGAAGTAATTATGTATAATAAACTTAAGTGCTGATTCAGCATAAAGATACCTCCTGATTTCCCTTTGATACAAAACATGTCAAGATTATATAAAGATAGGGAACAAAGTGAGAGATACTCAGGTGATACCCAGAAAAGTGTCAACAGGGTCACTGTCTCTTCAGTTATTTATATAAAAACCTGTCATCAATGTCTTAACACCAACATACCTCAGAGGTTGCACATTGAAACCAAAAAAGAGAGAGAGAGAAAGACTAAATACTATTACGTTATTACTTCTCTCTATAATTAAAAACTGCTACTTGCGTCTGTATTAAACAACTGTGCACCTTTTCTAGCAAAAAAAAACCTGCTATTTTTCTTCGCTAATTTTTTGGTTGATTTTTCTTTACTTTATTACTTGATTTTACTTTATTACTTGATTTCTTAGAATTTTTCTGTTTATCAAAACATTACCAGACACAATGTTATGCTGCTCTCCCTGGCTAGGCAGATAGCAATCAACTAGACCTATCTACCCTACCAAAAAAAATGTTCTCAACTGTATTTAACACCTACCGTTAAATCTTTAGCTGGGAAAGAGGAAGATATTTGTTAGCAGTGATCTTAATGGCCAGTCATTAATTTGCTTTTGCATATTGCTATTTTAAAACCTATTCTGCTATTTACAATTTTCTTGATTTACTCTTATTTAAAATACTTTGTTTTTATCATTCTAATAAAATAGGCCCAATTTTGAATAAATCATTCATCATTTAAAGCATATTAATTTGTTTAAATTTTTATTTAATTTTTTTTTCTAAGTTAGGCTACCATGTTAATACTTTTAAATCTAATTAACTAAAAAATTTGGTTAAAATCTGTAATTTAACTTTTTTTTAACTAAAAAAATATTTGGATGTTATATTGAAATTTTCTAAAGATATCTTCATAAATTATGCATTAATTAATCATTTTGCATTGTATTTTAAACTGTGTAAAGATTGTTATTGATAATCAAATGAAAAAATGTTAATTTAAAAAAATTATTTATTCTTTATTAGATGAGGATTGTAGTGGACTTTTGGATCTGATAAGCAAAAAAAAAAAAAAACTGATACAAATTGGATTATAATTTTTATCAAAAGTTGAATTTTTGAAAAAAAAAATTAAATATTTTTCTAAATAGCTATAGTAACGATCCTTTTTTTTTATAAAAAGTTTCTGCGATGAAATTATACATAAAAATCTGTTTTCTAAAATATTTGAGGAAATATAAGTGTAATCAATATAAGTGATTTTGATATTTTGGTCTATTATTCATTTAAACACAACTTATATATTTTCAAGGCAAGAAATTTTCAACATTTTTTAATAACAATATTAACAAATAACATTACCAATATAATTTTTATATAGTGGTTGATTTGTTTTGCAGAATTGACACTAACTATATAATAAATAAACATTCTCATTAATTTTAATTCATTCATGCTTCATTCTTTTAATTAATTGCATTAATATTTGTGTATATTCTACTTCAGTATACTTTTCTAATGTATAGCAGTGAACACAAATAAAAATCATTGTCCCTTTCTATAAAACTACTAGCAGTTTTACCCGGCGTTGCCCGGGTTTATTAAGTCTGATTATAAAGCGACCTTCTGTTTATCATGCAAAAATAACATAACCTAGTTGATTAGATGGTCAATATTTAAAAGGGGTCTTTTTTTTAAAACAGAATACATGGCATAACCGTGTCAGTGTTGAGTGATGCTAAATTTGATTTTTGCGACAAAACTTTAATGGTCAAATGTTTTTTTATGTAAAATAAACCAGTTTGTATATTGAATAATCAGATATATATTTTTATAAAGTTTTCCGACGGTTTCAATTTATTTTTCAATGCATTCAGTTTTCCAATAGCAGTTTTTCAATTACAGTTTTTCAAGGAAATTTATTAGTATTTTCAGCATTATTATGGGGGCAATGCTGGACTTGATAATATTTTATGAATAAACACGCACTCTATATAGTCATTCACAGGTGTTTCCATTATTTTGTCCAACCCCTGTAAGTTTTTTAACAATCCTAGACACAAAAACATTTTTTTTTATTTTGCAGGGTTGCTTTTTTTAATATTTGATTTTATTCCACGTGTTTTTTGTGTTATTTTTTTTTGGTGTGACAGATGTTCAGTAATTTTCGAATATATATTTCTCCTAATTCTTTTCCTCTCAAGTGGAAACATTAATTTCTAATATTGGGAAAAAATATACTTTGATATGAAAAAAAAAAGCATTTAAAGAATAATTAGCAATGCGTCTGAATTTTCAAAGATTTTTTATAAAAGAAAAAAAGAAGTAGCCTAAACACACAATATACGAATTGTTTAAAATTCAAAAGTGATCATAAAAGACTGGTCTGCATTATGGTGTGTCAATATATATATAAAATATTTTTTTGCAATCAGTCGACAGGCCTGTTTCGCCGTTTCACGGCTTGTTAGGACGGCTCCGCCAGCAGCACCACCCTCACTCAGGATCGAACGCAAACCGACTGGGTGACAGTCGGGCGCGTTACCATATGAGCTACGGCGGATATTGAGAAAGAAAGATCTTTCTACTGGTGGTATTTTGAAAGTGCCCATTCGCTAAAGGAATCAGCAGGGGCTATGCCATGACGCTATACGTAAATAACAAGTAGACATACAATCCTACCTCCAGAGTGCTCAATTAAGTTGGGGAAAGTTAAGAGCGCACATAAAATTATTTTTTGCAATCCGTCGACATATATATATATATATATCTGTCTGTCCATATTTCTGTCTGTCTGTCTATCTAGATGTCTGACTACCTATCTATAAATCTGTCCGTCTATCAATCTGTCTGTCCATCTGTCAGTCTATCTGTCTGTCCATCTGTCAGTCTATCTGTCTGTCTTTTAATCTGCCTGTCTGCCTACCTGTCTATCTACCCCTCCATAGTGACACAACGGCATTGAAGGCGGTGAAGGCTTCAATAGAGGATGGCCTCCAGTCGTCGTGGTTCTCTCCATGCCATTAGTACCAGGTCCTCCTCTGCCGTGTGGTGACTGCAGGTGCATCATCTCCCCACGTGAAAACAGGCGTCCTTCCGAAAGTATCCAACGAACAGAACCAAGATGGAGGACAAACATACTCGACCACGAGTGACCGCCAATAATATCTATAAATTTTCCCAGGCCTTGCACCCTGGAGAGGCTACCTTAATGCCATTTATCCATCGTCTCTAGAGACGGGTGGATGCCATCCACATCCATCCACGTTCTTATAGTTCGAGCGCATTGTTAACGAAGGTGGAACATGTATCCTATAGTCAAAAATTGTCTGCAGGGTTCCAGTGACTAGATATTATTTACCGTCACTCGTGGTCGAGTATGACCGTCCTCCGTCTTGGTTCTGTGGAACCTTTCGGAAGGACGCCCGTGCGTGATGTCTTTTAACGTGGGGAGACTGATGCACCTGCAGTCACCACACGGCCCCTTGACAGAGAAACCTCATCTCCGAGAATTCCCAAATACAATCATGACAATTAAAGATTAGGACAACAGTCCATAAAGAATTTAATACATAGAATAAGAAGTGTATTCTCAAAAGATTTTCAAGTAAATACGATTACAACTATGAGAGATGAGGACAACAGTCCATAAAGAATTTAATACATAGAATAAGAAGTCTATTCTCAAAAGATCCTCAAGTAAATGCAATTACAACTATGAGAGATGAGGACAACAGCCCCTAAAGAATTTAATACATAGAATAAGAAGTCTATTCTTAAAAGATCCTCAAGTAAATGCAATTACAACTATGAGAGATGAGGACAACAGTTTATAAAAGAATTTAATACATAGAATATGTAATCTGTTCTCAAAAGATCCCTAAATAAATACATGTACAACCATGAGAGATGAGGACAACAGCCCGGAAAGAAATTAATACATAGATTAAAATCTTCATCTTTGAGATTTTCCAAATAAATTCAATTAATTAATCTATTTCATGATTATTAATTAATCACAAAATATCATGTTTTATTTCACTGATTTCATCTTAATCTTAAATATTGTGTTTTTTTTAAAAAAAGGCAAAAATATTCTAATATAAATAACATCAAATTAATTTCGTCAATAAATAAATTATAATTAATTTTATTGATTATATTTTTGCAAGTTTAAGCTGGGTTTTGTTAATTAATTTACTGTCCGATCTTTCGATATTTTCTGAGAGGTTAATTAATTATTTGATTCACTTGCTGTAGACCTCAAATCAGATTCGAATTATTGATCAAAACAGTGATTGATTTTTATCTGAGTGGGCATGTTTTTTAAAAAACTGATTCTCGGACAATGGAATCGTAGTACTTGAGTTCGAATCCCAGTCGTGCCATTAGCCTTCATGATTAGACGCTTACCCTTGGGAAAGGTATGAATCTCCACATTCCCACTAGCTATGGGTTAAATAGAGAACATTATGTCATATAAAATAAAATTTAAAAAATACGTGTGTATTGAACGATTGTTTCTTTGCATTCATAACTAAGTCATACCCTTGGGAAAGGTATGAATCTCCACATTCCCACTAGCTATAGGTTAAATAGAGAACATTATATCATATAAAATAAAATTAAAAAATCTACGCGTGTTTAGAACGATTGTTTCTTGGTATTTATAACTAGATCCATACCCTTGGGAGAGGTATGAATCCCTACATTTCCACTAGCTGTAGGTTAAATAGAGAACATTATGTCGTATAAAATAAAGAAAATTAAAAAATACATGTATATAGAACGACTGTTTTTTAGCATTCATAGCTAGAATCATACCCTTGGGAAAGGTATGAATCCTAATTTCCCTCAAGCTATGTGTTAAATAGCAAACATTATGATATCTCAAAGAAAAGAAACTACGTGTGTAAACCCTGTGTATCGCTTTATAGCAGCCAAATGTATGAGCAAAACATACGCAGAAACTCGAATCTTTATCTATCATGATATTAAAAACAGGGTGATCATGAGACCCTATATCATGTAGCTCTTCAGAAAATGTTGCTTAGTGTTTAACGGTATATCAACTTTTTAGGTCATTTAATGCCAACAATGCCTTTACTGACCCGAGTCGTTCGAACACGTCCTATTTGCGTATCACTCTCAGACTCCTGCAATCTGGGTGGTCCACCGGAAGTGATGACACCCGTTTGGAAATGACGTCATCAATCCCGTTAACCCAACCGGAGGTGGAGCGTCTCCAACAATAATGAAGTATAATAATTATATTTACTTGGTGAGCACCCCCAAGTTTGGCACAAGGCCGTTTTTTACGTGCTCTTACCAGGGCTTTTTATATTCGGTGTTACCCTTCAC
>JAUZSX010000025.1:768334-791250 GCA_034780655.1 Idiosepius hallami | reverse complement strand
TAAGGATGAGGACAGCAGTCCGAATAATACTTGTACAAATCTTCAAGCCTCATCCCAAGGATTCCGAAATAGCATTTTTGTTTACATATTTTTCATTTTTTTACAAGAAGTTCAAATTTTCTTGATTTGAATTTTACAAAATTCAACTTACTAAGTTTTAAAAACTGTACATTTTTTTAAATACTGCTGATAAGAATTCTTTTAACTCCTTAAACATCATTTAACAGGTCTTGAACGTGGTCTAACTCACCAGCCAAATCCATTCACTGTTGAGAGCCGTGGTGCAGGCCAAGGCAACCTTGGTTTATCCATTGATGGACCTGTTGAAGCTAAAATGACCTGCAAAGATAACCATGATGGTACATGTGATGTGGAATACACTCCTGTCAAAGCTGGACCGTATGATATTTCTGTTAAATATGCTGACCAGCACATTCCAGGTAAGTTTTTGTATAGAATTATAAATAAAATATTATAAATTCTAGTTTCACTTAAAATAAAACTAAGATATAAACTAAGAGACCTATCATACAAGTATGTGGTAAATAAAATAATATACAAACATGGCTTAAAGGTTTTGGGGTTAGCAGTTCTATAATAAAAACTAATCAAGGCCGTAAATATAGACAATCATAAAAAATCAGTTTTAGTCTTTCTGACCTCCAAAAACTAACTATTGGTTTTTATGACTTTATGATGCTAGCATGGTATATTGGTATACAATGCAAAAGGGTTAAGAATTAAATCCGTGAATAAGCAGAGGCCATGGATGGAAAAAGGCAAACAGATGAGGCTAAACTGTAATATTCACTTATTTTTTTTTTAAATTTGAGATTCCAGTAATCCAGAATAATACGAAATTGATGAATTTTTTATTTAATTAACTAAGCTATCGCCAAATGAACCAAGATCTTATTCTAAGTAATCATTTTCTTAAAATGATTTCAGGAAGCCCATTCCATGTTCCTGTTGAAACTCCACTTGATGCTACCAAAGTGAAATGCTATGGTCCTGGTGTGGACACAGAGAAAGGTATTCGTGCCAAAGAACCAACCTCTTTTACCATTGATGCTAAAGAAGCTGGAGAAGCTCCTGTTGAAGTCTCTGTTGTTGATAAACTTGGTAAAATTTCACATTCCTCTTTTTTTTAACTTTATTTACTGTTAAATTTAGTCTCATTTTTTTTGGTGTTAAAATAGTTCTAAATGTTGAATTTATTTGAAAGAAATTTTTTTTTTTTAAATATATTATAAATATTCCAGATGTTTTAAATATATTATAAATATTCCAGATGTTTTAAATATATTATAAATATTCCAGATGTTTTAATGTGGATTTATTTTCATTCAATTACCTTTTTTTTTTTTTTTTGATGGGGGTTAAATTTTCAAATGATTGCAATTGTTTCTTTTTGGCAAACTTTGGTTGTAGGTAAAAGACCTGCTGATGTTAAAAAGGTTGAAGACAATGTTTATGAAGCTTCTTATATGATTCCTGAAGAAGGACATTGCCAACTTGATGTTAAATATGGCAATCAACATGTTCCTAAGAGGTAAGTTAGCTTTTCAGTCTTTCTTGTTATTTTCTTATGTCAAAACTAGTTTTAAATATTCTGACAAAAATCCATTTAAATTTTTTAACTAAATTTGTTTTGAAATTTGATTTTTCTGGTGCTTCTGATTATTTTGTTTGGCCAGTAGGTCATCAGAATATGATATATACTTGGTCTATTACCAAATGGAGTTAGGCACAAGGCCAGTTCTACCAGTTCCAAAAATGACAATTTCTTGAGTTCTACCTACTTTAGTACTAATGTATAAATTTTGTCGTATTTTTTTTCCAAAAATATTTGAAAATCCTACTAAATATTGTAAGTGTTACTTGTTAAATAAATGTTTTATCCCATCATTTTGCCAATTGAGGCCTGGGGTTTATCAATTTAACATTAAACTTCTAATATGCGAGTTTAAATTGAGAAGATTTGAATCTCACAAATCATTTTAACTTTTGAAGAGGGAATTTCTATACTTAGTTAAAAAGAAAAAAACGTGTTAATTTACCTTTTGTTTAAAGTTATTTCTTTACTATTTCAGCCCTTTCCAAATGGCTGTGAAGCCTTCATACGATCCAAGCAAAGTTCGTGTCTATGGTCCTGGTGTTGGAGATGTTTCTGCTAGTCTTCCTGTCTCATTTTGCATCGATACCAGTGAGGCAGGAATCGCTGAGTTAGAAGTCTCCATTCAAGTAAGCATTACCATTAATTGCCAACTCTTACATAAAAAGAATACCATTTAATTTTCATATAAAAATACTTATAGTATTATAAAATAGAAATAAAAAAAGTTTTTTTGTTTTTTTTACATTAAAACCAGTTTAACTTCTTTGAAGTATAACAAAATTATTGGTTTTATTCAATATATGAACACATAAAATTTAGCATGTATATCATAATTTTTCTGCTAAATAGATTCAAATATGGAACAACATTAAAATCCCTTGTTGAACAAAAGTTCCTAGCATTTAAGATTAACTGGAATATTCTTCTAACAAGGATTCTCTTTGATATAAAAAATAAAGCTTAGTAAAATTGATTTAATAGTTTATCCAAATTATTCCAACAGCAGCAGAAGAAAGTGGTGGTGGTAGTGGTGGTAGTAGTAGTAAAGGTAGTAGTAACAGTGGCAATTGTCAGATCTATAGTCTGCAATTAATCTGGTTCAATTTACTCGACCTATTTAATGAGACATTCCGATCTTTGCAATCATACCCACTATCAGTTCACCAAAAATAATGCAACACTTTTTTACTTTCTCTTACAGAGACCTGATGGCACTTTTATCCAACCAGTTATTGCTGACAATGGTGATGGAACATTTACTGTAACCTACACACCTGAAGATGTTGGAGTTTATACTATCAAGATTAAATTTGGTGGTGTTGATGTACCCAATACACCTATTAAGGCTCATTCGAAACCTGTTGGTGATGCCAGCAAATGTAGAATCACTAGTAAGTTAGGTTCTTATTTAATTTTCAGTTGTATTTCAAAATTTGACTTCAAAATTTAAATCTTATAAAAAATTATTGTCATGTTTTAATTTACTTTCTGCAGATTTTGAACAAAACATAAAATATATTAAGGCATATATATATTTCTTAAGACCCTGAAAATTCATGAATTTGAAAAATATATTAAGTTTCATTAAACACTAAATATATAATTAAAAAGATCTGTTGAATATATTTATATTAACTCATTTATCTATGAACAAATATTTTATGTTTAGAGATTAAATTTAAGATCAAATTTCCAGAAATTTGAACAATCTTTTATAAAATTGATCAAAATAGAAATGATTATTAAAAAAAACAACTTTTTTTTCTTCTAAATTAAGTTGTAAAAAAAAAAAAATAAATTTCATTTATTATAACTAGTTTTCTTTGTAATCTTTTTTTGTAGAAGGTATGGAGAGAACCGTCATGGTCAAAAAAGAAACGGTTATTACAGTTGATGCTTCCCAAGCTGGAACTGGCAAAGTAACATGTCGTATCCATGATTCCAATGGACATGATATAGATATTGATATCATTGAGAATCCAGACAACACCTTTAGTATTCAATTTACGCCACAGTTCCCTGGAACTTACTCTATCAGCATCCAATTTGGTGGACAAAGTATTCCAGATGGAGAGTACAACATTGATGTAAGTAAAATAGAAAATAAGAACTCAGTTTTTTTTTTTTTTTTTTTTTGTTTACAGTGTGGAACAAGAATCAAAAACCTATTTTCCATCTTGAGAATTATTTAAGGATTTTGTTGTATATTTGACCATACTTAAAATGTATTTAATTTTTCAGCTATGTACTTGAGTACATATAGGCCTCAAGAAGAGAGATCAGTCCTCAAAAGTATTGATATTAAATACAGTGAAAATGTAAAATAATGAGAGGTAACAATCTCCATTAAATGAACATTTGTTTTGTAATCAAGAGACAAAGAAATTACAAAGTCATGACAGAAATATTAGGGCTTTTTTTTTTTTTAAATCTCATCAAATTTCACTACCACAGGCATGATCATCTAATATTTCAAAGATTCCAAGATGTTCTAACATTTTTCAATTTATTTTAAGAGAAAATAAATGGCATAAAAAAGTAAACAGGTCAGAAGGTAGCCGAGTGCTAGAGAGTGAACATTCATCCAACTGCACGTATGATTTGACAAGCTGTTTACTATCAACATACCTTCTACCTACAAGTAACACATATCAACTGATAAGGAAAGTAGGCAGTGAAAGAAAAGGTGTATCTTTCTGTGCACTGAAAATAGTTGATTGACTTGTAAATGAAACTGTATTTTCTTCCTTAAGATTCTGTTATTATCCTTGAGATAAGCTATGATAAATTCTACAAGCATTATTCAGACTATTATCCCCATCCTTATTATTGTCTCACTGTTTTGACCAAATTACTCTTATATCTTCTTCAGGAGACTTAAATTAACTTGTAATGTTTTTAGATTTATCTTCTTTTTTTTTTTTTTTTTTAAATTGTGTTGGTTTTATTTTTTAATCTTTTAAGGAATGATTTGTTTTTGCTGTTAGGGTTTTTTTTGTTTGTTTGTTTTTTCAGTAAGCCCTCCATATTTTCTAATTTGTGTTTATGTTCTTCTCATAGATTCTATTTCTAATAAGTTTTTTTGTTTTTGTGGTTTTCTTATATTAAATTTGTAATTATTGATATGTCCTAATATTATAATACTATCTATTTTTACTCATGCTTATTAACTATTTATAACTAACATTCTGAGCTAGATTTCCTTGTGGGCTCCCATATAGTGTCCATTGCCATACTTTGCTAAAGATATTATGATTCAACATATGAGCTGCTACTTTGAATCTTCTCATTCCAATTCTCTTCTTGGTATCCTAACTCTGTTCCACAATTACACATGTGTAACACTGGCTCCAGCATTTTCACTTGCTTCAGCAAAGATCAAACACTCCATTACAATGGAGATGGTGGTTCCATTGTCGTCCATAGAAAGAGCTATGGTTTAACACACTGCAAGGGACAAGGGTGTATGCACAGGAGACAGCAGCATGCCACTTCACAGAGGATCTCATCTGGGGGCCTAAAAAGAGCCAATGAGCAAATAAAGGAAGGTGGCCGGCAAGAGATGGGGGATGGCATGGTCTACTGATGGGCCAACAAAGTAGAGGAGATACTCCTCTCCATGATTATAATGATGAAAAGAATATTCAAGTCTACATCATTGCATATGGTCACCTTTCCGGAAGAAAGATTCATCTCCTCTCGTTCCTGGCTTATCCTTTTCAGATATCTTCCCAGCTCCCTCCTCTCTCTCTCTCTCTCTCTGTCTCTTTCTTTCTGTTTTTAACCTCCTCTTTCTCTCTCATTTTCTGATTTCTTTCTTGTTTTCTTATCCTTTCCGACCGCCTCTCTCTCCCTCTCTTTCTCTCTCTCTCAACAATGTAATTTTGTACTGTTGGGACTTATATATTTTTAAGAGAACATTCCACAAAAAAAAAAATACACACATCACATCAGATTTTTTTTTTTTTACATAAAGATCGATATTTGTTGTTTTCCCCTTAATTTGAACAATACTTTGTTATCTTTTTATCTTTCATAATTTATAAGTAAAAGGTTCTAAATCTGCCCAAAACTATCCATATTTGTTATTTTGTGTCTATTTTTAGGCAGATCATTATTCAGACCTATTTAATTATATTAAGACACTCAAACCCACAACTAAGTTTCTTGTTAGAAAACAAGAATATATAGAATTAAATTAAAATTCTTTTTAATGAAATGTCTAAGTGTATGTATGTGAAATATATACTCACACACACACACACAAAGTAATAATAATAATCCATCTATGCTCCTTTTAAATTAAACCTCTGGTTTTAGTGAGATTAAAAATAGGTAAAAAGTTATGTTGTTTCTCCATGTTTTTTTTGTTTTTTGTAAATCCCTAACAGTTTTCATGTCTGGTGGTAAATTGTTAAAAGTGTGTGTGTGTGCTTATGAGTGCTTGTCTGTCTGTACAGCCCTAACCACTGAACTGATCATAACCAAACTGCCAGATGGTGCACACCATTTTCCATGATTATGACATATCAATGTATACTGACACCAATTATCAAGGTCGTACTTTCCTACAACCCAACCTAGAGGACCAATCATGACCAAACCTGGCATGATGATAGCCTCCAACCTACACTCTAATTGTCAAGATCAAAGGTTATTAAGTTTATACTCCTCTTACCAGCCTGAACCGCTGGACCAGTCATAACCAAACCTGGTATGATGGTATTAAACCTAGCAATGGTGCACCCTATTTTCAGGGTAAAGGTCATAGTTGGTGCCACCATTCTTACTTACATGGCGATGGTGCATGCCAAGTTAAGCCTCATCTCCATCACAAAAGCCGCTAGCATTGTGTTGGTCAACTTTTGTGAATTTGAATCAGATAACCATTCCCTCAACCAATCTTGTTGAAATTTGGCAGGATAGTGGTCCCTAACATAGGCCAAAATTTATTGCACTGTTATCTTAGACCTTCCAAAATAACACTGCCAAAAATGATGTAATGGATCATAAAAGATCATCCACACAAATCTCTTATCTTTGCTATATACATACATACACACACGTATTTGTGTGTATGTGTGGTAGATAAGCCTTTGGTGACTGTCAATTTCTCGCCTATGCCTTTAATAGACCAAAGTATTGTAGTGTTGTTTACATTTATTTACATATAGCGTGATCAGAAGTGGGGTGAGTTGCTAAATGAGTTCTTTTTTTATGCCTTATCGTTATTATTCATTGCTAACTTATTCTTATTTTATTGTAAGTTTTCTGTGGATTATTAATGTAGTTATCTCTAATTGAGGAAATTGTAGTGTGGAATTGTTGTCCTTATTGTTTATTATTTCTTTATTGTTTTACTTAAAAAAGATTTTTAAATTCTATTTTGCTTATTTTTTTTTTATGTCAATCGTTTCTGTCAATTATTTTTAGGTAATTTAGAAGATATTTCTTCTTGTGCCTACATTTAGATATAAGTTCCCTTTTTTTTTTTTTGTGTTCAAAAGTTTTTGATTTTGGAAAGGTGATTAAGGCTAACTTTTCCTGTAATTAGAGGTTGCTCTGTTTAGATGTGTTGTAAGCTGGAGCAATTTTCTTAATTTCCATGTTAATTGTAGGTGGATTGGTGTTTTTCAGTTTTCCTATGTATTTAGTGTTCATACTTTCTATTAA
Organism: Idiosepius hallami; assembly: GCA_034780655.1. Taxonomy (NCBI): domain Eukaryota; kingdom Metazoa; phylum Mollusca; class Cephalopoda; family Idiosepiidae; genus Idiosepius; species Idiosepius hallami. The sequence continues at coordinate 783,959 of JAUZSX010000025.1, read as the reverse complement.
CTTCTTTGTTTCCATGTGTCCATTGTATATTTTTGTGCTATTGGTTTAACTGTGGCTTTGTATATTATGTTTGTTTGCAGGCAGTTTTATTTAGTGAGCACTCTGATTTCATTCTACTGTTGCACGTGCGTTTGGGTATTGATGTTTGTTGGGTTGTGAATTTTTTTATTAATAATTTGTAACATATTTTCGGTAAAGCTGTAACTAAGTTGTAGCGTATTTCTGTTGTAGAACATATTGAACCAAAAAATTGTCTTTGTTTTTTTGGGTTTTTTTGTTCGGTTAGGCGTGTATTATATATATATTTTTTTATTGAAACCAAAAAAGGCAATTATTAAGAAGGAAGAAGCCATTAATAAAAAAAATCAAGAATTTTTTTTATTTAGTTACAAGTTTTTTCATTTTTTTTTTTTTATTTAATTTATTAATTAATAAATTATAAAATGTGTTTTAAAAAAAAAAAAAAAAAAAAAAAAAACCTAGATCAAGGACTTGAGCCCTATTACAGCAAAAAAAACAAGCATGCCCTCTGTTTAATGAACTTAAACTTGATGTAAAGCAACTCCTGTACCTTGAAAATATGTGTAGTTTTGCTCAGGAAACTTTATTGCACTTTATTGTGCTTTATTTATTTTTTTTTATAATTTCAAGATCATTTTTTTCTAAGAATTCTAGGTCTTCAATATTTGTCAAGCTTATTACAATCTTAAATAAATTAATTTTTGGTATAAATATAATGCTAAAATCAACATTCAAAATTATTTAAAATCATGCAAGCAAATAAGAAATTGAATAGCCAAATTAAAAACCTCTTCCAGAGTCACTCTTCAACATTGTAAATAAACTTGTTCGTAATCGGATGATAAAATCTTTAAAAATTTCTTAAGAACTTTTATAATTTTTACGTTCCTTTTTTAATAAGAAAACAAGAATAAATATTATATTTACTAGTTTAATATTGCTATTTTAAAGTTGAAAAGGCAGTGTGTTAGTGAATTGAATTCCATATCCAGGCACCTGCTGCTGATAATCAACATTGCCCACACAATTCTACACATCACTGAACATGCATGCACAAAATGAAAGTCTATGTGTATATTCATTCACTATCCTATTCAATATCTACTCATTCCAGTCTTTACAAATTTTCTATTGTTTTTTAAACCAAGCTAAATTTTACTAGTTTGGTCCTCTGTTACCAATACAAAAGAAATGCTATGAATCTTCTGGTTATTTATACTGACTTTTCTGCTATTATTCCTTCAGTGGCTGAACTTTTGAAGTATCTCTTTGTCTTTAATATTTGTCTGTCTATTTGTATGTATTTATGTATGTAATAATCTTTTCTTTTAGTTTTATATATTTTATATCTTTAATGTTTTCTCCATGGGAAATTGTAAATGCCACTTGCTATCTTTTATAATTTTATTACCATACACAGTTATCCACTACATTTTACAAGAGTCTTCAACAAGTGGGATTTTCATTTTTCCTATTTTCTTTTTGTAAACAATTATACAAAAACATGTAAAACAGTTTTTAAACGGAACATAATTCCAATATCTTCTAAAAAAAATTTACTGCAGTTAAGAAAATTCAGAATATTCCAGATTCTTTTTTATATGGTTCAATGTTATTTCATAAAGTTCAATGTTGTTTCATAAAGTGAATAAATAATTTAAAGAATGATTTTTAAATGAATGGATTTAAACAGAAATGGAAATCTTTGTATTTTTGTTTTTACTTACATTTTTAAAGAATGCATTTTTTTTTATTTTCCAAACACTTTGAGTTTTAAATATATTTTCTTTTAATCTTCAATATCTGCACTTCCTCTTAAATGTAAATTGACAAAAAAGTTCTTTTTCATTTTTTTCTCCCTGATAGTTATAAAACAAATCTTTTTGTTTCATTATGGATCTGTTTTCTATGTTGCATGTTCTTGCATGGAAGCTTGTTTCTTGACTATTTTCCACTTTTGCGTGTTCCCTTATAGGCAGTTGAATTGGTGGGACTTGACCACAAGGAGAAGGTAAGTTAATGGCTTGATTTGATTGCTCAACTGTAAATCGAGCAAAGGAATGCCGCTTACCATGCTCCTGGTTAGATTGGCTGGATAGCAGTCATCTTTCTCTTTTTTTAAAAAAACTCTTCATCAGTTTTTTTTTTCTTTTTTATCTCTTCCATTCTTTATGGCTGAAGAATTAGCCATTTTTATTCGCCCTTCCCTATACATGACTGCCTTTTGAACTTTTTACAACAATTGCTAGTGTCAAAACTGTAATGAATGTAGCTACTGCTACTACTAGTACTTATTTGCCTTGCTAAAGAAAACAATTATTGTTATGCATTAAGCATGTCAAGGAATTTTACTCACAAATCTAACATGAATTCCATTCAGCTCTAGAAATCTAGAAACATTTGCTTTCTTTCAGTATTTTCAACAATTATTTCTTTATCGATATTTCATGTCCCACAAATAGTTTAGTCATTCTTTTATATATTTCTTAAACAAAAGTTTCACAGGGTCCAAAATCACTTCACTAACTAAATTCTCATGGAATTAAAAGTTTTTTCCAGAAAAGATTCAAGTTTTTCAAAATGTTTATATAATTTTAATATTTTATAACTTGTTGAAGGAACGTAAGGAAATTTGAGTCATTGGAGATTGCTTTTTTTTTAAATAGTAAATTCAATTTTGTTTTCATTAAATATTTGCCTTGCATTGTTTTATGCAAAAAGCAGAATTTTCCTTTTTAGAAGATAAATTATAATTTATCTTATGAATCTTTATGAATATAAAATGTTCAACTTTTAAAATAAAAGTTGATAAAATAGTATAAAAAAACATGCAGTATACCAATTTTAATTAAAAGCAAAAGAAATTAAAAAAATATGCAAATTAGTTCAGAAATTAGCGTATGTAACTTTTATCAACTATAAATTGCAACTTTTGTGTATTACTGTTTAAATTTGCAAATATGGTATTATCTGTGATTGTACCATTAACAAATTACTTTATTAATTAGTTAACTGGTTACCATAATTATTTGTACTTAACTCCTTTGATTCTGGGATGTTGTTATTCACTGGTTATATCTGCAAATCAAAGGGGTTCCTTTCCACAATGTGAAAATTTACAACATTTTCTTTATTTAGTAAAGAGACCTCAAAATATAGAAATAATCTTAAAGGTCAAAGCTCACTTGCTTTATTTCAAATTTCTAAATTACACCTAACTTCACATTGACTCAAATTCTTTAGATTTTTAAATTCTATGACATAACCCCATTAACTAGTGATATGTTTTGTTACATGATAATGAAATTAATGAAAGAATAGATATCAATTGAAATCCTGTGTATTTCTAAGTTATTTTATTTCCATATTTAAAGAGTGTGACACATACAAACTGACTGATTATTATTACTATTATAATATAAATTTTTAATGTGGTGTTGACATACACACACACACACATATATATATATATATATAGATATATATATATATATATACACACACACACACATACATACATAAACAAACAAAGTAAAGACTAATTTTGCTTTCAATAGTCTTATCTAACTAGCAGTTAGGTAGGTTTCTGAGGCTAAAGAATCCTCAAACTTTATTTACTCATCAGTACAAATAGATTTTACTCTGTTCATGTTCTGTAAGATTTCCTTTTTTTTCAAGATGCAATTACTGCCTTAAGTGTTATTTGTAAGCGTTCTTTACTGATGGAATTTTGAATTCAAATTAAATTTGAAATAACTTTTATGTTTCTTCACCAACAATTTCCTAAATATTAATCTTACATAATACTTCAATTTATTTGCATTCAGAAAATTCATAAAAATAAAAAAACTATTTCTTTGACTAAATCAACTGAAGTGTTAAAATAATCTTTTTGATTAGAAATAAGGATTGTGTATATGGCAACTGCCACTTTTCTAAAGATGGCCAACCGTCATGACATGACTTCTTAATGAGTCTGCATGTAGTTCCACTCAAATCCTCATTGGTTTTGTAGCATTCTGCAATATAAGCCCCTTGGTTCAATGGCCACCCTGGACTCTTCCATTCCCTCGTCTACCAGATTGTTGCTCTGTGAGTAACTCTAAGGGTCACAACGCCTGCTTTGGATAGGTATATTGACAGATTTTGCGCAAATATCTATCATCAAAGTTTGCTAAAACCTTTTGTTTCTATAGGGCTCACTTGAGAGTGATATACTCTTTTTCTCAAAATCCTGGCAGTCTGTGTAAACTTGCTGTCTCCAAGATTTTCAGTCCTTCACTACCAATTCATGTCTTTTGTCATCAGATTGCTTTTGATAACTTCTTTGTATAGTTTTTGCGTTTGTCTCTGACATTTTCAAATATAATTGATTGAACAAGATGCACCTTTTTTTTTTCTTTCTTATTTCTGTTTGAATCATCAACTGCTGCCAAAATATACTGATTATATATAACATAAGCAGCACATTATCAATACAGGTTTATTTTTCCTTTTAAAAGAAATCCCAAAAGAGAAACACTCTATGAAAAAATTAAAAGGAAAATACTTGATAAGAAAAACACTTGATAAGAAAAACTTAAAGAATATAAAATAAAATATTTCTTTTGAATTACTAGGTGACATTTATCTTCATTCAATGTGCACTGCAGCTAAAAATAATGAAAGAGTACCAGACTTTTTTGACTTAGTACCTGATAACACTAACAGAATCTGGACACTCCAGTAAATAAACGATTAAGATTGACAATTTTGAGAATGCTTTTAAGTTAGAAATTAAGGATCCAGAATACCAATAATAGCTGAAGTTTAAAGAGTACATCAGCTAAAATGTGTTTGATTAAATAACCAATAGTAATTCTATACATTTTACTCAGTCCAAAGTAATAGAAGACTAATCTTATTAAAGTTTCAGGGTATTGAATTTCTGTGTGGAGACAAAAATACATTTTTGAAAAAATGACACTAAGATTTGTCCATTTGTCAGCACAAATAGGTCATGATCAATAAAGATATGTTAAGAGAAGACCTTTAAAATCAATGCCTATAACAAAAAATTATAGTCTGAGGATTTTCAAAACGCATGTACTTGTTTAATAATTATCTGAAAAATTACAACAGCTTTTTTTTTTTTTTTTTTTTTTTAAGAAATAAATGATGGTACTTATTTTTTTTTTATAAAACTATGCTCGAGCTTTAAACAATTTGTTATCAATACAATTTTATAAAATTGATTTCTATTATTCAAAAGGAGATTAAGCATTTTGATAAATTTTAAAAACAAATTATTTTAATGATTTAACTTCAATTGAATGTTTTTAAAATTTTTTTCAGGTATTTTTTTGTTCATCCTTTTTTTTTTTTTATTGATATTGCTTCAATCCTTTGTGTTTGCTCTTTTATTCTTTTTTTTTTCCTTCCTTTTTTCTCGGTGGTGGAAAGAGGGACGTCTTTTTTTCCCCCATATATTCTTAAAATTAATGATTTTATATATATATATATATATTTATTTATTTATTTGAGCTTTTTTGGTTTTTTGGGTTATTATAAAAAAAGAAAATAATGATAATTCCTCAAATGAAATGCTCTGAAAACTTTTTTTTTAGATTTTCATCTGCTCTTCTTCCCAAAAATATCTTATTAGAGAAGTAACTTTTCAAGGCATTATAAAATATTCTCAAGATTTGACATTTTTTTATAGAGGTTTTATTAATTTCTAGTTATTGCCAGCATTTTCTTTTATTTGTAATATATTGCAACAAAAATTCAAGCATATTTGTTTCATCTTTTTTTATGTAGTTCTATTTTAATTTTTCTAATAGTTTTTACAATGTAACTAGAAAACTCCTCCATCAATAAAATCAATTTTAAATCTATTTTTAAATACTTGTAATAAAAAAAAAACAGAGCAAAAACAATAACTTGCATTTTGTACAACATCCTTGGCTATTTTACAAACAAAAAAATCTCTCAATATGTCAACCTGTATCTTATTTCTGTGCATGTTTTTTTTTTTAAATTCTTTTTTTTTTTTTTTAGATTTATCAAATTCCAAAAGAAAGCTTTTACAATCTTAACTTTTGTGTTAGCATAGATTGCAATTTTAACAAAGAATTTTAGTGTTTCATTAGGAACTTTGCACCAACAATTATAATACTATAAAATATTGTATATTCACAATTTTGCATTTTACATATGCAAGACACTTGCACCCTTCATTAATAGTATCTTGAATTGTATCTTGTAACTCCATTTGCTTTCATGTGTTTTAATAAATGTAGTCAGATGCTTTGTAGTTAGTTTTTGCATCAACAATTTTAAGAAAATCTGGGATTTAAAAAATGATTTCATAAAAAAAATTCTTAATAATAACAGTGTATTAACATAAAAATGAAACTTTCTTTACATATGTACGTACATCTATCTTTTGAACTATTATCCTTGTCACCTTCTCAATGTTTTGGACAATTAAACTCTTGCTCTTCTTCAGCTTATCAAATTTTGAACTTGTGATGCAATAAAGGCATTGTTTCTATAGTTCTAAATGAGAATTATCTTTTATGAAGGCAATAAGAATATATTTCCAAGAGTTTACATCCAGTGATGTTTGACAAAATAAATAATCTATTTCCCTGGATTGAATACAGGCTTAAATTGGAAATTCTGTGGAGACTCATTTCAGAATTTAATCATCTAAAACAAAATAAGGTCAGGGTTCAATGACCAAAACATCAAATGGTAAAATTAGGACAAAAATTAATATACAAAATTATAAAATTCCCTCTCAAAGATTTTAAAAACAAATTTACTGCTTGTAGCAGTAATATATCCCAAATAAAGACAATGTAATTGCAACATTTTAGAAAATGGTGGATTTTGGAATGGTTCTTAAAATCATTTACCAATTCTTTTGACTACGACTCACAAAAGTCTAATTCTCAAACAATTTGACCATCTAAATAAAATCTTGCCACTCCTTTGTTTTAAATAGCATAAAAGCTTTTCTATATAATTTCATTTTATCAAATCTAAAATAGTAAAAAATATGTAGGAATGTCCAGTTTTCTTAGTATTCGCAACTTATCAAGGAATGGTATGTACTACTTGTTTATCTAAGTTAACTTTATCTATAAACCCAGAAATAAATCAGAATTACTTTTTTTTTCCTTTTTACTATTCTTAGACAATACCACAAAACTATAAATACGCCTTTCTCTGTTTTAAAATGAACTAAAACAATAATTCATTCAATAACTGGCCAGAACAACTATTATAAAAGAGTAGGAGCATTTAGCAAGCTCTCTCTATATATCCCAAATTTCAATTTAACTTGAATTGTTTGAACAACCTTCTTCAGATTTGTAGTGCTGTTATGTAAAACCTCTTGAACACTCTCTTGAATTTAAATATTTTTGAAATCCGCATAAAAGGCTTCCCAAACTGTAGAGGTGGATGTCCATCAGGTCATTTCACATATCTTGTTAATATTAGATTCTGTTTTTTGTTTTTAATTCACTTTATCTTGGCTTAACTTAATTTGGACAAAATTGATTACACAAATTTTAATAAAAGTAAATGAGTTTGAAAGTAATTGAAACTTACCAAAAATGGTAGCTTTTTTTTTTTAAAGAAAAAAAAATTCAGTATAGCAAATACTAAATCACACACACACACACACACACACACACACATATGTATTTTATTTTTTTCTTGCTTTAAATTTTCTCACTTGTTTAAGTTTGCATCTTTATTTATCTCTTGCAGGCTGATGACATGATTCGACCTGAAAGATTTGATCAAGTCCATGCTGCTGCTCCCTATCACCCACTTGATTTCTGTATTCCTGTGGGACCAGTTTTCAACTTTGTTTCAGGTACGTAAACAATTTTTAAAAATTTTTTAGAATCCAACTTTGAAATAATAGCGATCATTTATCTATGAATATAATAATGTTACATTAACATGTTAATGTTACATTACACTTAGCTAAGATGGATCAACTGAAGAAATTTGACTTTTTTTTCATGTCTTTAATCTTATCTATTTTTAAATGTTTTCTATAATAATTATATTATGTACTAAGTCAGTTTTTTTTTTTTGCTAAAGGTTATAAATTCCATTTTTTTCCTTTTTTTTCTTCGTAAAGGTTTCATCATCACACCTTCTGGAAAGAAAGCCTACCCTAAGATTGAAGACAACAAGAATGGAACAGTTTCTGTCAGATACCAACCAACAGAAGCTGGACTTCATGAACTCCATGTTCATTATAATAATGAACCTGTTTATGGTAAAAATAAAACGCTTTCTTTTGTTTTATCTATTTTTTGAAGTTTGCAGGATTTTTATAATGGAGTTTTTATGGGCAATTATTTTAATTAATCTATTTTTTAGTTAGTTAATTGTAATATTCTGTCAAAATAGAAAGAATTCTTGAGCTTTGGTTTTGTAAAATAAGATTTTTACTTTATGATTAATGGCTGGGTTTTACTTTAATCAGTTAATATATCAAAATGTTTACTATCTTTGTTATAATGGGGAAATGGAATAAAAAAAAAACAATCAGGATTGTCTAAGAACCCTGAAAAAACTCTGCAGATGTTAAATTTTGATTTTATAAAAATACATTTAATATTAGCATATGTATCCATTATCATAAATGCATTTTTTTTTTATCTTAGTTTCTTTTTCTTGTTTTTCATAGGAAGCCCCTTCCAGTTCCATGTTGATTCTATCAACAGTGGATTTGTCACTGCCCATGGCCCAGGTCTTACTCATGGGGTTGTAAATGAACCAGCTATGTTTACCATTGTTACCAAGGATGCTGGAGCAGGTAAGATTTCCTTAAATTACATAGAATAATCCTGGAGATTAAGCAGAGATGCATTATGTACTCTTGAGTGAAATAAATTAATCTTCCAAACAATTCTTCTTCTGACAATAATTGATTAATATTTTGAATGATTATAGTTAATACTAGAATGGTAATGAAAATGAAGTTACCTGGCCAAATTTCTATTATATTGAAGATAAAAAAAGTGTGTGTGTGTGTGTGTATGTATGTATGTGTATGTATATGATTTAATACAGTTTTTTTTTCTTTATACAAATATAATGAAATGACATTTCAATGTGTTTCAGTTCAAAATCAAGTTTTTTTGTAAGCTTAAACTCAATACAGAGCTTATTCCAAAACTAATGCCTACTTTTTTTAATACTGAAGAAGTTAAAGCTTATGTGCTCCAGAATACAATTATTTTATGGTCTCTAAAATTTCTTATCACATTTTATCCTAAGAAGTAACAAAGAAATTAATTTATTCAGCACAGTTTTGTACAGCAAGAAAAGCTCTATTGAATGAATATTATACATTTTATTGAAAAACTAAAAAGTCATTGTAAAAATAAGATAATGTAAAAATGCTTATTACACAGAAAAAGTTGACTTTGTTTAACTGCACTTCTAACATCTGACCAAAAATGCCCACACTGCACAAACCCTTCATAAACAAATCAACCAATTCGCTGATACCTTTATTCTATAACAAAATGAAAATTTGATCCTTAACTCATATCATTTTAAATAAAGAATTATTAAAAACCTGTTTTCTGTTCATTAGAGACTTATCTCTGTGATCAAAAGATTTAAACCTTTTTGATATTTCACAGAATATTTATTTTTTATATAATCAAAACGATGTGATTTGTAACTTCTAAATCCCAAATTAGATCTTTTATTTATAAACAGTATTTGTGTAAGATTTTTTTAATATCAAGTTTTCATTTTTTTGTTACTGAAGTTAGAAACCTATTTTTTTATTTAAATTAATGAGAAGTGATCTAAATATTTATTTCAGGTGGACTGTCTCTGTCTATTGAGGGTCCCTCCAAGGCTACCATCAATTGTGTAGACAATAAAGATGGTACTTGCACTGTGAGTTACTTGCCAACTGCACCTGGAGAATACTTCATCATTGTTAAGTTTGCAGACAAAAACATTTCTGGATCTCCTTTCAAACCAAAGATTACTCGTAAGTGCAGCCTTTGAAAAAATCTCTTTAAAAATTTCTCTGATATTTTTTTTGTAGAGGAGGGTTAAAGTTTGAAATTAAGAATAATTTTATATTTTACTTCTAATACGTTAAAGTTTAGGGTTTTATCTTTCTAGTAAAATCAGAAGTTTTTAAAAGAATGGATTTTAATAATTTTAACTTGTTAAAGGAAATCAGTCTAATGGCTATAAGAGTATTTTTCATTATGAAAAAAAAATGTCAGATGTATTTCACTAAACAATGAAAATTTAATCCTAATTCTGTTTATTAGCTCATATTTGATCTTATAATATTTCCAGCTGGAGAGCCAAGAAGAACAGCTCAGATCTCTGTGGGTAGTAGTAGTGAAGTCTCCTTGAAGGTAACTGAAACGGATATTTCTAACCTTACTGCCATGATAAAGAGTCCATCTGGTAAAGAAGAACCCTGCATTTTGAAAAAACTTTCTAATGGACATCTTGGTGAGTTCTGTTTTTTATTTGTTTAAAACTTCTTCCACAATCAAATGATTAATATCAGAAAAATGTCTTATAGAATTGTTTAGTTTATTATAGAATAAGAATATGTATTATTTTTTTTTTAACTTCATCTATAAGCCAGTTTAATTTATGATACAAAAGGCTATCTTTCTATGACATTCTTTTTGTTCCCTATGCACACCCACATTTTTCTTAAAAAGTAAACTCGTTTCTTTCTGGTAGTGGTTAGATAACTGCCAGTTACATTTGATTTCTTTCCTCCTATTCTCTACTCTTCTTTCTCTTCTTATGAATATATCACTTGTGTGCGCAGGTGTGTATTTGTGATGAAAATAAATTTAAAAAAAAATGTTTTTGTTACACATTATTAGAACTTATTTTCCATTTTTTCCTAATGTTTTTGTGTATCTCTTTCAGGAATCTCCTTCACTCCTCATGAAGTTGGTGAGCACTTGGTCAATGTATTTCGCAATGGTCAGCACATTGCTAGCAGCCCTTTCAAAATCTATGTTGGAGAAGGAGAACTTGGAAATGCCAGCAAAGTTAAGGTATCTGGACGTGGCATTGTAGAAGGAATGGCTAATGAAATTAATGAATTCACTGTCAATACCAAAGAAGCTGGTAAGAAGCTAATTTATATATACCTTTTATTTCTTTCTGTAAGGAAAAACTTTTAAAATATTATAACTGATTTTCTAGACTTCCTTTTTTTGACTCAATTTTCTGGGGACTGTTTATTGGTTGGATATTCTTAAATTGGAAGTTTTTTTTTGTTTTTAGAGTTTTTTATGAGGATGGGGTAATTTTGAGAAAAATACTTCTTCAGTAAATAATCTTTGTATTATTCAAAAAAGAATACAATTTTATGTAATACCTTTTAAAAAAATAGAAAAAATTTAAAAAAAAAAAAGAATTTTTTTTTTTTTTTAAAGTTTTAAAATCTTAAATGCTTTTCATTATGAAAAAAAATAGCACTACAATTTCTGCAGAAGCATGCTTTTTACAATTTTTTTTTCTAATCAAGAAATTAAATTTTATAAATTCTAAACACTTTAATGGTTTATTTTTTAAAGTGTATTGAATAAATAACATAAATACAAGATTAAAATAATAAAAATAGTTTTGTGCATTTTATTTGTAATTTTATTTAATGGGTGTTAATTTTAATTGGCATTTCTTCATTTGTTTGTAAAAAGGTAAAAAAGGCAAAAGAATTGCTATTAGTATAAAAGAATGTGCATTTGGTGGGTAATAGATGTAATATATCTGAAAAAAATCATTAAAAGGTAATGCAATTTTCCTGCCTGTTTTTATCGGACAATAATATGGAAAGACACTCATTTTCAGAGGTAAAAATTGGCCTCATCTTATTAGCAAAGAAATACGATTTTTATAAATGTTTAAAAAATTTATTTTAGATATTGAAAACCATGAAACCATTGCAAAGGAAAGGAAAATAAGTAAAGAAAAATTAATGTAGATTTTTTTTCTGATAACTTCATCCCTGGCCATGTTCAGGTGATTAACCACAACCTCAGATAGATGAGTCTCACTCTCCCCCAAAATCACTGCCTTCTATTGTTGTTTATTGCATCATCTTTATTACTAAGGAAGGCTTGGGTAGGAATTGAAAACACTATCTTCTGACAATGCCTACCTAAAACTATATCCGCTACACCACAGGCCTAAATGGCAATCAAGATTGGATTTTTTTTTTCAATCCAATTATAAGTTAGGTTAGGTTTATGCAGTTTTTTTTCTGTTTTTTAGTTTAACAACTTCTTTTTTTAGGTTATGGTGGTTTGAGTTTGTCAATTGAAGGTCCTAGTAAGGCTGACATAGAATGCAATGATAATGATGATGGAACCTGTGGAGTTACCTACAAACCAACTGAACCTGGCACCTACATTATTAATATTAAATTTGCTGATGTGCATGTACCAGGTAAGAAACTAGCTATTGGCTTTCCACTGGCACAAAATATATAGATGCATCCAGAAGAAATAAATTCTTCTACAGATGAGTATAGTACTTTCAAACTATTATTCAAATTATTATTGTTTTTTTTTTTTTGTTTTTTTTTTAAATTCAAATTTCTTTTATCAAGAAAAAGACAAATTTCCTTAAGCATTCTTTGAAATTTTTAAGAAACTGAAAAGACAGCATAAAAACTAAGCAATCTATTCATGTATAAAAAATGTCTTTCTTCACTTGCGCCAAATTTTTAAAAATTTTCTCTTTGCGCTTTACAAAATTTTTTAATAAAAAAAATTTTTTTTTCAATTAATTTTTCCATTAGGTTTTTACTAAATCTGCAAAAATTATACTTTTCATTTTTTTGATAAAGCAAACATTTAACCATGAGTGTCAGAAAAATGATCACTCAGCAGGCCTACCTACAGCCTCTCTTAAAGGAAATACTGGAAATAATTTCCATTTGGACATTTTCTTCTGCACGGCAACTTTTCAGTATATTGCAATTTACCTTATATTATTCTACTCTTCATTGATGATGCATTAATATCTACCCTTAATACAATTCTTGATGAAAATGGTACCTAATATTTTTCTGCAAACTCTATTTTTCTATAATTTGTAATTTTTCTATTTCTGAATCACTAAATTAAATGATGCTTGAGCTATATATTATGGAGGGTAGTGAGTGCGTGCTATATTTTTCCAATAAGTTTTAGCTGTAAGAACTATTTCGACTCTTTGAATGTGTTAAGTTCAATAGTTTTTGTGCTTTTTGCAAAAAGCTAGAAACCTTTCCTGCCTCTAATGTAATACAAATAAAAAATGATTTCTATTTGTAGGAAGTCCATTCAGTGTTAAAATTGGAGGGGAACCATCATCCCGTATAACAGAACGCATCACCAGACACCGTGAAGCTGCAGATATCACTCACATTGGTAGCCAATGTGAACTTAGTTTAAAGATTCCAGGTAATTCTTTTTATTTGGAAATTTATTAAATACACTTAAAATTTCAAAGGAAATGATTTTGAATTTCTCCCTGCGTCTTGCTAGGAGTTTATCAGCTTGAAAGATAGATTTTTTTTTTCTTGTAGCTCTTTATAGCTAAAGTTGAATATTTGTGAGAATGGGAACCTTAAAGGTTGGGCAATTGTAAGTAGAACTCTTTAGTAGAACTCTATTCCCATTACAATGACCAAGAAGACTTCAAATAGAACTTAGAGAATAAAATATCATTTCTTTTGTCATTTCAAATATTAACAAAAATCTGTGTACACACACACACACACACACACAGTTTTTAGCTAAAATTTCTGTACATCTATGTGCAAATTCAAAATATGTTTAATAAAGTTTGAAAAAATATTGTGGAGACAATATATAATTATAATTCACTATGAACAAATAATCTTTATTACTTGGAATATATAACCTAATGCTAGAAAGTTTCATTTTTATAGGATCTCTTCATTGAAATAATGTTATCAACTCTGGGCATTAATCAAGATATAAAGATAACACTAATTACAACAGCTTTTGATGCATTGACACATAATTATTTTTCAAACAGTGACTTTACTCCATTTGCCCATAGGGAGTCTGTCACCTTGGAACTTTCTGTGGTGCTTAGCTCCTTCCTTATGGATCAAGTGAAATGCACAGCATGCTGTACAATCACAATTTATCAAAAGACACATCCTAAATCCAGACAAGAGTCACCATAAAGAAAAAAACACTTCCTGGAAAAAAATAACCTTTTTCCAAATCACATTCTTTTTTTATTTCTAATCTGAACTTTTGTTTTTCGTAGTCATGTATGCATTTTATGTGTACTCAAAGCAGCAATGCTATACATGGTGTAAACAATTATTATAAAATCTTTCTTGTGTATCTGTTTTGTTTTCTAATTCATTTTCCATTGTCTAATTTGGTATTTAGCCTAAGAAAGCTTCAATTTCATATTCAAATTTGTTGGCTCATCCATCTCTAAAATATTTTGTTTTTGTTCTTTTTGTTCATCTTTAAAAAGTGGCTTTAGAAGTTTAAACTAACTTTTTTTTCTTTCCTTCTGATGTTTTTGTTTGTTTTTTTCAACAGAAAATTATCTGGCTGTTAGAGGTAAATTTTAATAATTACCTGTTGTGCAGTTTTAACAACTACAAAAATATTTTTGTTCCCATTTCTGAATAAATCTTTGTACTTTATTTTGCTAACATCTATTTTGAATATCAGGTTCTAAAATTTTATCAAACATTTTTATACTTAGAGAATTAAGATTAATTCTATAAACAAAGTTTAATTGTTAAAAAAAAGAGGTTTTATTTTAAGATAAATTTGTTTTAAAATAAAATTGTTTTAACTGGTCAGATTTGTAAATCTTAATACATAGGTTTGAATTTTCTTCAATTTTTATTATACGTTTATAAATTATCAAATTTTCAAGAATGAAAAAAAAAACTCAAAATTAGAATAAGAATTTGTTACTATTCAGAATGAAAGCAGATTTAAACCTTTTACAACTTAAATCTACCCAAATTAAAATATTGATGATTATCGAATGAATTGTTTATAAAACCAATATAACATTAGTTTATATTCTTATATCATAATCTATATACATATATATGTTACTTGTTAAAATTTACTTAAACAGAACACCAGTATTAGAGATTATCCAAGCAAAATGTCCTAAATAAAGAATTCCTTGATTCAAAGCCAAAATTCAGATAACTAAAGAGTTTATCAAATAGTCAAGCATAAAGTAATTTGTCTACATCTCCACTTTTTAATTTTTGTTCAAGTTTGTTTTGTTTTTCCAATTAGTAAAATATTTTTTCTTCCTTTAGTAAAAAAAAAAAAAAAAATGTCTGGCAAAACTAAGTATCAAGATTTTAAATATTTTATAAAAATATTTTATAATATTTTTGACAATTCATCAAACTCTCCAAACATTGTTAACATTTGTGTTTTTTGTTTTATTTTATTTTTTGTTTATATATATATATATATATATATATATATATATAATTAACAAATTATTGCATCATATTCTTTTAGCCAAACTGAACAGTTATTTTATTCCATTATTTTACTTCCATACC
>JAUZSX010000025.1:755807-768234 GCA_034780655.1 Idiosepius hallami | reverse complement strand
AGTTATTTTATTCCATGATTTTACTTCCATACCCATGTTAAAATAAATTCAAATACTCTGCACTTAGTTTTGTTCCTCAACACAACCTCTGCACCGACTAACTACCATAGGAATCCACAAACCTTGCATCTATTTTTTACCTATGGTGACCATCCACAACCTTATGAATTCATTTAATCCTCAAACTCTGAAGCCATATTAAAGTGTTAATGCTAGACATAAAAACCGTTTTATTAAATCCCAGTCCATTTTAACTTATCTAAACTTATTTCCTTAGAAAAAGTAAGAATTAATTTCTCCCAACTTTTGGTTATATCAAGAGTTGATATGCAACTTAAAATGTAATTCCAGTGAAACCTTTTGTACTTAAGATGGTTGGTAAAGGATTCAAATATATGGCAATGGCTAAATTTGATAAAGTGTTCTCTTCTCCTTCACTTTTTTTTTTTTTAGAGGGCAACATCATCTCAACATTTTTTTTTTCTTATCTTCTTCTTCCTTCTCTTCCTCCTACTGCCATCAACATCACTGCTGCTGCTGCTAGAATCATCCAGTCTGTTTTTAAATTCCACAACATTTAGTAGTTTACCACCAAATGCTAGGGGCCTTCTAAGCCTTCCATCCATCTGCTTTCAGAGAATTATAAACTAGACTTGTACATCAATCAATTCCTAGATTGTTTAGATTTGTTTAAACTTTTTTTAGTTAAAAAAAAAAATGCCACCTCTACCAATTACTATTCAAAGAACAACAAAAAAGTCTCCACGTACCATTGTAACTGGTGTACCTAGTAAAAAGAATTGGGACACTCGTACAATATGTACAATCACAACAGACACGAAAACTACATTCCAAAAAATTGGTAAGATTTTCTAATTGAAAATAAATTACATAAATATATGACTAAATCATTTATGTAAAAAGTTTTGCATGTAGAGTAACAGTTGATTTAAACTGTTTTAAAGTTAAGTAATGATTCTAAAATTGTGTATGTAGGCCTATTTTTTACAGGCATGGCAAATTGATTTCTCAAAATATTAGAAATAATTCTCCTAAATTTGCTGTTTCCTCTTCATCTTTTCATGCAGATTTTGAGGAGTGAGAAATTAAAATATGAAAAACTAGTTTGTTTGTCAAAAATGTTTAAGTAAAAAGGCTGGCTCTAACAAGGTTTATGAAAACTTGAATGTGGGAATGGGTAGGATGATTCTGTGTGGCTAATTCAACAGAGGGACAATTTGGCATTGACCACTCCAGTCAGCATTCCTCAGTGCCATTGGTTGTCTGGTTTTGTGTTGTGTAGCACAGTTCATAGATTTTAATATTTATATCCCTTAACTACAAAAAATCACATTTTTCGCAAAACTCCTTTTTTGTTGATAATTTTCTTTTTTTTTTTTTTTAAGGAGTAAAATTTTTAAAGTTATTTTAAAGATAAAATAACTTATGTGTCTGCCCATGCACTGTTTCTTGTTTTGAATAAAAATAGTTAAGATTTTAATGTTTATATTACTTAACTGTTTTTGAAAAAATTATATTTTTGCAAAACTCTTTTTGGTTAATTATTTTCTAATTTTTCATATACAATTTGGACTTCTTTAACATTTTTTTTCTCTCAAAAAACTTAGATCTATTTGCTAGCTTACAAAAATAAGTGCAACATGCCATTAGCTCTCATAATGCCTACCTATTAAAACTCACTAAATTTATGTATAGGTAGACACAGAGCTGCCTAAATTCCTGGTAAAGGTGATATGTAGGATGGGAGTTGCTGTGCATTCTACTGTTTGTTTATCTAAGTTTTAAGGTATTTTATTAGGGAAAACTTAAGACTTTATTCTGCTATAAATTTCTTTCAACTATTCAGAATTTAACCAGCCATAATTGGCTGATTCTGAGCTCCTATGAATGGGGGGGGGTAAGTTTGACTAATGGTTCATTACACGATTACATTTACTGATAAGATTAATATGGAATGTTCTGAAATCACCCTCTCTCACTCACACACACACACACACACACATACGTAGCATATACAAAAGCTGTTGTGCATGAAAAGAATTAACTGGGTTGTTGTAGAATTTTGAATTCTTGCCAAAATACTTCAGCTTCCTTTCTCTTCATTCTTTCCTACTATTATTGGAGATTTGTTTTTGCCTAAAGCAAAACCTACATCTCTAGTATTTTTTTATCTAGAAATACCTCAGAGGGTTAAAAAATAAATAAATAAATAAACAGCTACTGTTTTTCCCCAAAGTCACTTTTTTTCTTTATTTTTTAAAAATATAATTATAGGTTGGTAGACAAAATAAAGGTTAAGAAAACTAAAACAAGTTGTCTATTTTTCTATACTTGGTTATGTTACAATTTAGATTCACGATTCATTTTCTCATTTTCATGTTATAAATTACAATATTATTCCAAATTGAATACGACGCTATTATTTTTTTCTTTAGTTAACATGATACTTTTAACACAACTTGTATGTAATTTGGATATTTATTTGATTGGCAGTCGACGTGGCTCAGTGTAGGAGAAAATGCTCTTCCAATTGTAAATTCAATCATAACCCATGAACTGTAGGTTGCCATTGGGCTATGCAAATTTAGGTAATCTGAATGCGTTAATTCTAACTTTTGGGTTCCTTTTTTTTTTTTTTTTTTTTCCATCTCAAAACCAATTAGTGTTCCCCAGATCTAACCAATATATCAAATTTGAAGTTCATAAACCCAAAATTAGAAGACTGTTCTACACCGACAAACATTCCTACATTTTTGGATATACATATTAAATCCGTAGTTTCATATCTTCTTGTTTTTCTAAACCAAATACATCAACCCTCTTGAATATAAAATGAGTAAAATGTAAATAAATGATTCTGTCCATTTATTTTTCTTTTAACCACTTTGAAACTTTTAAATCATTTTTAATAGAAACAATAAATAGATTCTTCTAATTATTTTTTATTTTTCACTATTTGACTCGCAAGCTTTCTTCAGGATATGGCTGAGTAAGTAAAAGTCCAAGTTCCACATCCCACCACAGCCCTACAATAACTCTAATTTCTTTTTCCTTCCCCAATCCTTCTATATAGGTGTTTATATACATGTAAACCAAGCATGAAATGTTACCATCATTTTGTCACTAGGATTGTTATGTGTTTTTCTTGTTTTATTCACCATTTTCCTCAAATGCTTTGTCTAAGTGTTATTTTATAAGCACTTCATTCATTTCTTATTTCATTTTTGTTGATATGATTACATTAAGCTACATAAAGAAAATAAATATTACATTGGCCTATTTTATTTTATTTATTTATTTTTTTCGGATTGTCCTCATCTTTGTAGCTATTGCTAAAGCCAAGTAATAGTCTAGCCTTCTTCAGGCTGGGTAGGAATTTTTAGTAAACTATATAGATGTGGACAACATTTTAAAATTGGATGTAGAAACAAAATAGTTTAATAAAATAAAACCTGAATAAATCCAGAGTATTAGTTGGCTAAAACTACAAAGATGAAGACAACAGTCTGAAAAAAAAGGATATATATCTACATTGTTTTAAAAGAAATATTAGTTTGAAGCCATTTGTTTTTGTTTTTTTTACTCACTGATATCAAGAGTTTTAATCAAATTTCCACTTTGTTTAATGTTTGATACACAAAACCTTTAAATGGAAAATCAAGATTTATTCCATTGATTTATTTCTACTATTAATTTAATAAAACATTTTTTTCCCTTAAAACTAAGCCTCATACTCCATAACTTTCAAGTTTAATGCTGATATATTTAAGAAACGAAGGAACTTTATCATCTTCAGTTCAAAAAATTTTCCTTAATCTTCTAAGACTTTTTGGATTACGGCTATTGCACTAAATGATTGCAAAGGATTAAATACCCTTAAAGGAAGAATTTGAAACTCTGGTATTTAATAACTAATAGAAATTGATACAATTTTGATTAGGAAAAAAAGAAAAACAGGATTTTATATATATATGTATTGTAATAATTTTATACATTCATAACCATATTCTCAACCACATATTTTACACAGATATTAGTTCAATTGGATCCACTAGTATAAATATATATTTTTTTTATCAATGTTGACTTTATTGTGATGTATTGTTTCAAGCATTTTTGTTGTTGTGTTGTAAAGTTTGAATGTTGTAACTGTTGAAATGTTCAAAACTATAAGTCACAATCAAATATTTTTTGTGGTTTTATTCCAAAAATTGTCAAATTTTAGGCAACCTTTTTATATCATCATTGTCTAGTTAAAAATATTAAACTACTTTATTTGTACATGTTCTCAAATTTATGTATCTGCTGCTACGTTTTTTCTAGTGAAAAAAAATTATCTTCATTTTTTTTTTTTTTAAATTTAATAATTTTGTGTACAAAATGGATTAGAAAAAAGATGAAACTTTTTTAATTTGTATTATTAGTCTTTCTAGCAATGCAAAATACATACACTGAATAAAGTGAATAACTTACTTCAAAACTATTTAAAATAACTGTGTCCAGATTCAGATTTTAGTAAATATGCTAGTGTCAATTCTTTTTATAAGCCAAAGCTCCTCCAATTCTGAAAGGATGTCTGTAGAGCACTTTCTAATGACTTAAAATAGTAGGAAAAAAAATCGAAACAAAACTACAGCAATAGCCTGGCTTGCAAAGAAAAGCACCATGAAGGGCAGAAGGTTAAATGTGCAAGTCATAGACTTTAAAATTCTTATTGGCTATGTATATTGGTATTGTACACAAAGGATTAAAACAAAAAATAACTTAATGATTAAAAAGACTTGTGTCTACACATTTAGAAGAAATGTTTGTAGATACTTATTAATATTAATAGATATTAATTATTAATACTTATAAATATCAAATAAAATTCTAAAATGGTAAGAACCCAAAAAACATTGATTTATGTAAAAAAGATTGAAACGTTCAACTTCAAGGCGAACCAGTGCTTAATGATGCTAGTCATGAGTCTTATTGGAAAAAAGGAAGTCACTATGTGCAAGCCGGTGAAGTATTATAGGCTCTACCTTCCTGAAATTATGGGATAGAAGGGGATTACAAATAATTTTAAGGTATATGTTGTTGCATGATAATATGCAATGTCATTTATATGTGCTTGTGTACAGTCATGTGATTTCACTTTTTTTATTAACAAGAAAAAAAACTAATTTTATTTTATATAAAGAGAGGCTATATAAGAAGTTAGAAACTCTGACCAAAATCCTTTCAAATTACTGGTCTATTTAAACTTAAAAATGTCTTATTGTTCTGTTGCTTCATCAAACGTCCATACTAATTGAAATAGCTTCCTGTATTATTTTATAGTGATTCTTTTTTTCTTACTTTCAAATTTTTACTTTCCTTATGTCTTAAATACTTAGTCATAGAATTTTTCTTTTTAAAGATATATTTGACTGGGTGTAAATAAATCAAATTGCTGATTAACTCTATCTTTATATTGATTTTTTTTTAATTACAGGTACTAGTCCATTTGATATGACAGCTTCTGTGACAAGTCCATCTGGTGTAACAGAAGTATGTGATGTGGTAAGCTTGAATGATTGCCACTACAGTATCAAATTTGTACCCAAAGAAATGGGTGTTCATACAGTCAGTGTCAAACACAAAGATA
This sequence comes from Idiosepius hallami, assembly GCA_034780655.1. NCBI lineage: Eukaryota > Metazoa > Mollusca > Cephalopoda > Idiosepiidae > Idiosepius > Idiosepius hallami. Next base: position 762,581 of record JAUZSX010000025.1, on the reverse strand, counting down.
TGCATATACCAGGTAAGTAACTTAAAAAATACTTAACCCATAACTTTTTTATGTTGAGGAAAGATTGATTTATATTTTGTTTTTATTTCAATATTTTATTTAAATGTGATAAAAAAATATTTATAATACATTAAATTTCAATTTCATGTTCAAATATTACAATAAGGAACAATAAATCATAATTTTTAACTATTTTACTATAAATACTGATGCAATGCAACCTTTTACTATTTATAATATTGTTTCCATTTATAAACCTATAAATTTAGATGACATTTAAGATGCAATTTTCTTTCATTGCTATGCACTCTATTTACATAAAACTTACCTTTACTAATCTATAAATAGAGGATTTATACATAACTTATTAGAAGCTGCTTTTTTAACGATTTGAGATGCCAGCCAAAATCTTCTCCCCAAAATGGGGAAGTCTAAGGTTTTCAGATTAATTGAAATATATTCAACATTTGGAAATGAAATGTTTTGCCATGGCGGATTCTTTATAAAGATTTTATATCTTACTAAAAAAAAAAAATGAAAATTTAAATCCTTAATGTGATTGGCTGTCATTTTTATATTGTTTTTAAATAATGTTTGAACATTTTAATGTTTTATAACTGTTTTTAAGAAAAATTATGTTTTTAGAAAATTTTTGGTTAATTATTTTCTAATTTTTTTTTTAATTTTAAAAATATTTCAGCTTTGGTGGTACCACATGCTTGAGCTGTTTTTGTATTGTGTTTTAAATAAATGCAGTTCAAAGTTTTTAATGTTTATCACTTGATTGTTTTTAAGAAAAATCATGTAACTGCAAAACTCTTTTTGTTTAATTAATCTAATCAATTTGTGAAGGATTAAAAATTTAAAATCATCTGACCCTAGTTTTATGAAGTGCAGTTGCACTTTTGCAGTGTTGGTCATTTGCACTTAACTATGAAATAAGGTTTGGATTTTACATTCTTGATTTCTTTTTCTTTCATTAGGCAGTCCATTTGAATTCACAGTTGGCCCCATAACTGGTGGTGGTGCCCACAAAGTACATGCAGCTGGCCCAGGCCTTGAAAAGGGAGAGGTTTTACAACCATGTAAGGAGTCTTTGTAAATTAAACATTTACAAATATTTCACATTAAAATTCTTTTTATAATTGTTAAGATTAGTTTTAGAAATCAAAATTTTTATAAATACAACTAAAATAAATTTGAAGCCACCTTATGCATATTCTTTCTCTTTCAGGTAGGGAAAATGTTTTGAGTACAAAAATTACTTTGGTTTACATTTCAATAAAGATGAATTTTAATTTCAGTAAAATTTTGAAAGTACCTAAAGGATCCATCACCACCATAGTGACGATTATGGTGCTACAATTTTTTGAGAAAAAGAAGTTCTCTGATATAATTCTTGTCATTTGCATTCAAAATCTAAATGGTTTCTCTTATGACCAATTTAACATTACAATTACTTGTAATAACAAGAAGCTATGCAACTGTATTAGACTGTATTAATTTAGATTATGTTATGCTGAAAAATATATGAAACCAAATCAGATTTAAATCAGCACCCAGCAGTTTACATAAGCATGAATTCATAAACTAAATTTCTTTAAATTGTTATAATTTCACATACTCAAGCACCATTTTTTTTTGTCTGAAGGTGAATTCAATATTTATACTCGTGAGGCTGGTGCTGGTGGTTTATCAATTGCAGTGGAGGGTCCATCAAAGGCAGAAATTGATTTTGAAGATCGTAAAGATGGATCTTGTGGAGTAACCTATGTTTGCACTGAACCAGGTGAATTATGAATTTCATTTTTATTCTTTCTTAAAACATTTTCTAAAAAATATTTTTTTGTAAATATATTATTATATGAATAATTTTTCATGTTTAAAAAAAAAAAAAAAAGTTTCAATAAACTTGAAAACTTATTCTAGATTTTTAAATATTTTATTCAAGGTAAAAAAACACTCTTTTCCTAAACATAACTTCAATAAAAATATTGTAAACAATTTTTTGAAAAATCTATTTAACAAAGATTTTTTTTTTACTTTAAAGAATTTATCCAGTTTAAATTTCAAAACATTTCAGAAAAACCTTGTCCCTATTTCTGTATTTAATTCAGGTTGTTGTTTTTATTTCAATTTTCTTGAAATAAATAAAATAAAACAATTCTTTTACTTAGTTCATCTATAAATTTTTTTTATAAGAGACTTTTAGCAGAAAGATAAAGAATCACTAATTTTTGATGCTGAATTGGTTAAACCAAAACATATCATAAATTTAGTTTATTAGATTAGTATTTTATTGCAACTGATTAGCATCTTGTGTGATATTTACATACTCTTCCCCCCTTTTTTTAAATTTCTTAATATTTATCTCTTTATCTTTTTTTATTTATTTCTGTCAAAACTAACAAGAATTTCCTTTTTCTCCCACTAGGAGAGTACTTGGTATCTGTGAAGTTTAATGATGAACATATCCCAGACTCTCCCTTCAGGGTAGCCATTTCTCCAGTTGTAGGAGATGCCCGGAAATTATCTGTTTCTGCCTTACAGGAGAAAGGCTTACAGGTAAGTGCGTGTGCATTTGTCTCTCATGCCTTATATATATATATACATACATATATACATTACATATATATACACACTGCTGATTCTGGAAATAATTTTTTTGTATGATCATTTAAAAACATTTCAAAGATCCAATAAAATGGCTTGATATTTTATTCAATACTAAAAATCTATTAAAACTATTTTGTATATTAATTTATTTCATAATTTATTTTTTTTCTTTTTTTAAATGACTTATTTTTAATGAAAAACTCGACAAAATGCAAAGATTTTTTTTTCAAGCTATTCTTACACAACCAATGAATGTAGCTACTGGAATGAATTTAAGGGAATACTTTATTATTTGTTTCTTTCTAAAGTAATGCCTTCATTTAAACAATGACATAAGGAAGAACCTACACAAGTTCTAGAGAATATTTTTCCCATCTTTTTTAGTCTGGTCTCTGTTGCAAATGTTCACATATTTTCTTAATAGCATACAAATGTTTACAGCATATTCTATTGACAATTTTTTTTACTTTTTTTACTTTGTGTCACCTAGGTAAACAAACCAGCTGCATTTAAAGTGTCCTTCAATGGAGCTCGAGGCAAACTCCAAGCAAGAGTTGTTGCTCCCTCAGGAACTGAGGATGAAGCCTTAGTCCATGAAATTGATGAAGGTAAAATTGCCTTATTAATTTTTTTTCTTTTCTAATAGAAAGTCTGCAAGTATTTTTCTATGCCAAAGTTTTGTTTTTTTTTCTCCATCCAAAGATTTTTATGGCATCATCGAAAAAGAAGTTCAAATCCAAATATAATAATGCAGAAGAAAATTTAGTTTTAAGCTTGACCACTTTTACTCTCTTTACATGCAGTTGGTATTTTCTTCTTGTAATTTGGAAGCTATTTTATTATTATTTAATAGGACTATCACCATAAATAGTTATAACCTCAAATAATTTTTTTTCTCTCTCATTAACAATTATCTACTTACAAAAAAAAACTTGGCATTAAATATAAATAATATAATAATTAATTTATTGTACTTGTACTTTTTATTGTAATTTTCAATGGCCTTAAATGTTATTTCCAAATCAGAAGAAATCAGATTGGAGGCGAGGGGGCGCGTTATTCTTTTCTTTCCAATCCTGATCTTTTTAGCAACCTAGTAATCATTTTCTCTCTAATAAATTTTTTTTTCTGAAAAACTTTTCTTTCCTATTTATATTTGTTTTTCTTTTTATCAACTACCCTTTTTGTATATGCCTTCATGTGGAAATATACTTCTCTTTGCCTTTAAATCCACTTTATCTCATGAAGCCAACCTACTTTCACTATCAAAGGCTTGCAGATGAGCAACATATATTAGGGGGGTGAAAAAATTGTTACACTTCCAAATATTCTTCCAAATAGTATAAGTATGCATGTATTATTTCAGTGAGTTTCTAGTAAAGTTTAAAGTTGAGTTTTTCTTGTCTTTAAAAACATGTTTTCTTTGTCAATTAATCTTGTTCTAATGATAAAAAAAATGTCAAGTTTCTGCAAGAAACTCTTGACATTTTTTGACATGGGTGTTTTGTATTTCATTAATCGTTTTTTGAAGTCCTTCGAAAAGTCTGTTTTGTGTCAAAGGTTTCTATAAGGATGGAATTTTAATGGCTGACCAGTTTGATTCTGTTAAATCGACTAAAACATTCCATTTTGTCCCTCACTTGAGTTAGACAGGTGGTCAGAATGGCCTTATTTGATTAATCATAATTTATATCAACCCTATGGTATATCTAGCTCCAGAACTGATTATCAGATATAGAAATTCTTCCAATAATTTTAACCTAAATAAATTTGGTACCACTTAACAAACTGAGAGGAGGGCCTCTCAGTTTGTTAAGTGGTACCAAAAAACTAATGCCATGTATTCATAAATACAACAAAGCTTTTAAATCTCAACAAATGACATTGCAAATACTTGTCTACTTTTCAATATTGGCTTATGTATCCTTGATGTGCTTTAGGGTGGGTTTTCTGAAAAAAAAAAAAAAAAAAAAAGTTTTTTACTTTTAAATTTTTTCTATTTCTTCTAAATCAATTGTGGCTTGCTTTTCTCCCACAGCTGAAAAAACTTTACCCAGCAACATAGGTAAGGGTTCTCTGGCACTGAATCCATTCAATGTTTCCAACTGGAGACAATCTGGTTCATTTTCACTAAGTTTTGCCCCCAATCTCTCTCTCACACATTTTTCTGTCCTTCTTTCCTTTTTTTAACTATTGTTAATTACTCACTTGGATTGCTTGTCTCTTTCATTTATTTCAACAGATGTTTGGACGCTGCATCAATTTAGATTTGCAATTTGATTAACTAATATAAATTTTTTTTATCTTGACACAAAAATACATTTTTGGCGAATTTTATTTTGAATTGTTGCTCTTTATAGGATCCAACCTACTGCACTGTCCTAAGGTTACCTAGTTTAGGTTAATTGTTTAAACTAAAAATTGCCAGAATAATTAAATCAAATGGTCTAAAGCCAACTGTAAGTCTAATAATATATACTTAGTAAGCAGCACCAACCAAATTTGGCACAAAGCCATTTTTAAGGTGAATGCAATGGTTTTAACTAGGATTTGAACTCACATACTACAATTCCATAGCCCAAGCTTTTACCAATACCACCTTTTCTGCCCTAATAAGATTAAATTACTTCAACCAATGGTACCAGCAGGTTTGCTGATAAATATTTTTTTTCAGCTGAATTTTTTTTTGTTTATTGTAAAGTATCATTAATGCAGTTTGAGAAAAGGTGGTCTTTTGGTGGGATTTGAAAAATTTCCTTTGGTTAAAAAAAATTGGAGTAAAGAAAAGTTAAACTGTTGCTGATAAAGATGTTAATGACTGAGTGATAAACAATAATAGTTTGCTATTGAATTAAATTTGAAAATTATAAAAATAATGTTCAAATTTGATTTATAGCAAACTTTTAGGGAATGGTTTTCTATTATTGTATATCACTCGGTTATAAAATTCTTTACCAGTAACAATTTAACTTATCTTTACCATAATTGTTTTTTTAAACCAAGAATAAAAAATTTAAAAAATGGGAAATAGAAATTAATCCTTCAACCCACAAAAAATAGCTTTTTTTTTTTTTTTAACTTTTCCTCCCCTTCTTTTTTTGTATATGAATTGTTTATAATTTATTGTAATCTTTAGGGTCCTCTGCTTTAGGTTCTCCCTCTTCTACGTATAATGAATTTTTGCTTTATGGTTCAACAGTGCCATCAATTTAGCCCTGATGAGAGATGACCGAAAAAAACTTTAGACTTGCCTAGTTGTTTTCCTGTTTAATATATATAAAGGTTATGGTGGTCTATTTTCAAAACTTAGGAAATTATAGCAAACTTTTCATGGACAAATTAATAAAGAGAATTACAACTTTATTGTAATAATCTTTTCAATCCATCTCAATTTTTAAATCCATCTTAAATCTATCTCAATGACAAATTTACACCAGGTTCAATATATTTTTTAAATGAATTTCACCAGTGAATTTCCCAATCTTTTGTTTTTTAAACAGAAAAAGGTGAAATCCTAAACAGCAAACAAAATAACTCTGTTTAATATTTCTTCATTCCTTAATTAAATGGTCTGTTCTTTTGAATGTTTGTTTTTGTTTTGTCTTTTTGTTATGCATGGTCCCTTTCATATCCTTTATCTACTTGTTATAAATAACTTTTTTTACTTAACATTTTTCCCAAAATTTTTCCCAACCAAGTAGTACTTCTAGAAGAACAAATCCTTGTCATTTTTCTTATTTTTTCCTCACAGCAACTGATGACTATCCATGGCCCTTCTTTATTACTCATAGAAAATATACATTGAAGGAAATTACAAAAATGAACAATATGTTATTGACATGTTTTTTTATGTGCCACACTTTAATCTATGCAATATTTAATTTCTAAATCTTGGGATTTATTTTGAAGATGGAACAATAGTTTTGCTCTTTAAGATTCATAAAATGGATTGGGAATGTCCGTTTCTATTTTCCTTTTCTTTTTCTCATTTGATTTTACAGAATTTATAACCATATTCTAAATGAACACAAAATTCTTTATAGTTTCTTATTTTTATTTTTGAGATGAGGCATCGTAATTAAGGTATTAACTTTTATTATTCGGACTTTTGTCCTCATCTTAGTAGGTATTTTTTGATGTTATTACACTACGTTTCGG
>JAUZSX010000025.1:731140-741456 GCA_034780655.1 Idiosepius hallami | reverse complement strand
GGCAAGACACTTAATAACCAATTGACATAGATCGGCATTAACAATCTATATATATATATATGTATATATATATACATACTTCACATACATATATATATATATATATGTGAGCGTGTGTGCGTATGTGTGTGTATATGTATGCGTTAGTGTGAGTGTTTTTGGTGTGAGGGGTTGTATGTACATAAACAGGCAAAATATATGTATATATGTGTTTTGAAAATGCTTTCTTTCTTTATTTCTTTCCATTGAGCTTGTTTTATCTGTGAGAGTCGAGAGAATTTCAAGTTTAACAGTTCATATTTCGGTTGAAGGTGTGACATGAATTTGGAACGTGTTTTACATTTCATTTCTCGTTGAATTTTTGTCTTTTCTTTTTCTGAATCTTTTTTATTTAATTTTTTTCTTGCTTTCCTTTTTTGCTTTCGTTTTTGTTGTCACTTTGTCGTCTTTATAAAATGGCGTCGTGTCATTAAGAAAGAAGAAACCATCTTTTTTGATTAATTCCTATCTTTCTATTTACATACAACTCATCACTCGTTTTCATTTGAAAAAAGCTTTTTCTCACTTTTAAAAGACTTTCTGAAATTAAATCAGAAAATGAAAAGCGTTTTTAAGACTAAAAAATACGAATAAAATAGAATCGAATGACAAAGTGTTTACACCAAACTGTAGAACATTTGACATGTGTTTGTGTATGTTCATAACAAATAGAATGTTCATAGCACATCTTAATTGTATTTATAATACGGCAAGGGGGTGTATATTCAAGTTGATGTCTGTTGAGGTAAAATCATTACTACGGCTATGACAAGAATATTCTTTTTATGTAAGCATATAAATTTCATACAGAATATTCTTTTAACAAAAATCAAATTCTTTTTAAAAAAGAATATTCTTTTAACGAAAAGTATATTCTTTAAAAAAAGAATATCTTTTTAACAAAAAGCATATTATTTAAAATAAAAATGAATATTTTTTTAGCAAAAACATATTCTTTAATAAAGAAAAAGAATTATACTGAGGAAAAAAGCATATTCTTTATAAAAAGAAAATACCCGCAAAAAAGATAATATTTTTAAGCATATATTTGCAGAATATTTCCAGCAAAACAAGAGAATATAAAGCATATTTTAAAAAGAATATTGTCACAACCTAAATCATTACAAATATATAAATACATAGTAACGCCACCTATTTTTAAATGTTGAAGAGCTGAAAAAAGAAGTCGTACCATTAAAACAATGGCCTTCTGTGCTTCAAAATTTATTTTTTACATAGTCACCACCATTCTCAATACACTTGGTGGCGCTTTTTGAAGGCTGGATTATAATAAGTCTCCTCTAGCATTCCAGCAGTCAGCCACTGCAAGCCACCGACTTAATTCATTTAATTTTTTTTCGGTTTTTCTTTTTCTTTTAGTTGTGTTCAGTTTTCATGCTCCATTACTTTCCTGATTATGTCAGTAATTTTCATGATTGGCATATCCTCTAAAAGATGCATTTTTTATTTCATGCTAATTTTTTTGTAATTTCTTCCTTGTGATAATTAGTATCACTGTAGTTTCCATTTTCAAGATCTTTAGTTCCTTTGTGAGCTTTTGGTATTAGCTAATCCTTTGTCTTTCTTTTATTTTCACTGTGTGGTCGGCCCGTACAGCAAATTCCACTATTTGACACATTTTTTTCTCTCCAGTCAATAACAACCAGCTCCATTCTTTTGGTCTAGATTGGTTTTATTATCATTATTATTACTATTATTATTATTGTTATTATTGTTGTTGTTGTGTTGTTGTCGTTTTTGTGGTAACTCACACCAATCAATAGGTGCTCTCACACCCAGCAACCAGAGGTTTCTACTGGAGTCAAAGTGACAACAAGTCTCCTCTGATTTTCAGCAAGTTCCGCACCATTCCAGTCAAAGACTGTACGGTGCAATAATAATAATAATAATAATAATAATAATAATAATAAAAATAATAATTATTATTATTTTTATTATTTTTATTATTATTATTATTATTATGTTTAAATTTAAATGATATCCTGTTAATAAATAGCAAATAAAATGATGCAAATTTATTATTTCATTAATGTTATAATTCTTTAATTGCTAATTGTTAATTAATCTCGTATAAATTGTTGCTTAAAGTGTTTTTACTACTAAAATATTTGTCAATTAATTTTAGCAAGTTTTTAGCGATAGAAAAATGAGATAATTTTTCTAGTCAAACGAATTAAACTCGATTATTTTTTTCTTTATTTTTTCTCTTTAATCTTTTTAAAGATTTGTTTCGATAATCTAAATTCTATTTAAGTTGGCGATTTTGATGCAATTGCATAAAGACTTTTATTTTACATCAAATATTTGTTTATTTGAAAATATTTGTACTCTTTTGTTATTTTGTATTTGGTTCCTTGTTTCGGTCTATTAATAAGGGAATCGGCAATCGACGTTGTCCAGTGGATAGACAATCGGACTTCGGAACCGTACTACGCTTGTTCGAATCCAAGTTGTTCCGTCTATATTAATATGTCGACTAATATCTTTGGGAAAATTAGAAAGCCTTATCTTCCCTCGAGCTATGAGTTAAAAAGTGCAAGACCTTCACGGCAGATGTGGCGGATGATGTCCACTGTGACACAACGGCACTGAAGGCGGTTGAAAACTCCACCAGAGTATTATGCGAGTTCAAATCCCAGTCAAAACCATTGCATCTACCTTTAGCTGCCTCGGGCAGATGGGGCTCGTTAACTTGGGAGAGTGTCTCAACTAGGTGAAGGGCAACACAGACATCAAAAGCCCCAAGAAGAACCTCCTGTTTGAGGGGTTATGCATAAGGCTAGCTACTCTTTCTCGTAAAAACAATTATGCTACGGAAACAGCAAATATAATTTTGCTGCCCCACGCACCGCTAGATGTAAAGTTTGATGAATTTATGATGGGGTTTAAAGTTGACATCTTATAAAATAGAATTCGTCATTTGTGTTGGATTAGCAAGGCCAATATATCGGCCTTTCAGTTTTGAAAGAGATTAATGAACCAGGTTGAGATTTAGATGGACGGGGAAGTGGGGTTAAATATTGATCTTTTGAACACTTAACCTTTTTACTAAGAATGAATGAAAATAATGTGCGCCCTTTTTCTTCCTCTGTTTAATTAGGCGAGAGATGAAGGAGTCGAGAGATTGTCGAACAAAAGCCTTTGACAATATCTACAACAAACAAAGTAAAAAGCGAGGGCGTTGCTAGCATTGATGGATCTTTGAAAATATTGTGTCTTCAGCTTTCTACACAATGACTAATCTAGTGTCAAGCAAATCCTCAATAACAATTATTTGGTCAATTTTTCGTGGCAAACTCTCGACACGCGTCAAATCGAAAATAATAATAAAACAAAGAAAAAGATGGGTTTTAACGCGTTTCATCAAATAATAAAAAAAAACTATTAATAAAAAAACTATCTTTTTTTTTTCAATAATACACATGTCGCTTCTCAATGGGAATCACATCAAAGTACCGTATTTCCCGGCTAGTATACCGACTCCTTGAGTGCAGTCGGTGGCCCAGTGGATAGAAAATCGGACTTCGGAACTATACTACGCGGGTTCGAATCCAAGTTGTTCCGTCTACGTTAAAATGTCGAGTAATACCCTTGGAAAAGGTATGTAGCCCTATATTCCCTCCAGCTATGGGTTAAATAGTGCAAGACCTCAACGGTGGTAAAGGATAACACCGAACACAAAAAGCCCGGGTTAGAACACGTAAAAATGGCCTTGTGCCAAACTTGGGCTCAGTGCTCACCAAGTCAATATAATATCTACGGATGGCTGTTTAAAAAATAATCAGATTTGTTCTTTTTATCAAATCAATTAACCCTTTAAACCCTAAAGAAACGATATATCGGCCCTGGCGATTTAAGCTTTTATCAATGTTCCAAACAACAATATTTCATCCTTCCACCTTTGGATACTGACTAAGCGTTATCACCAAGTAGTCACTCAGAGTCTGTCTATAAAAAAACATATTAGGGTCGAAATGTCAATGTATCTTTTTTGCCTTTGGTTACTAAGGCTGATATATCGGCCCCTTTAGGGTCGAAGGGGTTAAAAAATGATTATTTTTTTGTTTTTCAAAGGAAGAAAAACTCGTGGCGTCGAATTTCTAAGTAAGCAACGAAATGATAGAGTTTTACTGAGGAAATCAAATCCTTTTTTTGTCTAAATTATAATGTTATGTGTGAGTGTATTTTTATCGATAAGGGAAGCCTTGAGGGCAAAGGATTATGGGTAAAGGGATTATTTAAGGATTGTTGAGTGGGGCAAGTTGTGATTAAAGGGTTTTGATAAAAAAAAAGGATTGGGCTTCAGAAAGAAAGATATTGTGGAAAAGGAAGGTTTGTCTATTAAGAGGGAGGAGAATCAAGAAAGGATGAAAGAAAGATTAGAATAGAGGAAGATAGAAGAAGAATTAATAGGAGAAGAAAAAGAAATGGAAAAAGAAAGAGATAAGGAAGAAGAACAATTAGTAGCATTAGATGCAGTAAAAATAGAAAGAGAAGAAGAAGAAGGAGAAGAAGAAAAAGAAGAAAACTTTATCTGATTGTTTTTACGGCATATCAACATTCTAGATCAATGCAGAGAAGAAATTCATTTTGATTAACATTTTTTCTGATTTTGATGATGATGATGATGATGATGAAGAGGATAATGATGTGCTTAGCCACTTAGCAGTCCCGCGGCAGAATACGCCTTGCGGCCCCTTTACCTGAAAAGAAGCAAGTTGCCACCCCTTCTCAAAATACTGGAACCTTCGACTTTATATGCATATCGAGAGAGAGATAGGAAGAAAGAAAGATCGATTAGTAGATGTATGTTTCAATTGGGATAATGACTTTCTAATTAATCATAACAATTAATTATTTTGGTGATTTTTTTACGTTACAATCTGTGAAGCCAAGGAGCGTTTACGACCCCTTGGGAGCTTGCACCCCCTGTTATTGCGGGGTCTGTAGGGGCCTAAGCACGGCCTTGGATTCAACGAATCAAGTCTAAGTTTTTTTCTTAAATGATTGTCTTTTTATTTTATTTTTTCAATCAATTTTCCTGATTTCAATTTGATGAAACAAAAATCAAAGAAGGACAAAAAACATTTTTAAGAAATTCCTTTACGAAATCCATTTTATAAATAATTATAAGAAGCCGATATAATTAAACAATGTGCAAAAAAAAGGGTTTCTTTATATGGTGTTTGTTTCTCTAAGGACCTAATAAAGCTAATTTATCGGTGATTAAATAAAAATGTGTCCCTCCAAAAAATTGAATCTTTTATTGGTTGTGGGTTTAGTAAAATTAAGTTTTGTTGAAATTAAAATTATTAATGGTTTCTACTCACAAATTTGAATTTGATTCTATTATTTTTCATTAATTAATATTTTAAGGCATTAATCAGAGAAATAAGTGCAAGTACATTAATGAAAGCAATTCTATTCACAATTTTATTTTCTGTTATAAATTAAAAATTTTTAATTCTTTTTAGATTTAAAATTCGTTACATTTGTTTTAGTTTTGTTTCGTTTTGTTTTTAAATTCGTTTATTTTTGTTTAAATTAAATAAAAAGTTATTTCGTAAAATTGATTTTGTTAAATTTATTTTATATTTTTTCGAATTGCAACAATGAAAACTGACAAAAAGTAGGAAGATTTTTTGCTGGGACAAGCTTTTTCCTAATCACCGGTAAATTAGCTTCAATGAGACCTTAGAAAAACAAATAACCTTTATATATATATTAACAAGATAACTTTAAATTCATTATTTGGAAAAATAATTTGTAAGTCATATTATTTATTTTATTTAAATTTCCCCACAGAAATTGTTATAATATAAACATAATATGAGTATTTAATATTTGTGTGTTCTTTAATCGCCATCTTGGTTATTTTAGTTTTTTTATTTACTCATCTTGGTAAGATTTGTTTTATTCACCGCTGGTCAAATTGGCCGAAACCTAATGAGAAAAACAGTAAAAAAAATATTAAGATGACGATAAAAGTCGGCAATAATAATTAATACTCAGATTATGAAGCCTCGCCGCTAAATAAAAGAGTGCAATTATAAACATAATGTTCAAAAGAAATTGCCAAAACCTTTTAATTAAAAAAAGTGTGGTAAGTGGTTTATTCAAGGAATATTAGGCAATTAAAAGAATATTTCTTAGCGACTAATAATTCGTTGAAACAAGCAATTAAATAAGGAAGAAAAAAGGCAAATAGAAAAAGCAAAGTGGTATTTAAAAAAAAAAGAAGATTGCCTTGCGGCGATGAAGAAAAATCGAGTGAATGACGAAGAGGCAGGAGAAGCGAGCCGTGAAATCTAACAATTGAATTAGTTAACCACCCTTGGGTCTGGATTGTGTCGACATTGATCATAGAGAGCAGCACTGGGTTGAGGGCTGGGAGAGTCAGGGGTCAATGATAGGGGAAGAGAAGAAGAAGAAGAAGGGTGAGAGAAAAGGAAGGAAAGAAAAAGAGGAATAGAACAGAAGGGGAAAAAATCTAAAAGAAGAAAAAAATCGAAAAAAGAAAAGAAAAATAAGGGAAGATAAAGGGAAGAGAAAAAGGAAGAGAAAGATAAAGAGAAAGGAGAGATACTAAAAAGGAAAGAAAAAAGGAATAAAAGAAAAAGAAAGAGAAGATAAAGAAAAGAGAGGAAAAGAGAAGATGAAAAGAAAAGAGAAATAAAAAGAGAAAAACAAAGAGAATATAAAAATAGAAATAAAACATAAATTAATAATAAAAATTTATAAAAATAGAGACAAAATAATAATAATATTAATAATGATAATAATAATAGTAATAATAATAATAATAAAATAAATAATAATAATAAAATAAATAATACAGATAGTAATAATAATAATAAATAAAAAATAGAAATTTAAAAAGGGGAAATTTTTAAAAATACATAAAAAAATTAAGATAAAAAAGAAGAAAAAAAGAAAAGAAAAGAAAAAAAAAATTAATAAAAAAAACAAAAAAAAAGCAAAAAAACCATCACTCCCCCCCCAAAAAAAAAAAATTGGGAAATATCGAGCGAAAAAAGGGCGTTGTTTCAAGAAAGGGTTAAGTCTTTCATAAGGTTGATGCTCTCAGGGTTTATTGAGCTTGTGGTTGTGGTTAAGGATTTCAAAGAGCAGGTCATGCGAAACGAAATCAAAACAAATTCACATTTGGACAAATAGAACAGAAAAAATGGAGGACATGATTTCAAAATGAATAGAAAAAAGAAAACATCGTTTTTGTTTAACAAGCGGAACATTGAAGGCGATTATTGTTTTTTTTTATTAGAAATTAATATACACCGTATTTTAGTGAGTCAATATTTATCGTTTAATAAATGCTTTATTTTATTTTATTTTATACTCTTTGACCAGAAATTTCTTAATAATAAAAATATAAAAAAGTAGAGATAAAAAAGGGTAGGTTCTTTTAAAAAATACATAAAAAAGGAAGATAAAAAAAGAAAAGAAACAGAAAAAAAGAAAAAATTGATTAAAAAAACACAAAAAATCAGCCCCAAAAACAGTGAAAAATCGAGCAAAAAAATATCGTTGTTTCAATAAGGGCTAAGTTAGTCAATATAAAGATCGTTGTGGTTGTATGAGACTTGACATCTTGTTACTCTTCAGAAAAGAAAACCACAATAGTGATTTTTAAAAAATTCTTCAGACAACTAAAATTTGCATATGTACTGAAATGTATTTTTACATATTATGGTTCCTTAACTACCCACGACATAAGATTTAGAAATGAATTTATCATAAAAATGGCTTAGAAATGAATTTAGTACAGAAAAGCTTTAGATAAAAATTCAATTGAGAAAAATATTTAGAAGTAATTTTTTATAAAAAAGCTATTAAAATGAATTTAGTAAATAAAAAGCATTAGAAATGAATTCAGTAGAGAAAAGCCTTAGAAATAAATTTACTATAAAAAAAGCATAGGAAATGAATTTAGTAAAAAAAAGCATAAAATATGAATTTAGTAGAGAAAAATATTAAGAATAAATTCAGTATTAAAAGCCTATAGAAATGAATTTAGTAAATAAAAAGCATTAGAAATTTATTCAGTAGAGAAAATCAGTAGAAAAAAAGTAGAAAAACAATTTTAGAAATGAATTTAGTTGAAAAAGTATTAAGAATAAATTTAGTATTAAAAAGCTATAAAAATGAATTTAGTATAAAAAAGCATTAGAAAGAAATTTAGTAAATAAAATACATTAGAAATGAATTCATCAGAGAAAAGTATTCGAAATAATTTTAAAAAAAAGCTTTAGAAATGAATATAGTATTGAAAAACTATAGATATTGAATTTAGTGAATAAAAAGTAATAGAAATGAATTCAGTAGAGAAATGTATTAGAAATGAATTTACCAGAGATAAGCATTAAAAATAAATTTATTATAAAAAAACATTAGAAATGAATTTAGTGGAGAAAAAAATACAAATAAATTTAGTATAAAATTGAATAGGAATGAAATTTGTAGAGAAATAAATTAACTGTTTTTCTATATAATAAACATCCCTAATTGCCCCCAATGGCTATGATCCAATGCCTGAATCAAGCCGGCCAATACTTTTAGTATCTTAGAACTCTGTAAAATCTCTATTTTTTATACGCTAACCGATCACATTGTGACACAGACGATAATGTTGCATTCAACCTAGAATAGGCAATTGTCCACGAGTCGAAACACTTGATTATTCCACACGGCTTGGGTCAAGTTCTTTGTTATTACATATGGTAATAAAGCCATTCTAATCTGAACACAGCAGCGTGTCTATTAACTTCGGTCCCTCTGACCCTTCTTTTGGGCCCTGAGGGTAAACCGAACTTCTGTTGGCCGGATCATTTAATGTCATGTCATTTGATAGCAGATTAATAATTGCCACTTTTGCCGGTCTGTGTCTATGGAATGGTCCGGTGTCCTGTCTTTTGCATGGTGCCATCAAAGTGTGTGTGGCCTGAGAAGACACTCTTGCTGCCGGGCGTACGACTGGACAGACGTACAGACGAACGGACGGACAGACGAACGGACGAAGAGACAGTGGGCTGGCCCCAAGATGGACGGCCAACTGAGAACAGTTTCTTGATACGTTGTCCTGGGTTAAACGTAGACAGAAGGGGGAGTGGGGTTGACAGAGGAAAAGAAGTAAAAGATAAAAAAAATGAAAAATAAATGCAAGAAGCTTTTGCAAGAAAATGATTGCTTCCAAGTTGTATGGATGACCAGAAGCGACATATTTAATTGGAAAACAGAACTGCCTCAAAGAATCTTTTCTCTTTATATATTGTGTGCATACATAAAATCTTTCTTATGGTCACGACTGTATATTGCCATATGACTGACGGCAGGGTGTCAATTCCAGTAATAAGAGTTCTTAAGCTAATCGAATGAGATCAAAGTGTTTTGAAACATTTCTTGCCCTTCACAAATCATGTGGGCCAAAAATATATTCAGATTCAAACTTCATTTTTAAGTGTTTCTTAAACTTGTTTTTATTCTTGTCTTTTCATCAACCCTAACCCATCAATACAAATTTTCTTAAGATTTTTCTGAAAATCTGCAAACTGAACAAATGTATCAAAACACAAATGTATTAAAATATAAATGTATAAAGTACACATGTATTGAAACAAGAACGTATTAAAACAAAAATTTAATAAAATACAAATGTATTGAAATACAAATGTATTAAAACACAAATGTATTAAAATACGAATGTATTCAAGCACACATGTATTAAAACAAAAATGTATTAAAACGTTAATATATTAAAACACCAATGTTTTAAAATGCAAATAAATTAAAATGCGCAAATCTATTGAAACACAAATGTATTAAAACATATCTATTAAAATACAAATCTATTAAAAGAGAAATTTATCAAAATACAAATCTATTAAAACACAAATCTATAAAACATAAATGTATGAAAACACATTCTATTAAAATACAAATGTATGAAAACACATTCTATCAAAATACAAATGTTTTAAAGTACAAATAATCCTAATATAAATCATTAAAGGAAAATGATCAAAATACAAAGTATAAAAATATTATAAAAAAACAAAATGAAAAAAAGAAATGATTAAAAATACAAATGAGGCTAAAACAAATGATCAGTTCCGTGCTCAGCCACATAGCGGCCACGACGAAGAATGCACTCTGCAGCCCCTTTACTCTAAAACTAACAACTTGCAATCCCTAAACATAATGAAGGCTTTGATTAAGGTCTATATACATACAAATATATA
>JAUZSX010000025.1:703630-714641 GCA_034780655.1 Idiosepius hallami | reverse complement strand
TTTTTTTTCAAAAATCGGAGAATGTCACTTTCTAACCTGACCGAAGTTACAACTTCATGCAAAATTTCAGAAAAACTAAACGGATGGTTGCAGAAAAAAACACGAACGAACGAACAGGCCTCAAAACATAGGTTCCCCTCATTAAATATCGGGGTACCAAAAAAAACTAGTGTATATCCATTGAAAATAAGTTCATAGAATAGTCTGAATAAATAAATAGCATGAATAAAAAAGATGTATATCGTTTGATGATTATGATAAAGATTTCTCTTTTATAAGAACAGCTCACATAACTCAATTGGTGCAGCAATATAATTATAAGATAAAAACAATAAAGGCAGTTGAGGGCGTGAGGTTCAATTTCCCTTGCAGGCTACATGTTTTTGCTATTAAACTTATATATTTTTTTTCTTTTTTTCTTTCTTTCCTTTCTTCTTTTTAAATTATAACCTTCTCAAGAGAACTTAAGATCTTTCTTTCTTGTTTCTTTCTTTCTTTCTCCTTTTCTTTCTTCTTTTTCTTTTTAAATCATGACCTTCCCAACAGAATTTAGGATCTTTCTTTCTTTCTTGTCTTTTGTTTTTCAATTTCTTCTCTTAAAAAAGAAAAAAAAACAAACTTTAAAAAAAATTATTTCTTAAATAAAAAATAAATATTTTTTTTTCTGTTTTTTTTTTTTTTAAATTTTGTTTTCTTTTCGATTTTCCTCAAAAATGAAATGCGATGTTAGTTTCAAATGCAGATGGCCGTGGGGATTCAGCCGGTTCTGCAAAACTGGTGCTTAAAATATTATGAGTTTGGCAAACCGGTTGTTAAAAATTTGAATCCCACCACTGAATATAACTTTTTTGTTCTCTAGATTCTTTGACGGAGCTGAACATTTCAAACAACAAAATAATGAACTTACCTGCCTATAAGTCTTGGGGGTGTGATAACTTAAAAGTTTTAAACCTTGGACACAATAATCTTGGTCAAAGCAGTTTTAAAAAGTAAGATATTTATTTACTTACTTTTCTTATTTAGTTCTCTTTTTTTGACGAGTGTAGAGTTGACTCCTTTAGTCGATTTTGTAACCATTTTTGTAACAGGGGCCTAAACCCTAAATCTATTGTTCTATAAAAATTTGGTAATTGTTTTCTGTTTTAAAGACCCAGTTTGTTCAAGTGGAGCATCTCAGATGAAACTGAAGGATTTGACTTAATTATTCCAAAGAATATTCTTCAAAGTCTGACAGAACTTAATCTGGAGTCAAACGGTTTGACAACAGTTCCACCTTCCATATCTAAAATGAAGTCTTTAGTATTCCTTACGTTAAACAGGTGAGTTTATATTTTTAGTTATTTGATATTTTCTTCTTGACTTTTTGAATGATACTGTAATATTTGTGATTTTTTTTTTTTTTAGCTTTTAAAAGGTGACCATTATTTTATTAATCTTTACATTCTTCTTTGGTTTTCAGTGCCTGCTAGCAGCACACACGTGTTGATAGCATGAAGCTAGAAGTGGAACTGGGACAAATTCTTTTGGTCACTAAGAGGTCAAAGAAGGAGAGATATAGATAGGTAGATAGTTTAGAGAGAGTTTGGTAGGGGGAAAAGAGAAATACTAGAAGATGAAAGATTTTGGAGGAGTGGGGATGTTAATAGACAATGTCTTTTATCATGATAGTAGTGACCTGAAATCACTTAGGTACATTCCTACAAACTTAAACCTACACTAAAGAAAATGTTTATTTTTGTTAAGAATAAATACTTGAAAAAAAAAGAACCAATTATTGGTTTATATAATCAATATATATCTTATCTTATTATTAAGTAATTCTATTTTTTTTATATTTAATAAAAAAATAGGTTTTAGGTAATTTTTCAGAGAGGTATGAAAAATTACATTTGAGAAATTGGTAAAAGAAAACTTTTTTCTTTGGTTTAATTAGCAAGTTTGCCTTGAAGTTAAACAAAAGTTGTCTTCCTTTACTTTTACTGTTTAACTGGTTTTTCTGTTAGAGGGCGCCACACTTGCAAACTAACTGTTTACGTATGGCGCACATGTAGCACTAATGTTTTCTGATAATGGAATTGCCTATAATTGTGCACGAACTGAGGACTCTAAATGAAGAATACAAGAAACGATTAACCGATAAAGAACCAGCAACAGCGGTTTATTGCAAGGGATTTTGTACAGTAAGTTCATCTTGTTAACAGATCCCAAAACCCTCTCTCTCTGTCTCTATGTTCTTTTTCATAATGGCTGCGTGTCGGAACGTCTATACATTTTAACCTAGTAGTAATTCGCATTTAGTTTTTTACTCTGACAACATAGTATAGAGATTTTACATCCTTGTTAAATTCTATGTGATTAATATATTCTTAATACTGTACGCTATGTTTATAGTTTTTTAAGGCCATTATGGTATTTATGATATTTTCTGTTCTTTAAATATAAAGTCCTATTTTAATAAAAGATGATTGTTAATGCTTGCTTCTTGCCTCTTCTTTCTTTCTTTTACACCTTCTGCAAATATTGTTGATGATATTAATATTCACCCATTGATCAACTTAGTTTTTACTCATCCGAATTAAGTATCTGTGTCTACTCGATTTCTGTAGAGAGATCCCACTTCCAACAAATTCTTTCTGATTTTTATAAAAATAATAATAATAATATCGATATTTATAACCCTCCTCCATCACAAAAATCCATTTTTTGTAAACAATAAAACATCTAGGCGTATTAAATTTTTTGTAATTACCTGTAAAAACCACTAAAATCTACTATAGGAATCGCTTTATTTATCTCTAATAAACAACAAACAAAAAAATCCCCAGGTTGATTATGTCAACTCATTTTTTTTAAAATCTTCGTTTTACTTTTAATCCTTTGGATTCTAAGAGGCCAATATATCGGCCCTAACAACATAAGGCAAAAACAGACACTGATATTTTCTTAATATAGTCGTCTGATAGAACACATCTGAGTGACTAGTTGGTAATTTTGCACAGTTCGGGTTTCAAAGGATTAACATTGTCGAAATCTATATTCATTTATTTATTCTTTTGAAAAGTGCTTTCTATTTTTTCTGAGGTTGAAAATTTGTTTTACTTTCTTTTTTGTGTGTTTTTTCTTCTTCTTGCAATCCAATAATACCAAAGGCCATTTTTAAAAACATTTTTATAAATAACACCCCTAAATTCTTCTTTTTTTAAATCACAATTAAAATTATCTGCTTTCAAAATCATCTGATAGATTTTTAATAGATTTTTGTTCATTATTATTATTATAATTATTTGATTTCTGGCAGATTTTTAAAGAGACACTATCAAAATAATACCGATCCCCCCTCTCAACCGTGGCTCTGTCTAATTTTTTTAAAAACTACTTAAATTCTTAGAATTCTAACAATTTGTTCTATTAGATCTTTTTAAAATAATTCTTGCAAATATTTATTATTATTATGAATTTAAAAAGGTTATTCAATAGTGTATTTTGTTTTCGTAACCTCTTCATTTTTTAAACAATTCTTTATAATAGTGTGTGTGTGTGTGTGTTAAGTATGTAGCAGCCAGCAGCAGTCAGTGGTGGAAGAGAGTTTGTGTTATCAAATCTTTTCTTTCTTCCCCCTCTCTTTGATTCATGTACTGCGCTCTTTTTTCCCTCTCTAATTAAAACAAATGATGCTGCTGCTGTTTATTGTCAAGCTAAACCAGGGTCATTCCATTTTTCACCCACTACCTCTCGATCAATCTGTGGGAGGGTTCAAACTTTAAGAGCTCTTTTTTTGATGGTGTTGATTATTATTATTATTATTATTATTTTAATCCCTTTTTTTTTTTTAATTTTTTAAAATTAATATCTAATGATAAATAAAATAAAGTTAGATAAGGATATTATTCTTATTAAATTGAACTTAATGATGATGATAATCTCCCTTAACAATTGATGATTAAGAAAAAAACTTGAGAAATAAAAGTTGCATCAGCATTTTATGCTATTTACCTGACCTGACTTGTTCCCCCCCCTTTTTTTTTTGCTGAGGGGGTGGCTATCTAAAAATGTTCTTTAGGGAGGAGGGGGTGATGGAAAAATAATGTGATTTTGACTGTAATTTTAGGGTGACATTTAATTTTGAGAATCAAGTAATTTAACCCTTTAAACCCTAAAAAAAAACGACATATCGGCCCTGGCGACTTTAGGCAAAAGAAGAAGACACACAACGAACGATATTTCAACCTCCAACTTTGGGCCCTGACTCAGTATCACCAAGTAGTCACCCAGACAGCTGTTCTAATAAAAAATATAATAGGGTCGAAATGTCTGGGCGTCTTTTTTGCCTTTAGTTAGGCCGATATATCGGCCTCTTAGGGTCGAGAGGGTTAAAATAAAATAATAATCACACACAGACAAATATTACCAGACTATTTTTTTAAAAAATCCTTTTGACCCTAAGAGGCCGATATATTGGCAATGATGACCACATAAGGCTAAAGAAGACACACCAATATTTTGGTTTTAATATGTTCTTTCTGACCAGCAGCTCTCTGGGTGACTACTTGGAAATTTGGATCAGTTAGGGTCGAAAGTGTTGAGTTGAATGGAAAAACCGAAATTTTTACTTGCTCTAAGCAAGAGAGAAAAAAGACTTTAATTTCTTAAATATTTTTTATATTAAAAAAATGGACGTATTTTGCAAGTTTGATTTTATTGATTTCTGTTTAGTTGTAGTGAGTGACAGTTTTTCCTCCATAATGCAATAACCGGCCTGCACGTATTGGTGGTTGTGGTGTGTAGGGTGTGCTTCTGCTGCTACGGCCACTTAAAAAAAATCTTTTGATAAGTTAGAACTACTAGTTTATCAATAAAATTAATGAATAAATATCGTCATAGGAGGGTTTAGGATTTGGAGCCCATCTTTTTTCTAATGTAGAGAGGTTAAAGTGACTTGTGGAGAGTGAGTAGTCAGTGTCTCTGTTGACTGATTTTAAATGAAAATTTATAAAAACAACGATTTTTATAGACATTCATAAGACAAAAATTAAAAGGTTTAAAGGAATCAACAAGTTAAGTTTTCGATTTAAATAGCAATATTTATTTCCTAATCATTTAGATAAAATTGAGTAGTGTTTTCTTTGTTGTTGTATATATTGTATACGATACTATACTATACTATGCTTTAGAGTTTGGTGGTTGAAATGCCAATTACTTTACTGCTGCTGCTGTTTTTTTTCTCTCTGTCCCAATGAAATTGTATAAATTCAGGTCAGAATAGAAAGAGAATAATTTTTACTACTACCACCACCACCACCACTACTGATGCTGTTGTGGTGGTAGGAGGATGAGTTTGCATGGGAGATGAATGAGGAGTTAAACTACATTCACAAACACAGAGAGGGAGAGAGAAAATAGAGAGTAAGAAGAAGAAAATATAGAGGGTGTCTGAACTGACTTGCCTTGTCTACGTGACAATTAATACCACACAATTACTACTACTACCAGAGATATTTTAGCTTTCGTTTCCTTTCTTCAGCTTTTTGGAGTTTAATTATTATTGTATCATTATTATTGTTGTTGTTGTTGTTATATTCTCTTAATCATTTTATTTCTAAAAAAAAAAATCAGTGAAAAAAACACATTTTTCTTAAACCCGATTAAAAATATTATTTTTTGTCCTACTTATTTTAACCGTTTTTCTCACGTGCTTTAAAAAAGTTCGTGTGTATTTGCATACATGTGTGTATTTTTGTATTGCCATATTCTAGAAGTAGTATGTGTGTGCACACAGACAGCAGTACAGACAGCACAGCACAGCACACACACACCATCTTGCAGATATTATATTTACACTACAAACTAAACTAAACTACACACATTGACATTAATGACACAAGCAAGCAGCAACCACTAAACATCATCGACTAAGTTAGGCTGACTAATTTTTTTTAATTAAATGTCATTTTTATTTTCTTACAAAATAAGTCAAATATTAGCTTTTTGTCTTTTTATAAAAATAAAAATGACATTTAGTTGGGGGGAGCCACGAGAATAATCATTATTGACATATAAAATCGTTACCAACAGTTAATAATCTTTTTTTTTACATTTGAATTCCTATTTTGTTTGACTCGACAGTGACTTTATTGATATTGATCATCATCGGCGATGATGATCATATTTGGATTCGTAAATAAATCAATATTCCGAAAACAATATTGGATTAGAATTTCTGTTTTTAGTTATTTAAAAAAAATAACCAATTTAAAAATAGATTTATTTTAAAATCTATTTTGAATATTAAAAATAGATTTATTTTAATTTTGAAATCTATTTTGAATAAAAAAAATTTGGTTCTTTTCAAGAAATATCTTTTTCGTCAATAAATTAGCGGGGGAGGATTAGGAAGGAGTGAAAGTGACTAGAAAAAAATTGTTTTTATTTCTTATTTTAACCAATTTATTTATCTTGTGAATGAATTTACGTGAAATATTGTCGTTAAAACTAGCAAGTGTTTGAACCCGATCAAAAAACGGTATTTATGCAGAAGCTGAACGACTTTGGGTTGTATAAAAAATGGTATGGAAATTCCTAATTTCATGCCACACAAGGAAAACAGAACAAACTGTTAATCGACTTAATATATTAATAATGAACATAAAGAAAAACGAAAAATAATTTTTTAACAAACGAGAAGCAATACAACATTACAACAACATACCAATTTTTTAACGAAAAGAAATTGATGATAACAACTTTTGGAAAGAGTGTTGGGAAGCTAAAAAGACACAATTGCATTTTTATTTTGTTCGTTAAAAAAATGACAGTTCGTTTTATTGCTTTCTTTTTTCTTGGTTTGTCGTGTTGTACTGTTGTATTGCTTACTTTCTTCACTTGTTTGTTAATTATACTTGTTTTGTTTAGATATTCTTTGGCGTTTTTGTTACATAAATCGATTAACAGTTTCTTCCGTTGTTTCCGTTCGTAGCATTAAATTAAGAATTTTCATTTTTTAAACAACTCAAAAAAAGTCGTTTCGCTTCTGCATAAATACCGAAATGATAATGGATGATATAAAGCTACTCATTTTCAAACAAAAAGAAATAGAATTTATTTTATATACTTTCAATAAATGCAGGCAGCCAGAAATTAAATTTAATAAAAAAGCAACGTTTGCAACTTTTTTTTTTTTTTTTTGGTTGAAGAAAATATTTTATGTATTTTTGGAAAATAGCTTAATTTATTAAAGGTAAATAAACAAGGAAACTTTAAATATTTAAGTTTTTATTTTTTTCTAGAGAGAAAAGGGTTTTTTTGAAGAGAGTAAAAATAAATTCACTTTCTCCCGTGTGGGTAAATGAAACGGGGTAGTCAAAATTAAAACATTTTAGGAGGGAGTTCTCGTTTGTTGCCTCACAAACACATAAATAAAGATAAGTAAACATTCCCATTCAAAACTATGTATGTATAAAGAAAATGGTTCTAAAACTAATAAATATATTTCTTCTTAAATTGAAGAATCTAGGGATTTTGGTAAAGCTTAACCCTTTAAACCCTAAAGAACCGATATATCGGCCCTGGTAACTTGAGGCAAAAGAAGACACACACACACACAATATTTCAAACTCCACCTTTGGATCCTGACTCATAAATATTACCAAGTAGTCACTCAGAGCCCTTCTATTAAAGAACCATATTAGGTCGAAATGTCAGTGTGTCTTTTTTTGCCTTTAAGGCAAAAGAAGACACACAAACGATACATCAAACTCTACCTTTGGATCCTGACTCTACAATATTACCAAGTAATCTCTTAATGCCCTTCTATTAAAGAAAGAACCATATTAGGGTCGAAATGTCAGTGTGTCTTTTTTTGCTTTTATTTACTAAGGCTGATATATCAGACCTTTAGGGTTGAAAGGGTTAAAAGCAGTTAAGTTAAGTAAAAAGAAAAAGATTGGTTGAAATGTTGATAAAAATGTGTCTACTCATTCAGAGTTTGATCTTCTGAGCTTAAATTGATCTTTTTGGTTGATTTTTTTTAAAATCAACTAATGATATAATGTATCTGATGAAAAAAAAATTCATAAATTAACAGATGAACAACCATATTTAATTTACTTAAATAATTTGCTAGTGTTAACTATTCCTAAAAAAATTTATTTTCTTGTACTTTAAAGCAGAAGCAAGGCAAATGAATTTGGATTAAATGAAACAGATTTATTTACTGTAATAGTATTTAGAAAAATAAAACTCATAAGCTTATATTCACTGCTATGTCATATATAATTGGAAAAAAAAATCAATAGTTTAGATTAATTTTTTTTTTCTGAAGATCTGAACCTTAAATGAATAAAACCTTAAATAAATAACCCATAGAGTTTAAGACAAAAAAAAATTAATAATAATAATTTAAAGACAATTCTCAGAATTAATTCTCTCATACCTTTCTGAATTAAAACTTGTTATCTTATTGTGGAATATAAGGTCATTTTTTCCTTTAGACAAAAGTGTTCCTTTGAGAAATTATGAAAAGTAAAAACTTAGTCCAAATGGGGACTATCAATCTCAAGCAGTAACAGAAAGTAGCAACAGTAGTAATCCCAAGAAAAAGTTATTCTAGTACAGTGGTTTTCAACAGGGATTCTGTGGAACCTTAGGGTTCTGTTGGTTCAGTTAGGGGCTTCCGCAATTAGAAAAAAATTTTTTTTATTTATGTTAACACGAAAATAAACATGTTAAATCTTAATTTATAAAATCTATTTTACTTTTATAACCTTATTTTCTTTTAAAATAAAGTTTTGTTTAACTATACTAAATTTTGATTAATTAAACTCACTTTATTTTAAAATATACTGGATGAACTTTGTGTTTCTGTCAAAAGCAAGACCCAATCTTAGAGAGTTCTGGAAGAAACAACAGGTTCAAGTTTCTCATTGAGTTTTAATGAGAATAAATGCAATCTATTCAAACAAGTACATTTTGAAAAACGTTTATAATACTCTAAAAATAAGTGTTTTTATTTGTTTTTAAATGCGTTTTTTTTTTTTGTATGAGAAAGTTAAATTATTGCACAGGGGTTCCTCTAGCCATGGAATGTTTCCATGGGGTTCCGCTCTAACAAAGAGGTTGAAAAGCACTGATCTAGTAATAATAATCTCAATTTTTACAGGTTTTGTTAAAGTGAACTTTAATTGTCTTTTCTAACATTTTCTTTTCCATATTTTTTCTTGTATTGGAGATGGTCAAGGAGGACCGAAAATGTTTGGAATGGAAGGGTACAACATAAGAACACTAGACCCTAAGACAAGAGAAAACAAGATAATGAAAAAGGAAATTCCTTTTGTGGAATAAAGTTCTCTGTAACAAAAACCTCTTTAACAAATCAAATTCTACCTCATTAGACCAAATTTAAAGAATATATCTATCAGAATTTTTTTTTTTTTTGGTGAGGCTTTAAAATTTTTATTGAATATTTAGGTTATTGGGAAGAAGATGAAATAATATCAATTAGAAAATTAAATTGTCAAACAAACTCTGAATAGATTTTTATGTTAAACAATAATATTTTAAATATTGTTTGTTTTGTATAATTATCAAAAGCAAAGATTTCAGTTAGAAATAAAATGGAATGTAACATTTTGTGGTATTTATGACAAGAATGCTAAAAAAAACCCAAAGAAACCATAGCTCAATAGAAATTACTTAATTATACTAAATTATTCAAATTGTCAATCTCTTTGTAGGGCTTGGATTGTTTTAATTGCATTTAAATTATTATCAGATACTTTAATGCCAAAGTCTGATTTATAACATTGATAATGTTAAGAAAGTTATTTAATCAATAGCTAGGGTGGGAAGGAAGCAAGAATCCTACTTTTTTTGAAAAAAGAAAGTAGTTCTAAAAATGAATCAAAGATAGTAAAATGAATGCATTTCCATATATTGTCTTCACTGTTACCATAACAACCACAAAATTTTTTGACGGTTGTCCTCATCTTCATTTTTATCTTCACAATGTTTAGGCCAATGTATCTTCTTCATCAGGTGATTGTTATTGAACTCAGGAACCCCAAAATCCATAATATCACAATGACCCCAAATCTCTTCAACAAATTTACTTTTAGTTGATCTTTGACAGTTAAATATCTTTATTTATTAGCTAAAAAGAAATGTTCCCAACCACATCCATGAAATATTATTTCACTCTGATGTTAGGAATAAACCAATAATTTGAAACTTAGTTACTGTTTAAGAAAGAATAATCCATTTCACTTTGAACTACTTTTTCTTCTACATAAAAATTTTGTTGAATTTTTTTAGACATAGTTTTGAACAAGACTTGTTAAAAAATTACAGTATATTGTTTTATTTTCTATTCTATTAAACCTTTTATTGTTTAAATAATTTAAATTTGCTTAGTTTAATTTAAAAAAAATAAAGGTTGAAAAAATCCTTTTTCCACTCAGTATTTGGAAGATTGTTTGCTAGAAGATAAGTATTTTATTATTTTTAGTCGCCACTTGAAAAAAATCACTTGCAAATGTGTTTTACTCACGATGTAGAGCCATGCACCTGAAGGCAAATGATAACTATTGATAGATCAAAGACTTATGTCATAATTATTGGAATAAAAACAGTTTACCACTGTGGATTAAATTTAGGGTTTAAGCTTAAAGTTACTGGTTAGAATGTAAAGATTGTTAACTATCACCTGATTTGTTTGTTGGGCAGCAAATCTTGCTTCAAACTTTTAGGCTCAAATCAGTCTTTCTGTAGTTGATATTCTTTGCTATCTCAATCCTCAACCAAAGTACACTATCACCAGAACAAGACTGAAGGGTACATCAGCCAAAGAAATTATGAAGCACAAGTGTTTGAAAACACAAATTAACAAACCTCATCTCAAAGGTTCCAAAAAAAACATGATCACATTACAGAATTTGGATAAGTTATCCCAAGGCGAGCAAAGCGAGCCTTTAGGTAGTGAAGGCTTTCGGTTACGTATGTTCCTTATAGACTCTGAGAT
>JAUZSX010000025.1:615108-625448 GCA_034780655.1 Idiosepius hallami | reverse complement strand
GTCGAGGGTGGGAGTGCGAGTCTCTACCCCGACGCTCTCTGGCTGGGTGGTAATTTGTAAACAATCTACTGGCCTTAAAGGGCTCAAGCCTTCCGAGGGAGGGGAAAGCGATATATATATATATATATGTAGATAGATATATAGATAGATATTTTTATGATTGTTTAGATATAAATTTAAATAATTAGCTTCCTTTAAATATTACAAAAGAAGTATTTAAAAATGTACAAAAAAAGTAAATAGAAAATAAATAAAGAGATATTAGATACATATTATTTCACCCCAAAATTTTATACAAAATTGAGATTAATGCAATTCATTTTTGAAACAGGTGAGAATTAACCAACAGTAAAAATTTGCTAATTATGATAATGAGTCAGCGTGTGAATACTAGACTATATATGTTGAATTATACAATGCTTTTATAGATGCATATTCATTTGGGTCCAAACAGTAAAATCACATACAATTTTCAAAAATAGATTAGCATTGAAAAAATTTCTTTATAAAACTTATGACATAATACATTTTATTTACTTGAGCTACAATGAAAGTGAATGAAAATCTTAAAATTCCTTGAAAGTTACCAATAAAAGACATCTAAAGGATAGAAAAGCCAGTATGAAAGTAGTATGATCAGGACAGAACAAATTGACAAATATGTGTATAACAAGGATAGGGAGTTTTCAGTGCTTCAAAGAGAAATCTACAAGGGTGTGTGAAAGTTACATACAAGATCTATCAAATATGTGAACAGCAAAAGAGAGAAAGAACAAAAGTGATAAAAAAACTTTTTAGACAGTTGTAGATTATATATTAAATAAAACTAGTTTGTGTGAGTTTTGTGATATACATATTAACTGATAGTAATGAATAATATCAATAATAATAAATCATCACATCATTGGTTTATAGTTACCCGTTTATCTTTATAATTCAAAGCCGCAAGTTTTTAATTTTTTTCATTATATTCCTCAACAATTAAAACAAGATTCCATGATCCTGTATCCGTTTTGAAAATTATCAAATGTATAAACAAATTTTTTTTTTGTTATCAAAATTTAAGAAATTCTTGTTGCATAAAAAGCTTAACATTTGATGTTAGATTTGATTGATGTATTATGTTACATTTTAAATCTTTGTAGTTCAAAAATTAATATGGATCATCCAATGATTTTATATTCATTAAAACATCATTGATTTCAATTAATAATAAAAAAAAACACATTAATATCTATAGTCACTATAAAATATGATTTTTCACTCAATGAAATACTGAAAAATATTTTAAATCATTGAAAAGGAAAAATGAAACAATAAGTACTAAAACATGTATATCGACTAAAATGAGTGATAAAAAAATTGAAAGTAAAATTTAAAAAAAAAAAGACTACACAGAAAATGAAAATTGGTGCAGATTGGTGAAATATTTGTGCAAAACCAAATTTATGAGCACTAATTTTGTTCATACCGGATGAAGTGTAGCAGACTTGAAATTCTGAAATAATGCATGGAATGAATTAAAAAACACACAAAAACAAAGGAGATGATTAATCATATGAAGTCAGTTACAATATTTTTAACCTTTTATCACTTGGTACTATTCTAGTTATATTTTTGTGCAATCTTTTTATATCTTCAGTGAACGAGATGATTCAGTTCAAAATGCTAGAAAGTATTTCAAATTTTTGACTATCATTTCAAGGAAATAGGCAGAGGTATTTGTTTCTTACACGGAAAGAAAATTTATAACTGAATTTGACATTAGAATATAGACAAAAGTTACATAATTTAATTTACCTATATTTTTAAGCCTCATTATGAATAATCTTTAACAAATCTGTAAATATGCATGATTTTGAATTTCTTTCCATAAAATAATTGTTTCTACTTTTTATAATAAAGATAATGAATAATAAAAAGCATGCATCATTCTTTACAGAAGTCATATAAAAACTTGATCTCGGAAGCATTTATATATATATGTATATTTTCATATATAAAATTTGTTACACAGCCCTACAAAAAAACTTAAAATTAATTTTCTTTTAATTTCTAAACATTAAGTGATTTATTTTCTTCTGTGTATTTGTTATAACATAATGAATATAGGACTTTTATAACTGTATATCAGTAATTAGACCTTCTAATAGTTGGGAAAAAAGGAACCCCCAAAGCGTTTTAGTAAGTAATACAATTGTCCAAATACCTTGGTGGTCCAAGCTTCACTCTCATTGAGGTTAAACATACTTGAACTTCGCCCATCAGGATGAACATAAGAGAGTTGGCGTTTATGAGTAGGTTCTGAAAAAAAAAAAAAAAACTATTCTTAAGAAGCAATTAAATACATAAAGAAATGCTGATATTGTTGGAATTTAAAGATAATTCTTTATCATAAACAGTGATTATGACAAAAAATCAAATACACTTGAGTAGATTTACATTTTAAAGTCTATGAAATTTTTTTTTTCATGTAACATCATGACTAATAAGTTTATAATAAATTTAAGTTATTTCTATAACTTTTTTACATAGTGTTTTTCTTTTGTTAAATAGTTATTTAAAAAGTAGTCATACTATATTTTTGAAAATATGGTATTGAGCATAATTCAAATTGACATATTCCTTTGAGTATAAAATTTTAAAATATTTTGCAATTATTATATACTGTTTGCTCAAGTTAGACATTTATAATTATTTATCAATGAGTGGACAAATAAAAGATAATTTCAAGTTGATAAAATCACAGGTTTATTGTAATTTTAATGAGTTTTCAAAGAATACATTTAATTTTTTTTTTATTGCTTCTGAACCACAGAAAAAAGTATTTGACAAATAGAATGAATTTCTGTTATTCAATGCAAATTAAATTAAAGCCAATGAGTATATAATATATTGTTAAAATTCATCATTCTTTAAAAGTTCTGTGTCAGTGATAAATATCTTTTATCGATTTTATTAAAAGACCTTAATTAAAAGAGCTCTGACAAAATGCACATTCTTTTCTGCAGTAAAACTATACAAAACATGATTAAGATCAACATTTATTCGAATTGTAAGATTATTACTGATAAAATAACAAAATATTTTATGTTTTCATATCTGAAAGGTAAATGGAAATATTTTAGCTCCAAAATATTCTAATTAATATAAGTTTGCACCTCCTTATATATTCATGTAAAATTAAAATATCTATAAAATCTGATACACAACTTTCTGCCAAGAATCATTGAAACTATTTTGAGCAAGATCAAAATTGTAATTATGTTTACAAGAAAAATCAACTAAAATATTTTACTTTTAATATGAGATAATGTAGATATCAAGAAACAGAAGATTTTTTTTTTTTATTGCAAATAATTTTCTTTGAAATTTTTTTTCATTGGATACACACTCTTTTGTAAATGAGTACACACACACACACACATATATACATATATATATATATATATATATATATATAAGGATAAGTATGTATTCATATCCGTTTTTCTCAATTTTAATGTTTACACACACATATATATAATAGAAAAGTGTGTGTGTGCGCAATGATCAGGTGAAGATATAAAAATACACTATTCAAATTATTACAAATGCTTTATACTGTCATCTTGAAATAATATTCCATACGACTAAGTCAAAATGAATTCAGATACACAATAATAACATGTAAAGTTATCAAATTAAAGATTTTTTTTTAATATTTATATTGCTCTCTGGAAAACCTTCTGCATTGAAATCTTATAATAGACTATTCCTTTAAATATTTTATATGAAAAGAAACAGACTTGAATTTAACTAATCACATGAGTTAGGACTATATAACCAGATTTAATGCTTCTGAATAATTGTTAAATATATGTGACTAAAAATCTTAAATTTTTTTCAGTAAAATTTGATAAAAAACTTTTTTGAAAATAATTACCCTTCTAAAGATCTTATTAACATGAATTTAATGATTATACAGGAGTACAAATAATTTTGCCATTAACTGTATACATAATGCACTTTTCTATTTGACTAAATGATTAAAGCAAAAAAAAAGAAAAAATGGAAGCACAATTTAAATAAAAGATATTTTAATTTTTTAATTCTATTATCATTACACATATGCAACACAATAAAATGTATTGACATATATTGAAATAAGTGTGTGAAAGAGTACTGAGGATGTTTAACCCTACATGACCAATACACATGCAAATAAAGAAGATAAATATTTACATAAGTATACACAATACACATTTTCAAGAGATTAAGAGACACACCCGTACCAGATACCAACTTGATCGTCGGTTTTTATACATTTACATGAATTATCAACTGATAAACCAATATCTATTTTATCAATTTTTTAAATAAAAATCAAGTAACAATGAAAAATGACAAGAGGAACAATTTTTGTATTCATATATTTTGTATAACTCTACAAAGTTTTGCAGAGTATAAAAAAATGATGGATAAATTCAAAGTCATGAAAAGTGCTTTGTTTTTAATAATGCAAATATAAAAACATTAACTATCCAAATACTAAAAATAGATTAAGAAAAAATATACAGGTTATTATTTTTTTCAATAAATGTATTTCTTCATTGATTCCTAATTATATATTATATATAGTTGAAAATCTAAATCATTTTAAAGAAGATGTAGTATATCAATAGTTTTAAAGCTCCATTCTTTCGCAAACCACAAATTCATTCTTTTCAGCTTATTACTGAGAAATATACTATATTAATACAAAATTATTATCAATACCAAAGAGAGGAAATTTATTAAAAAAAATTTAGTGCTCATTAGTAACAGAAATAAAATACCAAAAAAAACATACAAACAAACAAAATGAAACATAAAAATTGTGAATATTCTTGTTAATGCGTGAAAATACTAATAAAAAGTTAGTGACAAAAGGAATTTTGATAATACTACAAGCTAAAGCTTACCTTTCCTTAAATCAAGGCTGTCAAAGCCAGCAAAAGTTTCTGCCCGTTTGGGTGCCGCATGTGTGATAGTACTACTGCCTAAGTGCTCGGTGCCGGCCCCTACAAAAGGTGTCGAGCACGTACCAATGCTTCCAAATACTTTTGTTAATCTGGTAACTGAAGGACAATGGTGAGAGACCAGTGAACAAAAATAGAGAGAGGAAAGAAAAACTACCATTTTTTTATAGATGAATAGGAAAAAGGAATAATGGGAAATCCTGATAATAGGGAAATAATCACGGTCTCTAGCATAAAAGATTTTTCAATGTACTTGTGTTTCCAGCAGTAAAATTGATATTTGTTTAATATAGAATCAATATCAATAATCAAATACTTGAATTATTTACTTTTCTTAATTATAGAAAAATGAATAAAGAATAAAAATGAAAAACTTCACAACATTGCAAGTCTATTTAATCCTATATTATTCTTTTAACTAGAGAGGTTTTACATATTAAATGGATATGCAACAGAAGATATAAAAACTTTAAAGTTATAATTAGACTGATTTTAGTTCCTGGATAATATTTTGAACATTCTAACAATATGAAAAAAAAAACATCAGTATTAGTAATTATTCTTGTAAAATAGTAACATTAGACTGGATTACTATATGAATTTAAAAAAATGAATCCTTTAGATAAATCATCCAATATTTTTAGTACTATTTTAACACAACATATACTTTCTTTGAGACGTAAGAAGATATGAATATATAAAATATTTTAAGTGAAAAAACAATTTTCCTGCTGGGAACTTGGTGAATTTTAAGCATCATATAAAAATAATGCAGCACTCACAGCAAATAAATATATAATATAATATATATATAATAAATATATAAAGAAAAATTAATAAAATGAAAAGATTGTGTGAGAGACAAAAATAAAATACATAGAATATGATTTCTTAATTTCAATGAAAATATGTGCTTAATAAATCTAATAAAATTCCATCATTATTACTTAGCATATAATAATTACATTATTTTTAATTTTAAGTATTAGCTCTAAAAATAACTTTTTTTTAATGAAAATATAGCTTTAATTATTGTGCCAATCTTTTTTTTATTTTCTGAACACTTTGAGCAAGTATAATATAAAGACAACTATTGAAATAATAATTCTATTTATACAAGGGAAAAAATGAAAGAAATTAAATACATTATATGAAAATATTGCAATAAGAAAAAGATGTGTAATTCCTTAAATCTTTTTAAAATGATTATTATATGGATATAATGTGTCAAGTAATGATTTTTATATATAAATAAATCTCATTCACTTTTCATTCCAATTAATTAATAAGATCTAAAAAAAAAAGAAAAAAAAGGGAAACCACCACTGTGAA
This sequence comes from Idiosepius hallami, assembly GCA_034780655.1. Taxonomy (NCBI): domain Eukaryota; kingdom Metazoa; phylum Mollusca; class Cephalopoda; family Idiosepiidae; genus Idiosepius; species Idiosepius hallami. Next base: position 619,116 of record JAUZSX010000025.1, on the reverse strand, counting down.
GGGGCATATTGGGCTTTTTTTTTTCCTTAGGATACTTTCTGAAAGATTCAATGATTCAAAGCAAGGGAGGGATTGCATAAGCTTACATCCTTCATTAAATAATACTTTAAGCATTAGAAGCATACACTTTCTCCACAGAAAAAAAGGGTAGCAAAACACTTTTCACTTTCTGTTTACTAAAGTTTTAAAGATATCTACGTTCAAGGAATCAAACAGTTGAAAGATCAAATCCACTATTTGTTTGTCTAAGGTCCACTCAATTAGATATTTATCCAATGAAAAATAACTGTCAAAACATTCTTCTTCACTGCAATGAGTGCCCAAAAAAGGAATCATTGAAATTTTCTGCTCACTAGAATACTTTTTATGTCAGCTGGAAAAGCTGACCCTCTTGTGTGTTTAGGCCACTGGACAAGAATTATTGTATTTTAGCAGAATCATCTTTCCTTTGACTCAAAGAAATAACTGAATCAGTGCTTGAATCAAAAACTGATTCTGTTATTGTTTTAAAACTGTCTATCAAGTGGTGCCACTGCTTGATAGACAGTTTTCAAATATTCCTTTTTTTTTCTTTTTTTAAGTATAAGATGAAATTTAAAATTTTATCCATTCACAATTTTTAGTTATTTACAGTTTTGCAATAAAAATCGAATCAAATCAAATTCTTTAAGTTCAAAAATTGCATACTTTTAAACTTTCTTAATACCTACTTTCATCAATTGCAAGTTGTAATATATCTCCAGTGTCTGGTCCATCTTCTTTTGCTTGACTTTTTTCCTATTATGGGAAATATTAAAATCATGGTAGAATAAAATTGAAGATATTTTGGTTTATTCCACATGAAATAAACACTAAGTTTTATATAAAATAACTATTAGTGAATGTCTTTAACACATTCCAAGTAAAGCTTAAAATATCAATTACTTTTATTTATTTTTCTATGTTTATCTAGGTATTATGATTTGGAATAATTGTACTTTATTACAGGTTATAAAACTCATAGATCCTACTACTAATAAAAGGGGATTACAAAAGTGGATACAGGTTTATCTGTCATGAGTTTTTCATCCAAAAAGTATTTTAAGGATAAAATACTTACAAAATATCTCATTTTCATAGATATTATGAAAACAATATTAGAACCAAGTAAAGTAATACATTCATCTAAGATATTTAAGTTGCACGTTTTAACTGCAGCATGTTTTGTAAATAATTATAGACATTTTTATTCATAGAGAGAAAACTTTTCCAAAGGTATATAAAATAAACTAAAATCACACCCAAAGTGTTTACAAAAATACTGAAAATTTCAAAAAGTCTTGTATCTGTAAACTTTGATACAAATACACTTATATCTTCTTCAAAAGAAATTAATATTAAAACATAACCTAAGCTAAAAACATTCACAATTTTCTAATGAATATGAAATTGGCAGTCTTTGATATAACATTACCCCTGAGGCTGGTGGAGAAACTGTGGTTGATGATGATGGTGATGATGATGATGTAGTAGTATTAGGAACAGTTGCAGTAGATGTCGTAATGGAGGTAGTGGTACCAGATAATGTAGATGTAGTAGAGGCCACTGCAGAGGACTGTGCTAAAAGAGCTGTTGATGTATTGGTTTCATCCACTGTGGAATAGTGGTAGAGTTCCACATATTCATTGATATTCTTCTTTTTCTCTTCACACAGTCTCACAATTTCTGTATCTATCTGTGCCATTGACTCTATAAAAGTAAGAATATTTATTTCTTTAAATGGATTTTCAAAATAATATTTTCAAATGTTTATAGAAGAATGGACTTCCCTTTCCAAATCTATTATCAGATTTTAAAAATCTCAGTATTATGAACAGCTTGTTGATAAAAAAGATGCTGTAATTGTGCTTAGTAAATCTTATATAAAATTTTTTGATATTACATTCAGATCTTGAAACAACATTAATTTGTTAAAAGATTTTTATGGTCAAAATTTATTTAGCTTTTATAATAAAGAATCAGATATATATTTTTGTAATCAATCTAATTATGCAACAACTTTTTAGAGTTGTATCATGGCTGGCTTGTTTTCTTTGATTATTAATCATTTATTCAGTATTGTGGCAATTAGAAAGAAGCACCTTAATACACCTTTTTAACTTAACTAATTTATTAACTATTTTACTTATTTAACTGAACTATCTACAAGTTAAATTCCAGAACCAGGTTAATAATCAGTCAAGCCAGATTGGTTATCTTATAAAATGATACATTTGAATCAGAAATCACACTGCCTACTAAACTATTTGCTTTCCAATTTTTTTTAGATATTTCATTATTTTTCTCTATTTTAAGAGTCAAATAATAGTTTTCCTTCCCTTTTGATAAAAAAAAAATGTCAATAAAAGCAAACTCAGTGAGAGGTGACAGATTGATGATTGGACTAATAATTAATGAATGACTGGGTTATTGGTGGTAATCATGTTACAATGCTAGTAGCAGCTTTGAGAATAAAGGAAAAGTTGAAATAATCATAACAATTGTTGCTCCCAAAATAAATTAATTTTGATTAAAACATATCTGATAACTCTATTGTTACCTGTTGGATTCTATAATCAGAATGTCTACAGATATTTTTATCCAACAAAACCAAGCTTCCACTAGTAATTATTTCAAATCACGTGAACACAGTTTGGAATTTTGTGAGTTTTACTAATTTATATTATCCCAAAATCTAACAATTATTTAATCAATAAAAAAAAAAAAATAGACAAGGAAGGAAAAAAAAAAAAAAAAAAAAATTAAATAATTAAAAAATGATTGTAAAGAAAAAAGTTTTATTAAAAACATTACCAAAAAGTTTTGACATTTTCTCTGCTCGCATTTCCATAAGCCGTTTCACTTCCAGTTTCTGAAAAGCTGAATTGTCGACAACTGAAAGGCCAAAAGAAGCACATTTTAGTTTAATGGAATAAACCATGGTTTTTTAATCTTGTTTTATATACATTGGAAAACTTCAGGATTCATTCATCACTAATCAGATATGTTTTGTAAAATGTAATGTGTCATTGAAAAATCAAAAAATTCATTGTTACAAATTTTTTCAATAAAAGAAATATAAACTAAAATTAAAATTTTATTTACTATGATTTACAGGAAGAAAGGGTTAAATTTGATGATTTAAATGAAAGTTCAATTTTATCATCTTGAAATAAGTACAAAGAAAAATTGCATTTGAAATGGTTAAATTATATTATAATTAAAGCCTATGAGAAGGGGTTAAAATATGGAAATTTCAATTTGAGAGGACTGAAACTTTAGAAACTCAGTATTGTATCCAAATAATTTTGGATACATTTTAGTGTTCCAAAAATTTAAACTTATATAAACCTTAGATATAAGATTTTGTGTATTTAATATCAAGTGAAATTGATAACACAAATACTAAAAAAAAACTTGAAAAATATTATTTAGGATTTTTCTCCAATATTTTATTTTTAGAGCAAGGAATAGTTAGTGATCATAAATAACAGATATGTATGTTTAAAAAAAAAGATTTAAAATGAATTGACTAGTTTGGTTGGGTTTGACACTCTAGCAATTATTCATTTTAAATGAATATGTATATATCTTTATTTATATTGTGTATTATAATGAGTAGTATGTATAAATATATATATATATACATACACATTACATACATACATATAAACCCTGAGTATTGCCATATTGATAATTCCACAAAAATCAGGAAAATAAGGCACCTTGTGATGCTCTTTCAATGTACCAAATTTTCCCTCCCTGTATTTTATAGCAATTTCAAAATTAAAAAAATATTGAACTGCAGTAAAGTGATACACACACACATTACATATGTATATATATATATATATATATCAGATTTGGGCAGCGACAGTGGAGTATGGGTAGAAGCTCAGGCTCTGAGATCGTCTTACGCGAGTTCAAATCCCAGTCAAAACCATTGCATTCACCTTTAGCTGCCTCGGGCAGATGGGGCTCGTTAACTCG
>JAUZSX010000025.1:600928-615008 GCA_034780655.1 Idiosepius hallami | reverse complement strand
ACCAAATAACCTCTTCAGCATTAAATGACCCATGAGGGTTGATATGCTGGTTAAATAAACCATCCAATCCAATCATTAAATAAGCAGAAAATGATGACAGGCCGTTAAACTCAAGCAAGCGAAACCAAACGAAACCTTGACCTAGTTGATAACTCTTAGGAATCAGCAAACCCATATGCCTTGTCCAACCAAATAGAATCATGCATTTGACTGTGATTGGACATTTCAATTAACGACTCAAATAAAAACTAAACAAGAACAAAACACGAAAAACCTAAGCCCTCACCAGGCACAATTGCAATTATTGGAGTCTATTGAAAAAAACGGTTTACTTTACAAATCTATTAGAGTTTCCCAAATAACGCTGAAGGCATATCGGCTAATGTTTATCCACACACTTATAAAATTAGATTGTTGTGTATGTTTGAGACCCAACATCCAGCAGATGTTTAGAAAATGAGACAATAATATTTTCTAAATCTTATTCTAACCTAGAGGTAGGCAGACAGACAAACTGACAGACAGACAGATCGACAGATAGATAGATAGATAGATAGATAGATAGATAGAAGGATACACAGAAATGTAGTTACCAATATATACTGGTATCAGAGCAGCGACGTTGGAGCATTAGTAGAAGTTCGGGCTCTGAGATCGTATTACGCGAGTTCAAATCCAAGTCAAAACCATTACATTCGCCATTAGCTGCCTCGGGCAGATTGGGCTCATTAACTCGGGAGAGCATCTCATCTTGGTGAAGGGTAACACTTAATGTAAAATGACCAGCTAAGAGCACGTAAAAATGGCCTTGTGCCAAGCTTGGTTGGTGCTCGCCAAGTAAATATAATATACTGGTTCATACAGCCATAAATACAACAATAATTTTAGTTGAGTTTTAACTAATAGAATTCTTACGGATGCCAAATTGTGATAAAACTGGTAAAAAGTTACTACCAATAAAATATTTTCGATGTTACATAAATGCTAATGTAAAAGCCGTAAATTAAAAAAAAAAAATGAATCGAAAATATTTTATTTCTGAGGCAAAAATGTTAACCTTTAAGTGAATTTCCTCCGTTTCTTTTCTGAATGCATTATTTTACTTAACTTTTCTCACAAATTTTTTTTTTCTTAAAAGACATCCGGCAAGAATGTTTCTTTTTACTTTTAACCTTTCCTTACATATGATTTTGACCTGATTTATTTCAGTTGAATCATACAGATATATATTGGGAGTTGGGCAGCGATTGGTAAAAGCATTGGTTGGGCAGCATTGGTAAAAGCTCGAGCTCTGGAATCGTATTACGCGAGTTCAAATCCCAGTCAAAACAATTGCATTCACTTTAGCAGCCTCGGGCAGATGAGTTCATTAGCTCGGGAGAGCCGCTCATCTAGGTGAAGGTTAACACTGAATATAAAAAGCCCTGGTAAGAGCACGTAGAAATGGCCCTGTGCCAAACTTGAGGGTGCCCACCAAGTAAATATAATATAGGGAGTTGGAATATTGGTAAAAGCTCTGGATCTGGAATCGTAGTAGGCGATTTCAAATGCCTGTCAAAATCATTGCATTCACCTTGGATGAGGAACAGTAAGTCATGTAGTATCTCAGCCAGAACTGTTAATATTGCTTGGATGGTCTGTGCATTGACCAAGCACTTCACCCAACCAAACTCTCCCTTGGTCAGAGAGAAGGGAATCGTATTACGTGAGTTCATATCCCAGTTAAAACCATTAGGTTCACCTTTAGCTACCTCGGGCAGATGAAGCTCGTTAACTCGGGAGAGCAGCTCATCTAGGTGAAGGGTAACACTGAATGTAAAAAGCCCGGGTAAGAGCACGTAAAACTGGCCTTGTGCCAAATTTGGGTTGGTGCTCACTAAGTAAATATAATATATAGCAGATTTACCTTCTTGTGGACATTGCTCGACAGCAGAACGCAGGAGAACAATCCAATTTTTCATATCTTCAGTTGATTTGCATACAAATTCATACATTTCAGGTTGTGTGTTCTTCTTGGTGATAAGGTAGATACCTTTGCCATCCTTAGTATCCCCTTTCTCCCTGACCAGCAGTTCGCACAGTGGGATCACACAAGACTAAAATGTATTTAGAATAAATCAAAGTTATTTCACTTGACATATAGGATACTGAAGAAATTAAAGTAGTTCAAAGAATATAAAAAGAACTCTTAAAAGAACTGTTAACTATATGAAAAAAATATTGAACAGATTTGTTGAACTCTCTTCATTTGTGATAAACCCCCTTTGTGTGCAAGTTTATTTAAATTTTATCTTTTTTTTTATCTTAATGAAATTAATATAAGCCTATAAATGTAGGTTACAAGTTGGTGGACATCAAGATTTTCACCCCTCCCTTGGAAACTCGCTGACGATGTGGAGATATAAATGGAACAGACGTTTGCTGCGTGTCTAGGTATTGTCCTCTACATACCCATATGGGCACATAACAATTGTGTGAAATTTGGGAGGTAAAAATAGAGATTTTTATATTTTCTCAGAGTTGAAATAATGCAAGATTCAGAGAGATCCTATTAATTGCATGATGTATTTGCATTAATGCAGACAATAGAATCATAATAGATTGTATCAGTTGCAGAAAGATAAAAAAAATACTTTAGCTAATTGTTGTATTTTTAGAAAAGGTTTTTAATTAGGTGAAAAATCATTTATAGTTCTTGAAACTATTTCATATGATTATAGGTTTATTAACAAGTATAATCAAAATCTTCATTCCAGAAAAGAAATTCATAAGTTAGAGTTCAGTAGGTAAAGTTAGTACAATTCTTAACAGTGAAATCAACAGGTTATGAACAATGAATTTATAATTTCTGATGAGTTTGCTAAATCTTGAATATCAGAGATTGCCAAGTCTGTCAATCTAACAGTAATTGACCAACATTTTATGCTTATTGGTATATTTACCTTCATAAACTGAGTTTTAATAGAGTTTCCTAATTGACCTAAATACTTACATCATCTTGTGAAGATTACATAACCTTTTAGCTATTTCTATTTCATATTTTGAGACTATTTTCTTACTAAACCGTAAACTGCAAAATTTGAAACAAATTTCTAAACACAAATATGGTTGTTATGAGAGAATAGAAATTTTTAAAGCTTCATATATTCATCATTCTTAATGCCGATTTGTCCAAAATTCAGTTTATCATCAAGTTTTATAAATAGAAATGTCCATGTCATTTTTTTACCTACCTTATTGTCTTGCATTATAAAAGTAAATTTTTGATTATTCTCCTGCATCAAGACTATGAGATCAGTTAGCACCACAGCAATCACATCTGAGAAAAGAAAAACCAAGCATATTTTGAAAAATAAATCAGGAAGTATTTAAACAAAAAAAACATTTTAGTTGGTATTTAAGTAATAGGTAAACATGAACAGATATTTTTTAGCAAGATCCTAATTTCATTTATTTAGAAATTTATTGTTTTTTTTCTTTTATTTTGAAAAATCATAGTCATTCTTCAATTTTATACATCTATTATAATCACTTAATATGTTTTGAAAGATACATTAAAAGTTTTTTTTTCTTAATTTTTGCACTCAAAAATAGGTTGGATGCCATTATATGAGTTAAGCTCTAAAATACAGATGTGTAAATTTTTGTAAAATTCAAAATTTTACAGATTCAAAAAATCTCTTTTTATTCTGAATAAAAATAGATTTTGCAAGGTATTTATGTATAATGTTTGTTTAATACATATTTATAATGAAGAGCTTTTGTTATCAAAAGAACCAAACACAAGTTCTTAACTTATCTAAAAATTCAATTTTCTTTCTTTTAAGATATGATTACAGTTCCTTCACTAAAAAGTGTCATCAGTAAAATCTGTTGAAATAAAAATCTTTGGTATAAAAGAATGTTTTTTTTTCATAATCATCTCTCTTATACTCAAGTTTACAGAACTAGAAAATGAAATCTCCTGGGTTGTGGAGATGGTTTTGTAGATGATTAAAAATCCTTGATTATTTACCAGAATAGATTATTGATGTTACAATGTTAAGGAGATAGTTTCAAAATGAAAATTGAAATTGCCATTACACTGTTTTAAAAGGGTTAATGAACTGTTGTAAAATTAAAAATGCAGTGTCTTACCAATCACTTTTCCACGGGCTGATTTCCAGCCAATTACACCATCATGAATCAATTTTCGATGATTCAATCGGAGGTCAGATTTCTATAAATAAAAAAAAAGCAATCAAAAACAATAAATATGTAGGAGTATTAAAGAAAATTAAACATTTAAGCAGACATAAACAGTCTAAAGAAGACAAATAACCTTTTTTAAGTAATAATTATATACAAATATCTGATATATATTCACACAATATTTTGACAAAATTCTTTTGATATCACCATATATATCAAATAAAGATTTATATGTGGGATTATATTCAAAAAACATAAAATGAAAAAAAATTATCAACAGCTTAGAATTAAAATAATGAAAAGTGACAGAGGCAACCACCAATGTAAGTGAAAAAATGTTTCTTAAATATTACTTATAGAGTAATAATAAACTAGAGGAAGTATTCATTAATTCAGTTGACATGAAATGTATACAATTGAAAAAAAACTCCCATTGATTAAGATGTCTAGGTGTGTTATAAGTGATGTTCTTAATAAGAAGGGGTGTGCTATTTTTGATTTGCATTTAAAGGCTCCCTTTTTTTACGGGCAGTGAAGGTGGAGCATTGGTATACGCTCAGGCTCTGGAATCTTCGTACGCAAATTCAAATCCCAGTCAAAACTATTGCATTCACCTTAAAAATGGCCTTGTGCCTAACTTGGTTGGTGCTGCTCACCAAGTAAATTTAATAAAAGGCCACTCTAAGACATATTTTGAAGTTAGTAGATTACTTGTTTAGAATAAGTGACACTAGTAGGACAATGTGATAAAACTTTTAGAACTGTTGGATTTACACAAATGACAGCAAAGTTTTTCTTTTATAAATATCAAAAGTTTTAAAATAATCTTTAAAATTATCATGATGAATATTGAAAGAATTGAAATCACCCTTCAATTCCAATTAACCCAAGTCATTCAATGTTCTACTATGGAAAATTACAATTGAGAGTCTATGAGGATCTTCAAAGTTCTAGCATCACAGAAATGGACACATGGCAAGCCTAGTGCACCAAAATCTGATTGAGAAATATTTTCATTTTTATGACAACACATTGAGCAAGCGAGTTAATATTTGACATCTTGCCTTCTAAAGAATATAAATTGTAAGCAATGCTTATGGAATGCATCTAATTGTTTTATGTGAACTGGGTACAGGTTCCAAGATTCAGATCTGTATAGATACGATTGCTTGTACAAAACTGCCCTGTGGACACCTATATTGGTTTTTAATAAGGTATCCTTCTTTTACTAGAACTGATAACAGATTTGCAAATGCTTCAATTGCCTTGCATTTTATTGTTAAATGAAGAACCAATTTACTAACTTAACCATAATACTAATCTCTAGACATAGTGCTTTTTTTTTTTTAATTTATCTTTTTGCTAGTATATACATTTTTAACTTATAGAGTGGTACTATCTAGTTGTAATGTCAAACACATAAAAACTACTTAACTATTAAAAAGTATTTCAGTAGTGTGTCTCACCTTAAATTTTCTTGAACGAAACAAGGCTGAAGAACGAGCATCTGTTCGGCTATAAATATCACTAAGGCGTTGCTCTCTTTCGTATTCCTCAACTTGATCATTTACACTTGATAAAATATCTTTCACCAGTTCAAGTGCTTTATTTAAATTCTCACGCTCTTTTTTATCTGGAAAAAAAAGGAAAATAAAAGATGAGATTAACAGCAAAATAATGCCAGAAAAAATACAGCAAAACAATACATAAACAAAAGAAAAATATTAATGAAAAAGCCTATGATAAAAGTCATTAGATTCAAGGAAATTTTATTTTTTACCTTTTGTATTTTTGATAATTGCTTCTACTAAAGTTGGATATTTGGTAAGTCGCTGAGTGACAAGTAGGAGAAAGTCTGGTATTTCTCGTTTTTGGCAAATACTATTATTAGTACACCGCTGAAAAGTAACAATAGAAAATTTTTAATACAGATTTATTAATCAAAAACAATTAAGAAAATAAAATTATATTGCAATAATATTATTGTTGAATATTTAGTAAAATAATGTAAATCAAGAGCAAGAATGTATTTAACTGTAGCATTCAAAACCATGATTCAAGCCATTAATTTAGATTTGGGTAAAATGAAACAAGCATAACCTTTCTCAGTATATGAGTATTTTGTACCAAAATAGGGATTTTTAGATATTTTAGTATGCCTTATGATATAGTTATATTTTAATGGAGTTTAAAAATACTATAAAAATAATCAAGTTGGATATAAAGAAAATGATGTATTAGCATTGGACATTATTTGACAATAATGACATTCTTAAATAACATAATTAACTTTTGAATAAACTTCTTTATATTTTCTTATTTTACTTTAATATATAATTTTAGATAATTGATGTATTAAAATGGAGGTTAAAAATGCAAAATGACTAAAGCATTTCATATTTTGACTAACTGGGAACAATCATGGTAGTAACTTAAAAAATAAAGACGATTTATGATGCAAACTCTCAGTATGCTTATTATAAAACCTTCTTAAGTCACAATTAGAGATTATTGTACTAAAACAGGTTTCCATAAAATACAATTTATGATTTTAACTGTTTTATAATATTTTTATAGAAATGCAGAAATATGAAGACTACTTTTCTTTCTTTCTTTGAATAAAAATACCTATAGCAAACAGTTAACGACACCTGCTTTACAACAGCTGACATTGCTTTGCGACAGTTCTCTCTCGCTGGGAATTTTAAAACCGACGTCAAGCCAGTCAGTAGGAGATCTCTGAGTGTTCAAAACAGGAATCTCTTTTCCTCCTCAGCGAATTACAAACTACACAACAAACTTACTAATGTAAATATATAGCAACAATTCAACATCAGAACAAGCTCTCCATCACTCAACAAACAAACATCATTGCTGTATATCGAATAAAAAACAGATAAAAACTACTGGTTTAACATTTTTAAGCAACAAAAAAAAAATATATATATATATTTGCAATAACAATTTCAGTAAGGGTACAGAATGAGAATACTAACTTTTATAAAAGTAAGAAATTTTCGTTCAGCTTTCTTTTCCTTGTAAATATCGGCAGCTTCTAAATGGTGAGAACAGAAGTGACCATAAGCTTGCTTGAGCGTCTTTGCATTTTCACCATCAAACTAAAATAAAGAGTAAATGAAAAATAACCAATATTTGCAATGTAGACTCGTAATATCATATGAATAAAGTTTTATGACATTTATTTACCCTAAACCAATCATAGGGAGAATTCGCCATAGAATTTGCAATGATTTAAATTAATAAGAACTTACCTGTTCAATGAGACATTTTCCAATTTCTTCAATAATTTTATCTTTGTGTTGAGATTGGAGTATAGTTAATTTGTTGAGGAAGGTTCTGTGACAATACAAAAGAACATCTAAAGAAGGAAACATCGCGTTGAGCAAATCTACAGGCACTCCTACTTCATCTCTTAAACCTTCATAGAACATCTGCAAAAAAAAAAAAAACTAATGATAATTTTTTTTTAAATGGAAGCAATAAAAGGTTAATTTTCTTTATCTGCATTATCTAAGACAAATAAAAGTCTGATTTTTTTTTTAGTGGTTTGTTTGGCAGTTACCTCACATGGCAAAAAGAAATTATTTAAAGTAAAATATATATAAAATATCTTTGTTAATGGTATGAATCAAATAAAGAAAATTTTTGAAATTTTAAAAATTTCATAGTTATTTCTTAGGACTTAAAAAATTTGACAGTTCAGTATCACATGGTGTATAGCAATATTCAAGAATGAAAATAGGATATATTTTAAATATAAAATTAAGATTTATTGACTTTGAATGATTTATTTTAGCCCATACTACAAAGAACAAAAAGAAAAAAAACTTAGATGGATCTGACGAATACAAAAAACTTTTGTTGGTGGTGAAGATAACATCTTTAGCATTGATCTTTATTTCAGGCTTATTTTTTCAAAATTTCTTTACGTTTATAAGAAAATCTTTCATCCAACCCAGTTTAGCACAGTAAGTCAAAAAATAAAATTACTTGATATTTTTCAAGTTTCATCATACGAATAATCCACTTTGCCAAAAAAATATATCTTTGCTAAATCTGACATTTCATTTTTATTCACTGATTGGATAGAGCTGAAGCCACATTGATAGTGAAACAGTGTCAAAAGTTAATAAGTTTCATTATTTTTGTATTCATTTTTAAAAGACATTAATATAGATTATAATTCACATACCTTTTGCATAATAGTTAAAGCTCGACAATAATTTTTTTCTGTTTGTATTAATTCTGAAATTAAAGAGGGAAATTTTAGTGTTTATTCAATCAGTTGGGAATTTGTATATAAACAGGGTGAGGGAATAAAAGAGTTTTTTGAAAAATGGAGAAAAAGAAGTTTTTTAAAAAAACAACATTTAATTAATGAACATGTTTTTAAAAGATATTTTCAAATGAGTCCAAGAAAAAAAATGAACAGATGTAATGAAGACAAATCAAATAAAAAAAATAATACAAAAAGCAATCTTAAATTTATTCCATTTATACTTAACACGTATAACTTAAAAGAATATAATTCAAGCATTTCAAACAATATTAAGGAAAATAAAAATTAGAATATGTGGAGCTTTCTAAGGATTAGCTTAGCAGAAAGAATTTTATGCTTGCAAGTATTTATTTTAAATAAAAAAAATATTTTAGGCAAGCTGATAATCACTTGTAGTCATTGCAAGAAGAATGTTTAAAAATCTATATTAGTAAACAAATATTTTTATAGAATTATAATAATAATAATAATAATAATAATAATAACAGCATATCTAATAGTTGATGACAAAAAGTTAAAATACATAAATTTCCAACTTTTCAGAGTGGGACAAGAATGCACCCTCTCCTTTACACCATATACCATTAGGGTTTAGTTAATTCTAAATCCTACCAACATCTTCAGGGATGTACTTTTGTGACAGGTAAACTTATCTTAATAGCAATTATATTAGCAAGTAACAATTAATCAAATTCTAATAATAACGGAAAAAAAGAAAAATTTTAAAAGTTTTTTTTTGTGTTTTACGGCATATCAATCTTTTAGGTGATTATAATTCTTATGAAATAGTATAAATGATAAAACAGTGCTTGAAATAAATGTCATTATAAAAAGGAGGGGCTCTAGAATAGTAGTAGGCAAAGGCAGAAAAGTTGGCCAAGGTTGTGGTTGCTATTGATATCTTAGTATGATTCACTCTATTATTCATGAAATATTAAATTTAAGGCAAATTTATAAAAGTGATTTCTATTCATGAAGAATTCTATGAAAAAGGTTACATTCTTTTGCTTAATGGATTATCAAGTTTTGTGGATAATTCTGAAATCATCTCAACTTTGTGGTTAAATAAATTTTAAAATGAATCAATTTTAAAAATAAATGGCAGATTTGTCTAATTATTTCAATGAAGAATTGGAATGAAACAAATCCTTTATACTTTTGCTTAAAGATGTTGGCACAAAATTAAACAAAAATTGGTTAATAGTTTCTATAGTCTATATTGATAAGTTGCACATCATTAAAATTTCTAAATTTTTAAGATTAAAAGAAAAATGAATTAATTTTATATTAATCCATAATTTTTAGCAAAACAAAAATAAAATATCTTTGAAACAATTAAATCATACAAGATTGAAAAATCATTTGGTCTTCTGTTAGAGTTTTTCAAGCATTTAAAGAAATTTTTTTGTATTCATTTTGCATTGAGAAGCTAATTTCCTTTATTTATATTGACACTATGGTCTATAATTACCAAAAACATCACTTTAAAAAATCTTTTTCTTAAATAACGTTAAATAATTCAATTAAACAAGTGAAGTATGCATGGTCCCACCATGAGTGTACAGTGAATGGAGCATTAAAAAAAAAAAAAAGACATACATAATGATATATTGGACAGAAACATAGCCCTAAAGAAAAATTCACAAAATGTTTGTAATAAAGTTTTTATCAGAAATAAGAAAGCAAAATAACCAAGTTAAAAAATAAAGTAGAATTGAAATATTAGTGCTACTAAGTTGTTCTAGGAAAACAGAGTTTAACTGTACAGTTATTGGTATTAGCAGCTGAGTTTTATAAAATAGAGCTCTGAACAACTAATTAAGATGAGTAGGATCTCTCTCCAGTTCTAATAAATAATTTCATTAGTTCTTTTATGTGTCGAATAATAGTAATCTGAATTGATAAAATCCTAAAATGTATTTTGAAATTGACGTATGACTATATATGAATAATTAACACTGTATACATGCTTATAATAAATCTCTTTAGACAAAACTTTATTTTAACAATGTTACTTATATCCTTACAAGCATATTTTTTTTATTCATGGTTTAAAGTAAAGAATTAATGGTTTTTATTAGAATCAGAATGTCAATTTTCCTCTGATTTCCAGTAAGTTCTACACTATTCCAGTCAAAGACTGTATGGTGCAACATCATCTGGGGTTTTCACCCACCTCCACCTGTGTCTACTTTGCACACCCGCAATTAACAGGGTCTTCCCACTCTGCGAATGGCCAGTGATTCCCAGAGGTAGAGTGAAAATAAGTTTCCTCTGGCACTCCAGGATATCAGGATACATTGCAGTCCCTGACTGTAAGTTCTTCGACTAATCATTCAGTTAAATTATTATTAGTGTTATTATAATTATTATTCATTTGTCCATCCAATTCAAGAATGGCCAATTTTCCTGATGTTATTTGGTCATATGTATCCTTTTATGACTGATGAAGCCAATAATGACGAGCCCCAATCCCAAGTAGGGGAGAAGTGGCTTGGGGCTAAGTTATTGTTTTGAATTATTAAGTATTACTACTGCTACAACAACTGGAACTGCTGCTGCTAAAATAGTCATCAGACCTGCTTCCATTTAGATTGATTTATTTTTCTAAAAGGTATTTTAACTTTTGGAGTATTAAAACTTGGACAGCTTTATCAAAAGTAAAATAGTGCTACAAACAATACAAAATATTAGGACTACATCTGATAAAAAGTTTGGAAAACTTGAATATCATTTTTTTAAATAATATTTTTCATTATTATTCTTTCAGATTTTATTATTTTTTTAACTAATTTATTAACTAATAACACATTCTTTTTTTCTTATTATTTTTAACTATTACTTTGTCTCACTTAGGCAGAGAATGAAAATTTAAAATATATTTCAATGTAGATGAGGCCAGCTTAAGCTATTCAAAAGAAGATTCTAAAGTTTTGTTTTTCTCTGGAGAATAATAAGCAGAGCAGGCAGCAGGAATTTTATTTCTTTCTCACCTAACAAGAAAAAAGTGGTTTGTTTGGGTTTTTAAATAAAATTCAGTGTATTAATTATTCTGGAATGTCATAGTTAAAGAAGTTAGCAGGTTACACCAACAGAAGAAAGATAGCAACAGTACAGGTAAAGAGAAAGAAAAAAAAGGACAGAGTAAGAAAGAAGAGAGAAAGAAAAGAGGACAGAGCAAGGAGAGAAAAAAAAAACAAAAAAAACTAAAGTTGTTTGACTTAAATTTTGCATTTACAGATCATTCCAAAATTATGATTAAAAAGTAAATTCAGGGTAAAATTCACTTGGAAGAAACGACAAAAGTTGTTAATCAGTTCTATAGAAATAAATACAAACAGCCTAAATTGTAGATAATAAACTTTTCTACCATTTTTATAAAACTAAACACAACTAAAAATTTTAAATCTTATATTTTACAAGAAAATCTTTATATTATTTTAATGTAAACTTATATGCTTTCTTAGGATAAGCTTTCTAAAAATATCTATTAACTGAATCAATGAAAAATTGATAGCTAACTATATAGATAAATAGCATTTTTACATTGTGATGTAAAAATTAACATAAATCTTTATGAATATACTAGATTTATATTACTCTGAGAGAGAGACAGATCAAGAGGAATTAGGCTTAAGGTGTGCAAATATGTTATAAAGCTTTTAAATTCCTTAAAATATTTGAGAACCAATTTATCAAATTTATTTTGAATAAATATATGAAAAAATAAGTATACATAAAAAAAGAATTTAGCAAAAAGATTATTAGGTAGATGTTTTGTGAAAATTACCAAAACTTCAAATACCTAAGACATATTAAAAAAATGAAAACATGACATGTAAACCTTATAGTATTCCATCAAGAACACAAGATATGTTCTTCAGATTTTTTTAAAAGAAATTTTGCTAAAATGCCCAAGAGCTTACATTGCATCTGCGGGCATTCTTAGCTTCAAGAAAAACAGAAGATTCATCATTTTATTTAAAAAGCAATTTGGAAAGAGATCACATGCATTTCAACCACAACCACAACCACTGAACACATCTTTTTTATAGCTTAACTACAATACAACTACTGAGAGCTATCAGCAGCAAGAATTCTTTCAGCTATTAATATTTTTAGCAGGACATTTAACTGTACATTTCAAGAATGGCTTCAAATAAGAATTTGTTTTTTGCTATATTAAAGCTAATTCTTGAAGATATAAAATCAAAATATTTTTATAATCCTAATTTATTGATGCAACTCATGTTATTCTGAGTGCTTTTAAGATAAAATACATCCTACATTCATATTGAATACCTGAACATAGGTAAGGTGACATCATATTAAAAAAGTATAAAAGACAAGAATTTTTTGTTTTATTATGGCAAAGCAAATACTAGTCATTTTCTTGAGAAATGATTGGTACTTCTGTTAACCATAAAATAAGTTTGAAATGAAGTAAATAATTCCAATGAAGATTTAATCTTCAGGATACAATACAATTTTTGTAAATTTATTTGAATTAAAATTTACTAACAAAAAATTTTTTAACTATAAAAATATAATGTATAGCTTGGAATTGTGTTAATTTAGATTGAAAAATAAAAAGATAACACAAAGATCTTGAATTCAAAAGAAAAATCAAGAAAACTTCCAATTTGCATAAAAAAAAACAAAAATAAAATTCTAAAAATGTACAAAAAAATGTCAAATTGAACATTGCAAATATAATCTATTGTAGATATCTAAGGCAGAAAAATACCTTGTATATAGAAGACATCTGTTGCATTTTGACTAAGAATACACAATTATAAAAAAAAAAAAATTCAACCTGAAGCAGATTAAGAAAGTACTTGATGTATGCTACATATGATTAATTAAAAGGTATGTAAGAAAGTATTATTTATACGATGTTGCAATACTTACCATAGATGTTATCTTGCCTCTTCACTTCTTTACTACTTAACTTCTTCACAACCTGAAATATGACAAGATTAGTAAAAACAGCAGTTTTGGTGGGTTTTTTTGCTGTATATAATTTGGTGAGTATGCTTATTTTTAACTATATAAAAATTTTAGATTCAATATTTCAATAAGTAAATGCTAGATCACAAATTCAAACCCTTTAGTTGATTTTAAAAAGTTTGATTTTTTTTGCAATTTTTTTGTGTAAATGATCAGGTTGTCAAACGGAGATCGAACGAAATTATCTGTTAAAAGTGCCTCTTGGTATGATTGCTCTGAATGAAATAAGTTACTATGGTTCATTTGGTAGAGTTAATATTGTCTTCTTATCAAACATTGTTGCTTTAAAATTTTCTTTGATGGATATATTTCAATCTTATAGAATATAAAACTAGTGTGTGTGTGTGTGTATATATATATAAATGATAGAAAAATATAGGAAAATAAATTCCAACAATATATGATAGAAAAATATTAGAAAAAACAAAAAAAATGAATTTGTATGAGTGCCGACGCGTTTCGAATATTGTCCTTCATCAGGGCACTTTTATTTATGTTAAATCTTGATGGACAGGGTAGAAATAGCAAAAACATTTTAACATAAATAAAAGTGCCCTGATGAAGGACAATATCCGAAAC
>JAUZSX010000025.1:589951-600828 GCA_034780655.1 Idiosepius hallami | reverse complement strand
TAAAAAAAAAAAAAAAACATAATCCTCTCTTTTAGGACTTTTCCATCTTTTTTTGTTTTCGAATGAAGGCCTTTGTATTATTTAAAACGAGTGCTGCATTGCTGTTTGTTTAAATAAGTCAGACACTGATAAGTGCACATTGATTTTCTGAACACCCTATATGTGTGTGTATGTGGTCCAAAGAATGTATGCTTTTATATATTTATTTATATATCCTCTGCAAAAACTCAGTAAAATTTACTTTTTTTTTTCAATTTATTGATTGATTTAACCAGCATATCAACCCTCATTAGGTCATTCAATTCTAAAAAAAAACTGTTTTAACAAGCTCTACCTAGTTTACTTGTTTTACAGTTTTTGTTTGTTTATGTTTTGTTTTTGTTCTTTTGTTTGTTTGTCTTTTTATGGTGGTTGTTTGTCTTGAATTATTTTTTATAAGGAAAAAAGTTATTTGTTTTAATTGAGGTTTTTTTTATATATATATTTAAAAAATGTTTTTTGTTTGCATTTTATAGTTTTAAACTCTTTATGTAGCTTTAAAAGTCAAGTGTGTGTGTGTGTGTTTTTTTTTATCAGGTATTACACTGCTAATTTGTTGTTGTTTTTAAAAATTTAAACGCGCATATTTATGAGTAAATAATTTTGTTATTTTATAATGTTCCATCTTTCATTTTTTTTTCAAATTTGAATTTTTTAATCATTCTTTAAAAAAGAATTCTCATGTGTTCTAATTTAGCTTTCCATAAATAAGCCAAAAATCTTGTTTACTTTTCTTTTGTCAATACACATTTAAAGGGTTTACATGGAACAAACCTAAGTAAATATAGAGACGGTATTAAGATTGTTATCCTCTTTGGTTTGCTGGTTCTTTCCTATGAAAATATTAGGTATGCCTTATGCCTTTAATATTCTAGTTTATATATGAGTTTTTAGCCAAGTTTGAATAAATCAATGTCAGACTACTTCTATAGTTTAATTTAACTCTCCTTTTGTATCTTTATTTCAGAGAGAGCTCCACACAGATATGGCTGACAATATCACGGAGGGAATCCTTTTGGGCCTTGGGAACCCATTACTTGACATCACTGTAGTTTGCCCCGATAACACTTTACTCGACAAATATGGTCTTCTCGCCAACAATGCTATTCTTGCAGAAGAGAAGCATCAACCGTTGTTTGAAGATATGGTGCAGAATTATCAGACAGAATATTTGCCAGGAGGTGCTACCCTAAATAGTGTGAGGGTAGCTCAGTGGCTTTTGCAAAAACCCAAAGCAACTACATTTTTTGGTGGTGTAGGTAAAGATAAGTTTGCTGAAATATTAGAAGAAAGGTCTAGAGATGTTGGAGTAAATGTTCGTTACCAAGTGCACGAAGGTAAACAGACTGGTGTGTGTGGAGCTGTTATCACTGGAGTTGAGCGGTCTTTAGTTACTGAGCTTGGAGCTGCTCAGTGCTTTAGCGTTGATTTCTTAAAGCAGCCTGAGAATTGGAAACTGGTAGAAGCTGCGCAATGTTTCTATGCTGGAGGTTTTATTTTGCCTGTAAGCACAGAATCAGTCATAACACTTGCACAACACAGTTCTGAAATGAACAAAACCCTCATTATGAACCTTCATGCCACTTTCCTGTGCAGTATGTTCGCCGACCCAAAGCTAAATTTGATGCCCTATGTCGATATTCTCTTTGGTAACAGTGATGAGGCTGCTGTTTTTTGTCCCTTGGTTGGAATAAAATCGTCCGATCTAAAAGAGATGGCATTGCAAGTTGCGGCTTTGCCAAAGTCTAATACGAAAAAGGACCGGATTGTGATCTTCACTCAGGGAAAAGATCCGACTGTGATTGCGTACCAAGGAACGGTCAGAGTTTATCCTGTCGAAGCAATTGACCCTAGTCTTATCAAGGACACCAATGGCTGTGGGGATTCTTTTGTTGGTGGTTTTTTGTCGCAATACGTTCGAGGAGGCTCCATAGAAGATTGTATGAAATGTGGCTTCTATGCCGCCAAGATTGTCATTCAACATTACGGATGCCAGTACCCGAACAAACCTGATTTTACTGCATAAATAATTGCATTTCTCGTGACTCTCCTATTTCTTGTTATTGTTTTGAAAGTTATTGAAGTTTGTAAAAGAAAGACAAAAAAAAAAGAAAGGAAAAAACCAACCGGCAGGAAATGAGTGTTTTAAGAAGAAATCAAGTAAACGTGTTAAGTTTAAATGAAGAGCTGTATACTTTTTTGTGCAGTTCAATTATTCTTATGGAAATCTCTGTATAGAAACTTTGTTTGGGGAATGAAATACTTATATGTGAATATAAAAAGTCTGTTATTAATATGATATAGAAGAAAATCAAGAATCTAAAAATCTTTTAGTTTTAAGAAATGATTGTACAGTAAATTATATATTTGAAAGAAGATGAAGTTTTTTTTTTATGTTGTTTTTTTTTTCCAAAAAAATAAATGATCAACTTTAGAAAGATTTTAAAATTTACTTTTCATACCTTACAAAATCTGAAAGCCTCACAAAGATTTTTGAAAAATTAATTAATTCATATTCAAATTTGATTTGCATTAAAGAATAAACAATAACTAATTTTTTTTTATATATTTGTAAAATTAATTTCATTTCATTTTTTAAAATCTAATTTGTATGATCGTTTTAGATGTTTTTTTATAGGTATAGCTAAAAATCTTTTGTGATATTCAGTAAAATTTAGAAATTTTTTTAAAAAGTTAATTCTATCATATGGAATTTTTTTTTTCATATAAATTTTCTTAAAATTGTTTTTTTACTTCTTAGTTTAAAAGCAAACTTGAAAGTCTTTCAAAGAACTGAAAACTTTCTAAAAAAATTTATTTCTTTTGCTTATTATAAAAAATGTTACATTGTCATTCCCCCTCCTTCCTTTTTCTTTGTTGGTGGGGGGGGTCACTTAGAATGCCTTTAAAAGATCAACATTTTGTCATTAAAAACACTTTTTGCTATTAAAGTTGAAATTATATAACATGCTTAGGTATTTAAATTTTACAAACAAGCTCAGCATTTTGATGCAATAAACTTCTTAAAAATAGTTTACTTTTCTATATTAGTTTTATTTATTTTTAATGCCTAAATTGAATTTCTTATATTGTAAAGAAACAGCGAAGCTGGAACATTGGTAAAAGCCTGGGCTCTGAAATCGTAGTATGCGAGTTCAAATCCTAGTCAAAACCATTGTTTTCACCTTAAAAATGGCCTTGTGTCAAACTTGGTTGGTGCTGCTCACCAAATATTGTAAAGAGACTTTTACTTAAATGTAGATACAACATAACAAATGCATGTATATTTGAGTATTGATTTAAGCAGTGATTCTCCACAGTACACCAATGCAATGCACTTTCCTCTTCATGTTGCAAAATATTTACCACAACATATAGGTGTGTTTGAATTTCATAAAATATACAAAAATACTTATGTGTGATACTAGGTGTGCTGCTATTTTTTCAAAAAATGCTCAGGACTGGATTAGAGTCTTGATTAATTTAATAAAAGTATAATAGTTTAATAGTATAATCATTCAACAGAACTGACTTCAACTCAAATAAATTGTTACTTACATTAACTTTTATCAGAATTAAATGAAGTTGATGGTTTTTCTGTCAAAAAAAAAAAACATTGATATTTTAGTAAAAAAGTAAAAAAGTTAAAGAATGAAATAAGGATAATAAATTCAAACAGTAAAATTTTAACAGATTAAAAATCAAAATTTAAAAATAAATTAATAAAATCCAATGTCTTTAGAGTGGGACACAATAAATACAAATAAAAAAAAAAATAAACAAATACACATTAATCATCATTTTAAGAGAGATTATGAAAACGTTTCAAACTTGTTAATTCATGAATTTCATATTCAATAATTTTAAATGGATTTTATTTCTTAGATTATGACAAATACTTCTCTACTGTCTCCATAGCTCAGTTGGTAGAGCATCAGGCATTTTAGATAAAATAATGAAGATAATCTGATGTTCTGGGGTTCGATTCACCATGTGGGCTAAACATTGTCACTTCTAATCTTTAGAGCATGACACAATAGATACAATTAAAAAAATAATTTAAAAATTAATAAATACACATCATATTGTAAAAGAGATAAGTTTAAAAAGAAAAAATATTTGCAATATTCATAGTTTATAAAAAGCTAGTTTTTAAACATATCTGTCATTGTAACATTTTTATAAGTAAAATATTACTTGGTGACTAACCCCAATTCTGCAAAAATGCTGGTTTTGAAAAAATAATTATCAATACAAGAGATATTTGGATGTAGAATATTAGTAGGTCCTACTAATATTGTATTGATAATTATTTTTAAAAAACAGTATTTTAAAATTCTTAAATACCACAAGTATTTAAAAGAGATTCCGACTGATATTTAATTTTTTTAAAAACTTTGTATTGATTAAAATTCAAGTGGAAATTAGTTCTGTCCTTTTTAATTATCCAGTTTTTAATCCATTCTTTTTTTTTTCATATTTCATTTAACATTTTTCGACATAATTCTTTTGTCTTAACTTCTAAATATATGTTCATCTATTTCTCTTGGCACACAGCCTCTAATTTTAGTTTCGACATTTGATGATTCTAGACAAATATTTCATAAGAATTTGCCGACTTCTGATTGTTACCTACCCTTAACCCTCAAAAAAAAAAAAATTTCAGGGTACGGAATTAAAAAGTTGATAGATTTTTTTTTTTTAATTCTATGTTCAGCAAAGGAAAAAAACAAAAAAAAACAAATTGTTTTCTTGATTGTTACCTTACCTTACCCTTAAAAAAAACAAACTTTTTTTCAGGGTACGGAATTAAAAAATTGATAGATTTTTTTTTTTTTTAATTCTATCTTCAGTAAAGGAAAAAACAAATTGTTTTCTTAATTGATTATATATTCCTCAAATTTTGTTAAATCAAACTGCTTGATTTTGTTATTTGATCTTGCCTTGAGATTGTTATTGCCCAAATAATATTCACATTTTCACTCTCTACAGTTTTTGTGCTTTTGACCAAAGTTTTCAAATTCCTTTGTTTGAATGGATCACATTGCTATGATTATGATACACACTGGCTGGTCTTCATTCTCTCTCTTTTGCTCAGAGTTTACCATTTTAGACGACCTTAAGTACCGTGCATTCAAATAGTTACTGTTTACCTAAAATTTCAAAACAAGAACTCTATACTGTGTTCTAAAAGTCAATAATAGATTTCATTGTTCAATTTCATAGAAATTTGCATTTAAAAAGACTGCTGCAACATTGTTGATTTTTAAAATAAACTCGAAAAATAAATCGTAACCACTAACTCTCTGAATGCATTGTATATCATCAAGATTTACAATCTATTTTCTTACTTAAAACCATTGTCTATATTTCCTGATAACTCTGTGTAAACTGTTATGAACCAGTGGATCATAATCTAAAATAAACTAATGTTTACTCATATGAAATGCCCCATTGAAAAAATGAAAAAAAAAAAAAAAAACTATAGCAGTTGATTAGGTTATTTTTTAATCGAGAGTTTTATACTCTTTTACATTCTATATTTTTTTTTAAATATATTTTTGCACACTTTTTAATTAAAATATTTTAATTAACATGTATGCAAATAATATTACATAAAATGAACATCTGGGGTTCATCCTGTGTGTTTGCGTTCAGTTTTAAATTATTATCATTGCATATATATTAAAGTAAATTTGCTAGGTTATTTTCATTATTTTTTTGTGTGTGGGAGAAGCTACTATTTTTATAACAAATATGTATCTTATAATATCCAGTAATGCTTGAAGTTGATATGTCCTGTATGCTAGCTTTTGAAATATCATCAGTCTAAAGTATTCATCACTGTTGTGATGAAAAACCTTCACTGGGTGCTTCAGTGTTAAATTTTTGATTCAGTGTCCTACTGCTAATGAAGAATGTGTATAGAGCAAAAAGAAAGAAATTACTGTAAAAGTAATTTCGTAAGTAATTGTTTTTTTTTTTTTTAAATCTCTGCTTTAACTTGGATTAATACCACTGTCTCATTTGAAAATAATAATGCTGATATATATTTTTTTTCATTCTCTTGTTTTTTTTTGTTTTTTTTTTTCTTACATTTTGGGGGCAGTTGACATGCCCAGTGGATAAGCAATCGAACTTAAGAACCGTTGTATGCAGGTTCGAATCCAAGTTTTTGCGTCTATATTGACATATTGACTAATACCCTTGGGAAAGGTTTGAATCCCCATCTTCACTCCAGCTATGGATTAAATAGTGCAACTTGTGTTATTGAAAAAACTATGTGTTTAAAAATAACATTTATCATAAATAATTGTTCAAGGCATTAAAATGACTTTCAAAGGTTGATATGCCATTAACACAAAACAAACAAATCTTACATTCTGTTTATGTAAAATATGAATGCCAAATGGTGCCAACAAAGCTCGCATACTCACTTGTTTTGGTGGTTCACACTTCCTAATAATATAACATCGAACGGATTCCAGAATTTTATTTAATATTATATTAATTGATTTAATATCATTTACTGTAACAGAATAAATTTAATATTCCCCAACA
Source organism: Idiosepius hallami (assembly GCA_034780655.1). NCBI lineage: Eukaryota > Metazoa > Mollusca > Cephalopoda > Idiosepiidae > Idiosepius > Idiosepius hallami. Next base: position 594,228 of record JAUZSX010000025.1, on the reverse strand, counting down.
TTATACCATGTCTCCACGTATAACGCAGGCAATGTATGAAGCTCAACTGCTATATATTAACATTCAGGATTTGGCATAGTTAAATAGAAAATATATTTATAAGTGGCCAAGTTTTTTCGAAATTTCAAACTAACATTTAATTGGTTGTAAATATCACTATTTTCTCATAAAATTATATATTAGGATAAAAATTTAACAACTTATTCCTTTTTTTACATCCTTAGTTTTTAGATTATTAGTCATTTGTATTTTTTTTAAAATTATGTTAATATTCTATGTAAATTATCTTTTTAATTCTTTTTCTACTCATCTAATAATCACTATTAGCTATGTGTTGCAGCATATCAGTGTTACCACTGATATCAGCTCTGGTAGGAGACTACATAAATCTTTATAATTCTGTCTATTACCACAAACTAGATATAACATGGTTTGTTTAAAAGGAACTCTGACACATTTATAATAGGAATACTGCAGTTCTATTATTTAAGAATGGATTCTTGGATTGTATATCATCTAAGCCATACAGTTAATTTGCGTATTTGATTATAGCTAATAACAAAATTAAGATTAGAATTTAGTGTAAGATAAATACTCAGGTTACATTTTGGTGTTTTGCTAGAGAGAAAAAAGAAGATATCCCAATTTTCAGGTCTCTAGATATTTCTAGTTTGTGATTTAAAGCCAAATTTTTTTTAGTCTAGTACTTTCAGTACAAATGTTTCACTTTAAAAAAAACATCATGTCGTCCTGGGAAAAAATAGTGTTGCCTTTGCACCCCAAGAGAATTTAACTTTAGTGGATTCAGAGTGTAGCTTAAAGTCTGTTAAACATAGTTTTGCATGCTAACACAAATATAACTCATTCGGACTTTTGTTAACACGCAGAACCGTGTTTAGGGGACCCTAAGCTACACTCTGAACCCACTAAAGTTACTTTTTCTTTGGGTGCAAGGGCAATGCTATTTTCTCACTTGGACTTTTGTTAACATGCTGAACCATGTTTAGGGGATCCTTAGCTACACTCTGAACCTACTAAAGTTACCGTTCTTTTTGAGTGCAAGGGAAACGCCATTTTTAATCCCCCCTGGTCTATTGTTTCAATACAACTGTATATATATTTTTTTAAGTGATTAATAAGCAAATTCTTATTTAGTTATATAAAACAATTGATATCATTTTTATCATTATCAACATGCCCTGTTTTAGTTTCATTCTATTGATTCAATTTATTTACATTAGATCTATTATTTTGTTTCATGGAAAATAAAACAATTCACTTCTGGTGACTAATATTTTTGAGGCATGTGTCTTATATTTACATTTTGCCTCCATTTTGCAAACACCTTTACATAATTAGATTAATGTCCTTGGGAAATGTATGAATTCCCAAATTCCCTCCAGCTATGGGTTAATCATCATAGTGTACCACTTCATATAAAACAACGGTTGCATTCCTAAGGTCCACATCAGGGCAAGGTACACTGAGTGGGCAGTCTGTGGGCCAATGAGCAATGGTCTGCATAGCAGCGCCACATGGGCAAACTAAGTCCTGCACAAAGCCCCCACCTCGAGAAGTTATCCCGAGTCTTTGCCACCCTGGCCTGAGCACAGGTTTGTGTCACCCACTTTGTGGTAAAGGTCTGATCTGGTTGGTAGCTCTAAGGGCTCGGGCAAAGCATCATTGCTATCGGAGGTGAGGACCTAGGGACGGCAATGCTTAATAGGGAAGTATGGCGTGGATTAGTGACATCCATAACAGCGACTACGGTTGACTAATGATGATGATGATTTCTCCACATGAAAAATATAGTCATCACTGTGATTTACTGAAAGCAAACCTTGTTTTGCGTGTAGTCTCGAATATTTTGCAATGTACGATCTATAACTCTATTATTTGCTTTTTAATATAAGAATTTATATTAAAGTAATGTAATTTCATGCAAAAGAATATATATTAGTGCCGATGCGTTTCGGATATTTTTCCTTCTTCGGGGCACATTTACCATTATATACAAGGTGATTAAAAAGTCCCTGTGCACCTAGAAATATTTTCAGTAACATCATTTTGTACACACGTTTTTTTTTAATTTTTTTATATATTTATTAAAAATCAGGTACACTGGTCCCTGTTCCATGGCATAGTGACTAATTGCCCAAACTACTCCGGAATTGTTAAAATGCAATTTGAAATCCAAGCCATTCCTTTACATTTACAATCGTGCTTTTATCCTTCGCTAAGCCAGGAATCCCCTTACTTCTCTCTAATTATGGGTTGAATAGAGCAACTAAAAAAAGAAAATAAAAACGTTGAAGAAATTTTTTTTTTTTTCAAAATCATTATTCTCAGTGAAAAGGTTGTTATGCAGTTAAATAAAAACCAACCAAGTAACAATAAGAGGCGACGAGAGTGGAGCATTGGTAAAAATCTTGGACTATGGAATCGTCGAACGTGAGTTCAAATCCCAATCAAAACTATTGCATCTACCTTTACCTACCTTGGGTAGGTGGGGCTCGTTTAATTGGAAGAGTAGCTAATCTAGGTGAAGGGCAACACTGATTTCAAAATCCCGCAAAAGGTCCTCCAGTTTTGGGGTTGACCATAGGGTTAGCAACTCTTTCTCGTAAAAACAAGTATCCTATGGAAACTGCAAATATAAATTAGCTGCCTGTTGTGTCCGGATATCTCATTCAGTTTAGTTAGCAAAGAAAAGGCATAAGACAGTTTACGTTTTCACATAAAGTATTATTAAACAACAAGAATACATGAGAGAAAGTGGCTTGCACATGTGTCTGTGATGAGATCTTGATTCATGGCTCTTTCTTAAGATAAATTTTAAAAATCCTATCTTTTTTTATACACTCCTAAAAACAGAACCTTAATTGCACTGAAAAAGGCACGTGCAAATCCTATACATGTCAAAATTTTCACTGGATCAGACAACTACCTTGTCCATGACACGATTCTGTTGAATTTTACTAGAATCTGAGCCTAACAAATAACTGTTTATGCCCTTCTAGTGTTGACAGGGCTTGGTTCCATTGGCACCGTTGATCATGGTCCGTGTCCTGAATCAGTCAGGGGGCTGCAAAGTGTGGTGTGGTGTGGCTGTGCAGGCCAATGCGGGAGCCGCATGACCTGCCACAGTTGCTGCAGATGTAGTCCTAGTGTGTCTGGTGTGCCTGCATATTCTGTTACTTTGTCGCAGCCGGGGTCGAGGCTGGTTTTATATTTTTCCTGCGAGTGCACTTCATATGCCAGCATGTGGTTCTTCTTTCTGATGCCTCAACCACACACTGGATTGTGGATTGCCAGCGTGCACTATCTGATGCAGCTGTGCTCAAACAGGGATTGGTTAGATAATAGATATGGAAATATCCACAAATGAATCATAAAAGTATTTTAAGGATTTTTTTTCATAAAGATTTGTGAATATTTTGTGTATTTTCTATATAAGAATAATAGATAAGTTAATTGAGTTTCCATTCTTAGCATTTACAATTTAGCAAAATAAATGTATTGCCAAATTTAATTTAAAACTATTGAATTTCTAGATTGTTGTTAACAAAGAAAATGTAGAACTTTACCAGAAACTTAGCCATTCCTTTACATTTACAATCGTGCTTTTATCCTTCACTAGGCCAGAAATTCCCTTACTACTCTCTAACTATGAGTTGAATAGTGCAACTCAAAAAAATAAACATGTTGAAGAAATAATTTTTTGTGTATTTTGATGAGTTTCTCGATTTTATCCCCCTTTTCTAGTTTCCATTCTTAGCATTTACAATTTAGCAAAATAAATTTATTGCCAAATTTAATTTAAAATTATTGAATTTCTAGATTGTTTTTAAAAGAAAATGTATGTAGAACTTTATCATAGACTAAAAAAGTCTCTAATAAAGTTCTAAATACATTTTCTTTTGTTCTCTGGAAAACAAACACTGTATAATTATCCAGTCTCTTCCTAATAAAAAAGTGACTGTTTGCTCCCAAGTGATAACAAAATGCAGTGTCCATCCAGCATTCACACAGCGCCTTTTTAATAATTAAAAATCTTTAATAAGTTGGGTTTTTTTTTCTCAAAAGTTTAATTATCTACTCTTTTTAGTTTCTTGTTATCACTTTGGTTTTCATGCTCATACATATGTTAAAGCTTTTTCGTAATCCTTCGGAGGAGGCTTGAAGATTTGTACAACTAATACTGTTGTCCTCATCCTTATCATTGCTATATTCACAATCCTTGGGATGAGGCTTGAAGATTTGTACAACTATTATTT
>JAUZSX010000025.1:559286-573334 GCA_034780655.1 Idiosepius hallami | reverse complement strand
GATCTTGTGTGTGTGTGTGTGTGTGTTTGTGTGTGTGTGTCGTTGGGGTGTGTGTATAAAAAATATAGGAAAATATATATATACATATTTATATGAATGTATATATATATATATATATAAATTTAAAAAAACATTAAAATTGTTTATATATATATATATATATATTTCTTTTATCTATTTCTTTTTCCGTTTGCGTAGAAATCTTCTTAATGACAGTAAAAAAAACAAGGTTTCTGAGGTAAAAACGTTTGTTAAGAGAATTCTGATCGTCCCCATTTGCAATGGTCGACACGAACGAACCCAATTGCACCCTGACTCTATGTACGGTGATTGTCGAATGACATTCATAAGCAAACAATAAATAATGGTCTAGATTTCTTTTTCTTCCATAGATATTTCGAGATAATATTTTCCTCGTCGATATCGAGCACTATTGTTCGATGGAACAAAGCAAAGGAATTTTCTACATAATAAAACCGACAATTACTTTAAACACACACTTGATGTTATTAAACGCTGGTAAGTTCCGAATAGACAAACAGTGATTTAGGTTGGGGCAAGTTAAGCATTCGTTTCTTTCATTCCTTTGAACACCGACTTATCAAAATTACCAAGTAGTCACTCAGAGTTGTTTTATTAAAGGAACATATTAAAAACAAAATTTTGGTGTATCTTCTTTTGCCTTATTTTGTCAGGGCCGATATATCGGGTTCATAGAGGGTTCATAGGGTCACTTAGGTTTTCCAAAACACAGTTCTACATGTTAACAAAAATATAACTCATTTGGACTTTTGTCGGTATATAAGAGGAACCTTTGAACCACGACTTATCAAAATTATTAAGTCGAGAAACATATTAACTCTTTGAACCTAAAACTTTAAGTCTTGATCTAAGTACACCTGATGAAGGCCTAGGGCTTATCGGCCGAAAAATTGTATAAAAAACACAAAAACAAATATTAAAGATGTGTTGTAGAATTTATCAAACCTCATCCAAAAGATTACGAAAAACTATATTTTTATGTTTGGTGAGATTATGTTATGGCGACTTTTATAAAATCAAGTTAGGAAAAGTGCAAACATTTTGAATACACAGTCCGGACGGTGTATAGAAAATTTATCCACTCTAAAAATGATAAGTGAGACTTATTAAAAATAATTGTTCTCGGCATTAAACGTCCTAAAAAGATTGATACAACGTCAATAGACAAGACCAGACTATTAAAAGAGAGAATTGACACAAATGGTTATTCTCGCCATTAAATGATCTAAAAAAGGTTAATATACCATAAATAGGGAATATTATAAGAGAGAGAGAGAGAGAGAGAGAGAGAGAGAGAGAGAGAGAGAGAGAGAATTATCGTGGATTCTTTTTTCTTTTTTTGGTTTGTTTTGATTTCGGTTACCGAACACAATTTAAATAATAAATTTTCATATGCACTCCTGACAAGAAGAAGTGATAAAAACAGTCCATTTCTGTCTTCTATTCATAGATTGGTGATAGAGCAAAAAAGTCTAGCTGCTGGCGTGGCGCTCTGGCGTCTGAGGGGCAGACGTAAATCTCGTCAAGTCATATCCATATGTCCAGGCAGTGCAAGCCAGGCCCTTCTTTAACCCTTTAAACCCTAAAGAACCGATATATCGGCCTTAGCAACTTAAGGCAAAAGAAGATACATACACAACGATATTTCAACCTCCACTTTTGGACTATAACTTAGCAATATTACCAAGTAGTCACTGAGAGCCTTTCTATTAAAAAACATATTAGGGTCGAAATGTCAGTGTGTCTCATTTTTGCCTTTGGTTACTAAGGCAGATATATCGGCCCCTTAGGGTCGAAAGGGTTAAGGTTAAAGAAGATCTTGGCCAGGCTCCAGGCTTAAGCACTCTCTCTCATATAACCTTTCTTATTTCTTTTTTTTTTCTTCGAAATATTATGGACACTGACCCATTAGATTATCCATCCCAAAATGGAAAAAAAAAATTTGAGGAGATGCCGGATGCCCACTTTTACATACGCTCTGGTTAATCGATCCCCCACATTGGGAACACTCTAAAGAATTACATGCATTAAACTCTCAGTTAATCTAAGGGCAATAATTATTAAGTATCTTTAATCGTGTCGATAATGATGCTGAATCTATTGTACGAAGTATACGTTCGAATAATTGTAGTGTGATTTTCTGGTCGGAAGAGAACAGAGAGTCGGACGATAATACACTTAAAAATTTTGAAATATTTTAACAACCTTTTAAATTGAGGGTGGTCACTTAACGCTAACGCTCTCTAGTAAATATACTAGAAATAAAAGTGACCCCCCTCCATTTTTTTTGGATAATCTAAGAGATTAGTGTCCGATCGATAATAGTCTGCAGAAAAAGTTAAAGAATAAAAGAAAAAAAAATTGGTATTAATGCAGGCAGAAGAGGAACAAATTTTCGGGTGTTTAAAAAATGGAATGTAGTGCCAGAAACAGAAAACGGGAGTAACTATTAATCGACTTAATGTTTTGTTTTAACATACCGTTGTCCGTTTGGGTGGGGTTAGGGTTAGTTTTTAGGTTAGGGTAAAACACAAATGCTCACACACAAAACATTGAGCACTTGTGATATAAACGAATTGATCAAAAGGCCTGCAATTTGCCAGAAATACTGAATAGTACTTTTTGGCTATGTATCTTTTTTTGTCATAAGTGAGGAGAGACTGGCACCCCAGGCACCAGTAAACATCTCCATAAATTTTTCATAGAGTGTGGGGTGTGGGGAGTTATACTGGCCAAATAATTAATTACATTTTTATTTTGTTCGTCAAAAATTGACAGTTGTTGTATTGCCTTTGTTCTTTCGTTAAAAAAAATGTTTTGTTCGACAGTTTGTTGTATTGCTTACTTTCTTCTCTCGTTTGTTAATAAAAATTATTTTGTTTAGATGTTCTTTTGTATTTTCATTAAAACATTATAAGTCGGTTAACAATTACTTCCGTTTTTGGCACGAAATTAAGAATTTCCATTCCATTTTTTAACAACCCCAAAATTAGTTCCTCTCCTGCATTAATACAAACAATTATTAGGGGTGTATGTGTCGATCCATTAAAAGGATTTAAGAACTATTAAGAACTTTTGATGTGTCTGTTGTGTGCACTTCTTGCACTTTTGAAAATAGAAGATAACCTTCCTAATCCTGGGAGTTAACTAAGACATCATTGTAGTTTTTTTTTTTTTTTGATGGTATCGGCGGTCGGCTCAGAAGAAAATAGAGATGGCGTATTTACACAAGGCCGACGCGAGGGAGAAAAGACATAAAAGGGAACAGCAGCGGACATTAGCCGTTGTCGTCTGTTGAGTTGTTGTTGCGAATGAAATGAATTAACAGCAATGGGACGTTTTATTATGAGATGTTTTTGTTCTGGAGTGGACGAAGAGTTAAAAGAGAAGAAAAGAGCCATTGAGATGAGGCCTCTTAAAAAAAAATAGTGTATAAAGCAAATTACGGAAATGTTGTTTTTCGCAAGGTAAAAACTTTGTTGATCTGTTTCGTTAAAAGTTATGTAAGCGTTTCATTTAACCATTGAACTGAATATATATTTTATGTTTATAATACTAAATTTATTCGGTGAGCACTAACCCAAGTTTGACACAGGGCCATTTTACGTGCTCTTACCCGGGGTTTTTAACATTCGATTTTACCTTTCACCTAGATGTGCTGAAAACAAAAAAAGTTATTTTCAGTGACTATCAGCGACCAACCAACCAACTGCTAAAACCAAACTAAAGAAACGGACACAAACTAGTGTCTAAAACCTCTTTAAACTATGAATAGAAATAATATATAAAACATTTAAAACCTAAAATATATAAAATAATATACAACGAGAAAAAAAACTCCTAAAAAAATAACAAACAAAAAACAAACAAAACTGACTGGGAAAACATGAGCTTTCGTTTGTCACCTCACTTCCTACCTGCAAAAGTTGATTTAGTTGGCAAAACAGGAAGAAAAGTTTGTTGACACAATCCACCGACGGGACATAAATTTATAGATAAAGAGATTTTGTTCACCAAACTTTATTAATTGTATTGTCTGAAGGTCAGAAGACACGTTGGTTCAAATGTCATTCATGCTGATCAACTTCTGAGAGACGAATTTGAAAATATCAGACTTGATAAGTTTAAGTAGACAAATCGTAAAACTTCGTTAATTTTCGTTAGATTTCGTTCCATGCTGCTGCTGCTGCTGTTTGTGGGTGACGACGACACGACGATGTTCAGTTTCCTTGTCATGTGAAAAGCAACATAAACACATCCAACTTTTTAGATTTAAAATAGACAAAAAAGGAACCAGCGAACACCAACAAATTCACATTTTTACAATTGTATCATCACGGTTAACAGTGTTTAGCCATTACTTTCGCTAGGGACGACATTAGACAAAAAATAACAACAAAACACAAACATCCGAAATCAATAACATAAACATCATCAATAATCAATCATTATTTCCCAATCATTTTGTAAATAGTTTTAACAATGGATGATTTAAGTGATGATGTAGATCAACAAGCATCTACAACAAGGAGAACATCTCAAGTACGACGTCCGTCCCTCCTAGAATGTTGTTGGAAATGTTGTTGTTTGGATTTTCGTCTCTTCAATGTCATCATCCTTGGATTTTCTTTTATGATGGTCTTTACCGCTTTTCAAACTACTTCAATGGTCCAGGTAAATAGATAAAATATCAAAACTTAAATCATTTGTTTTTCGTAAAACATAAACATTGCTAAACTAACTTAACACGTGTTTTTAAGTTTCTTAGAACGAAAAAGAATGTGCTCTAAACATTGAATTATTTCCCTTTTGTAATTTATTTTAAAGAAATTCAATTTTTTTTTCAAACTTAATTATTAAAATAATTTTAAATAAAATAATTTTTATATTTGGAAATTTTTTGTAAAAAAAAATCTGAAAATTATATTTTAGTTTAGTTTTATTATTTTTAATCGAATCAAAACAATTTAAATTGAAATATTGTAAATTAAAAAGATGTAAATTAAAAAGAATTAAATTGGTTGAATTAAAAGATAAAAAAAATTCAAAATTAATCCAAAAAGGTTCCTTTATTTTTACAAGTGAAAAAAAAAAAAAAAGCATGACATGTTATTGGTTAAAAAATAAAATTTTTTAATTTGCTAATTTTCCCTCCCATAAAATTTTTTTTTTTTTTTTTTTTTTGATAAACTAAAAAATTTTACGGTAAAAACTAGACATTCTTCGTGGCAATTAAACAACATCAAAAATCTTTTTTAAGCGGCCGACCTTTTTGTTAGGAAGATTGTTATTCCCTCTCCCCCTTTTTTTTTTACTGTTAAAGTTAAATAGCGCCGTTAGATCCACGATTCAGAGATTGGGGACGGACCGGCCGGCCGCGGACGATCGAGAATTTTTTTATTTTGATAACAATCAAATTGTCTGAGTGAATTGAGTTATAATTTAATGTTAAAAAAAAACAAAATAAAATAAATAAATAAAACTACAAAACATAATTCCAAATACAAAGAAAGTTATGAGGTAAAAAAAAAACCCCACTGCGCAGGCAGCCAGCACTCCCACTTAACAGCAGCGCGGGAGATTTAGACGGACCAAAATATATTTGAGAACAAGAAGTGAAATGAAAATGCGATTAGTTTTATTTTTCTTGTTTCACTCGATTTTAAATCCGAAAGAAAAATGCATAAAAAGCAGCTGTAAAATAAATATCATTTGCATTTATAGCAACTGACAAAAATAACCACCTCCCTCCAAAAACCAAAGTTCCTGATTTTCTTTAAAGACTCAAGTCACAACAACACGTCCAGTCCAGTCCATCCCACACCCACACAGTATCACATCGAGTACCACCACGATTTTCGGCCGATATGTGATGTGCCACTTACCACTCTGAACAGGCTTAACTAAAGTTTAGGAGTATATTTTTCAAAAGTAAAAATTAAAATTAAATAATCAAGCTAAAAATTGCAGGTAAAAAACGCGTAGATTCTTATTTTAGCGATTTTTAGTCTTCCTGTTGTTTAGAGTTGTTGTTCTATTTTTTATTTAATGTTTTTATCAAGAAATGAACAAGAATAATACGAAAAATTTCTACCATTTTTGAGGTTTGCCGACGCTAGTGCTTCTTGCTAGTAGTGCTAGTGCTCTCTCTCTGGTCTACTTGGTTAATTAGTTCACTAAATGTATGTATTTTCTTAATTTTTAGTAATCGGAAATCAGATATTTTTTTTGTCGGTACTTGAGCTTTAAAACTACATTTTATCAGTTATTAAATCTAATATTATTAAAAATGAGGAATGCAAAGTATTTTCTTTTTTTTTTTTTATAGGAGTTTATACCTCGAAATACAACTAAAAATGTTAAATTCTAGCCTTTTGTTTCTCCTCGAGAAAAAAAAAACAAAAAAAAAGTTATGATGCTTAAAAAAAAACACAAACAAACTACAAGGTGTCTTAAAAACCTTACTCGCATGTTTCCAATGTAATTTTCAACACATACAAAAAACAAGCATAATGTTTCCGACAATTAAAGTGTTTTTGTGTGGGCACATAAATTTGAAACACCCTGTATGATTTTGACTTGTTTGTGGGGAAAAAAATTCTTTTGTTGAAAATTTGAAAAACAAATAAATATATCTTCCTTAACACCTTCGATCCTAATGGGCCGATGTATCGGCCTAAGAAACCTAAGGCAAAAATCGACACACCGAAATTTCCACCCTAATATGGTCCTTTAATAGAACAGCTCTGGGTGATTAGTTTTTAATTTTGTTAAGTCAGGGTCCAAAGATTTAGACCGAAATATTGGTGTGAGTGTGTCTTATTTTGCCTTAAAATCGCCAGGGCCGATATATTGGATCTTTAGGCTTTAAAGGGTTAAGATAAAAGGAAGAAGAACATAGTAGCCAAGAATTTTTAATAAAAGAATGTTATTTCAATTTTTGAAAGTGTGCGTGTTATTGTTATATGTGCGTGTGTGTGTGTGTGTGTTAGCCCTTCATACCTGTAGCTTTTTTTTTTTTTTAATTTTCGTTATTGTACTTTTGTTTTTCTTCTAAGGTTTTTGTGATACACACTCTTATACATTCTCTCTCTCTCTCCCTCCCTCTCTCTCTCTCTCTTATTCACATTCATACACATAAAAAATATATATACACAGCAGATTAAAGCATAATGGCTTTGTCGGCAGTAACTTCTTTCACGTATGAGGTAAAACGTTTCAAGAACTTAGGATATTCTCTCTTGTAGACAGCACGAAGAACAGAGGCAGGAGCCCAACCACCGGGATTTACTAGAGAAAAAAAAAAAACAACACATTATCAGCAGAAAAACATTTAACCTTTTAGAATTTCACAAATTTTTGTCAGTTTATTTAAAATTAGTTAAATTAAAATTTATTGATTACAATTATCAAGTTTTATTAAGGCCATAATGTTAAATGAATACCTTTAATGCATCATTTTAAAATTTCACTTACAAAACTTGGTCAGTTTTTTTAAAATTAGTTAAATTAAAATTTATTGATTATAAATATTAATTATAACTAAGGCTATAATGATGCATTAAAGGTATTCATTTAACATTTTAAAATTTCACAAAATTTTGTCAGTTTTTTTTAAATTAATCAAATTAAAATTTATTGATTATAAATATTAATTATTACTAAGGCTATAATGATGCATTAAAGGTATTCATTTAACATTTTAAAATTTCACTCACAGAATTTTGTCAGTTTTTTAAAATTAGTTGAATTAAAATTCATTGATTCAAAATATTAAGTTTTATTAAGGCTATCATGGTGCATTAAAGGTATTCATTTAGTAATATTTCAGAGATTTAACTCCATTTTCAAATAATTGGTGTTTTTCATGCGTGTCTTTGTTGGTGATTCTGTTATATTCATTGCTGTTTCAATTGTGATTATAAATTTAAAAAAAAAATTATTTTTCCTTTAATAACCAACAAAGACACACATGAAAATCACCAATAGTTTGAAAATATTTACAGTATATATTTATTTATACCATAGTATATATTATTTATTTATCTTATAATATATATTTTTAATCTAATATTAATTTAAAATATGTAATATTTATTTAAAACATCTAATATATTATTTATGATATTTATTCATATAATAGTATATATTATTTATCTTATAATATATATTTCTAATGTATTATTCATTTAAAATATGTAACATTTATTTAAAACATCTAATATATTATTTATGATATATATTTATTTATATAGTTGTATATATTATCTATTTTATAATATATATTTTTGTAATATTCATCTAAAAGATGTACTAAATTCTTCATTTCAAAAAAAGTAATTATAAGATGAAATATCAGTTTAAATACATACCATTTGCTGTATAACTGATTTTACATGTAATATTATCTCGTGATATTTCTCCTCCTTCGTCTGGTGGTTCAATTAAGGTTTGACAGGCCATAGAAACATTCATTTTGACACGGACATATTTACCCACCTGTGAAACATATTTAGAAATTATAATAAGGAAACAGATTTAAGGGTTTTAACAATTCAATATAAACAAATTGAAAATATGTGGAATTTTTCTATTTGAAAGATAAGAAATTTTTTGTATGTATGTATGTGTGTGTATATATATATATAAATATATATATATATATGATATATATATTTATGTTTTCTTATTTTAAGTACTTACAGGAACAGTCGGATGATCTGTAGAATAATTAACAACAATCCAAGTGTCTGGTTCTTCTTCGTCTTCGTTGAGGATGTGCCGGATATGTGACCAAAATACAGCATCTCTCTGTGAGGCAGGCCAGACGCGTTTAATAATATTATGACTGATGAATGTGTCTTCTGAGAGCCACTCGATACAACGACTACTTTCCAGGGTTCCTGAAATACAATAAGAAATAAAAAAAAAAATTATTGAATTGAACGCTACTCTTTATATAATGAGGCTCGTTCTAAAAATAACTACCTCATATTTTTTTTTTATACTGCCTAAATAGATAAAGTGGGGATTGCAAATTGCATTGTTATCATGACCTAAAAGTTTCATCTCTGTCCTAAAGATATTGTGGGTTTAGGACTCTAAGAAAGCAGAGCTTATCATGGACATGCGTCAGAAGCAGCTACGCATCATTAAATTTCTCCATGCATAAAAAACTGAACCGATCAACATTCACAAGCGCCTGTTAAATGTTTGCGAGGCCAATACAGTAGATGATAGTACAATTTGGAGATGGCTTCATTGATTTTAGAGTGGCAACCCTAGAGAGTAAAACTTTGAGTTTTATATCAAGACTGGTAAACTAGTAATCCTCCTTACTAAGCAAGTCAGATGGAGGAATTGGATTAGTCACCACAGACTGGTTTGTTTGGTTTGCTTGGGTTTAATGACCTATCAATAATTTATGGTAATTTAAGGTCTCATAGGTTTTAGGGAGAATTTTGTCGGTTTATTTATTTAATATTATTTGGTTTGCTGGGGTTTAACGACCTATCAATCATTTATGGTTATTTAAGGTCTCATAGCTTTAAGGAGAATTTTGTTGGTTTATTTATTTAATAATTTTTGGTTTGCTGGGGTTTAACGACCTTTCAACATTTTCTGGTCATTTAAGATCTCATAGCTTTAAGGGAGAATTTTGGCTATTTATTTATTTAATACTATTTGGTTTGCAAGGGTTTAACAACCTATGAACAATTTATGGTTATTAAGGTCTCAGGTTTTAGGGAGAATTTTGTCAGTTTATTTAATATTATTTTTATTGTTGTTTTGGGATTTTTGGTTTCTTAAGTTGATTGTCAGAGCGTTTTTTTTTTGTGGAGTATGATTTCTGTAGCAATAAATTCAGTTAGGTGGTAGTACAAAAAGCATAAAGTCATAATAAGACAAATTCAAATAATTTTTCAAGAAATTTTTACACTACTTACCTTCCCAATCCATTCGCACACTCAAATCCCAAAAATAATGGCATATTTCATGTCCAGTTATTCCCTTAAAAATAAAAATAAAGCTTACAATGTATACTTCTATTGAACAACATTTTTTTTTTACATTTTTAAGCTAAATTTTTCCATTCATTTCATTCGTATTGCACAGTGATGTGCATGGTGCAGTAGGTATGACAGGACATTTGAATAATTTTTTTTTACCTCACCGATCATTGAAGCCAAAATTATTTATTAATAAAATATTTACTTAAAACAATGAGAACATTTAAAAGTGAATTTATTTATTTATACATAATGCAATCACTGTTTTGAATAAAGGGGGGGAGTAACAATTTTCCGATATGTCCTGTCTGTGACAAGAATATTCTTTTTATGTAAGCATTATTTTTTTAATACAAAATATTCTTTTAACAAAAATCATATTCTTTTTATGTAAGCATATTTTTTTAATACAAAATATTATTTAAAAAAAATAGAATATTCTCTCAACAAAAATGCATATTCTTTTTAAAAAAGAATTTTCTTTAAACAAAAATCAAAAGTAATACGTTTTTAACAAAGAGCATATTCTTCAAAAAAAAAAGAAAAGAAAAAGAAAATCCCCCCCCAAAAAAAAGCATATTCTTAAGCAAATGTTTTAAGAATATTTCCAGCATATCAAGAGAAAGCATTTTTTTTATAAATATTATTGTCACAATCATAAGTTTTTCATTAAATAAAAAATCTTTTTTTCTTTCCATTTGTCTTACTTTAACAGTATGAACTGCTTTCAATGGATCCAGAACCAAACCATCTTCTTCAAGTTCTCGCTTGTAGACTTTCATTTCGCCTTCTTCATGTAACATAATCCAATTATCTTCACCATCATCATTTTTGTCTTCTAAAAATTTTAGATGTTCAGCAGTAATTTGATTTATCTACAAAACAAGAAAAGAAAATGAAAATAAAACCATTTACAACAATTTGTTGGTATTTTTTAAAAACTATAAGAAATCTAATCCTCTTTGATACAAATTAGATTATCTAAAAATAAGAAAATCATAATTTACAACAATTTGTAGAAAATTGAAAAATAAAATGATATTAAAAAATTGTGGTTCTTCTGTAGCATCATAAGAATAATGATATTAAATATAAGCTTTTGTAAAAGGGTTTATACAGATTTCCAATGACTTTCCAGGCAAAATTTGATAAATAAAAAATGATATAGTAATCCAAAAATCTTAGTTATTGACAATAGGACAAGTCATTTTCATTCATCTCTTTTTTTAGGAAGTAGTTTAAAAGTCACAGTTGTTCACACAAAGTTTCCCACAGTATCACTAATCAACTATTTACAGCTTGAACTTAACACGACACAACGTCAAAAAGCCTTGTGATCCCCGGGGAACTTGTAGCACCCCCGCAATTGCGGAGTTCTGTGGGTCCCCTAGGCATTATGCTTGTGATATGAAAAAATCATTAGTGAGACAAAAAAAAAAAACCCAAAGTAAAAGGTGATTCTTACCTCATTATATAAACTATGATTAGGAGAAAGTGAAATTGCTGGAGGAGGTTGAGGCTTAACAGATGCAATAAGTTTCTGGTAATAAAAGAAAAAAATTTCTTCAACATGCTATCAAAAATTAGATTTTATTTTCCTTTTTTTGTTTTGTTCTTTAAATTGTACTGATTTTTTTTGTTAAATTGTTGTAGACTTTTTTTTTTTTTTAAAAGTATCCATTATTATTTTAGATTTTTAATACATGAAGCAAAAAGTAAGTGAAAACAAGTAAATTGTTCTAGACTTTTCTTTTTTTAAAAACTTATTTATCATTATTTTAGATTTTTAATACATGAAGCAAAAAGTAAGTAAAAACAAGTAAATTGTTCTAGACTTTTCTTTTTTTAAAAACTTATTTATCATTATTTTAGATTTTTTAATACATGAAGCAAAAAATGAAAATAGAGAAGATGCAAAGACTGTGTACTGATTTATAAGTATAATAATAAAATATAACTTATAGATAATGAAAAGTAATGCACATTTAAAGATAGAAATTGATTTAATAGTTTTTGAATTTAATGGTTTATCAAGATCATGGATTTGGAATTTGTTTCTTTTTGACTTATTTCACTAAAGTTTTACACTTCTTAGGCATAAATCTAATTGAAATAACATTTAATGGTTTTAAAGCGTGTTAATTTCAAGTCATTTTATGTATTTAGAAATTATGTCAATTCCCAGTTTCCAATAAGGATTATATCAAAACTTGTTAGAAATGATATTTTCTATCAAAATGCATTAAACATGATATTTACTATCAAAATGAATTAGAAATTATATTTACTATTGAAATGCAATAGAAATGATATCTAATACTAAAAAGCATTAGAAATCATATAATCATCAAAATACATTAAAAATGATATTTAGAAATAGAATATATTAGAAATTTTTTTTTTTACTTATCAACCTCTATGGGTTATTTAAGTCCTTCTTGTTTGAGATCTTCTAACAAATTTTTGTTCACATTAGAAATTATACTCATTTCATTTCTTTTTTAACTGCTCAACATATCATACCCTAAATTTTCATTCACATAGCTTGTAGATGTTTATTACAGGAATATTCATTGAAAATATGTTTTAAATGGTTAAAGGAACATATTCATAAAATAGTTACTTATAAATTTGAAATTATAGCAGATTCTAGTTTCATAAAGAAATCTAAATGATAATTTTATTTTTTAAACTATTAGCAATGTAACAAAAAAAAAGAAAAGAAAATGGATTCCAACTTAAATTATGTATCACAATCTTAAATAAGGTGTAAAAGATGTTAACTTCTTAAAAAATCATTTATTTATTCAAAATACCAACCCTTTCTTCTTCTTTCTCAAGTTTATCAAGAGCAGCATCAACAGCATCAAAAAACTCATCTTCATTGATTGCACAATGAGGACCCTCCTGCAAATATTAAAGATTTAAAACTAGCAATTGCACCCTGCATTGTTTAAATACTAAAAATAATTAAATCATCTTGAAATGTAGACAAATGCAAAACTGAAAATTTTTATTAATAGAAAAAAAAATACTTTAAAATTTTTTTTAGAAAACAAAGAATATAAAAATCAAACATGTGGCTAAGCACGGCACTGTAGGAGTGCACGTATAATATTTTAAAATCTCATCAAATGGATGAGAATTAGATTATTAATCTACCTCTTTGAAAAGAACACATTTTCATTGGTGGTCACTTGTGGTTGAGTATGACTGTCCTCCGGAATTGGCAATGAAATATGACATGGCATAAATTCAGAGCCAGCATGAAGGAGTGTGTTTCACGTGTTGAGCAAAAAAGATCAAAAAAGAAGAATGCTAGCGACTGAACCGTTAAGTTCAGTTGATAAAGTTTCCGTTGAAAAGAAAAGAGTGATTTTTTTAGATAATCTGTTGCGTACGACATATTTCTACTACAGTCCCTGTGGACTCTTTTTTTAACGTGGGGAGACTGATGCATCTGTAGTCACCACACGGCCCCTTAGCAGAGGAAGACCTAGTTCAAAGGGCATGGAGAGAACCACGACGACTGGAGGCCATTCTCTGTTGCAGCCTTCAACCGCCTTCAGTGCTGTTGTGTCATTGTAGACATCATCCGCTATATCTGCCATTGAGGTCTTGCACTATTTAACCCATAGCTGGAGGGAATAATGGGCTTCATACCGTTTTCCCAAGGGTACTAGTCGACATGTCAACGTAGATAGAACAACTTGCATTCGAAACCTACGTAGCATGGTTCGAAAGTCCGATTGTCTATCCACTGAGCCACGTCGAAAAGAACACATTAAAGTTATTTTTACTTACAAGAATAAAGATACAGTCTGTAAGTGTAATTAGCGAGTATTTAACCCTTTCAACCCTGATGGGCCGATATATCGGCCTAAGAAATCTAAGGGAAAAATAGACACACCGAAATTTCCACCCTAGTATGGTCCTTTAGTAGAACAGCTCTGAGTGACTAGCTGTTAATTTTGTTAAGTCAGGGCCCAAAGATTA
>JAUZSX010000025.1:490699-527001 GCA_034780655.1 Idiosepius hallami | reverse complement strand
TCTTCAAGGGGGGGCTCAGGGCTAGGGGTCAAAGTGGGGCCGAAAATTTGGCCCTTTGAAATCGAAAAACGGGTGGCCGAGCGAAGCCGGGCTAAATTTCTAGTAAACAATAACAAACACTTGTTTGTTTTTTTGTTTTGTTTTTTTTTTGTTTATTTCAGAACTTTAAGGTTCTGAAATGAAAAATAAAAGTATAATTGTTTGTGTTACTTGCTAGAATAATTACATGGTTAAAATCTCAAATGGTGATTGTTGTTTTTAGTTCTCTTAAGTCACAGGTTGGTTTGAGAGTACCTCAAGACACCTCTCTATTTACAAACCTGCCAACTTTTCTGTTTCACTACCTCTAACCCTACACTTTCTCTTGAAATTGTCTCTATAGTATCATAGATTGTGCTGGCAATTAGTACAAATCCAAATCAAATCTTATCTGACTACTTCTTTCTGGTGAAAAGCAATTTCTATATCCTTCAAACTGCTACTTTACTGATTAATTACCAGTTTCAATAATTTCATTTCATTTTTGCATTCAAGCCAGTTTTTTTTTTATTTGAAAAGTTTAAAGCAGAAGCTATTGATTTGTTTAGAAAGTTGTTGTTTATTTGCATAAGACCCAGACATCATATTAGGAAAATATGTATTCAAGCAAAGAATTCTTAAACTGACTTTTTTTTTACTTATAGAAATATAATTATTTAGAAATATGAAAATGTTTGTTTCCACATTAGATTATAGGAATTAAAAATATTCTGATGAAATAAAATCTCCAGGATTATTCAAACTTTTATTCTTATCTTGATTTTATACAAGGTTATTTTTAAATGTCTTAATTTCTGAGGAGGATTAATTATGTTTAATAATTTCATTATTCTTCAGAACTCTTGAGTTGAAGCATGATGAATTTTATAAGCATTATTCAGACCATTGTCTTCATTCTGATTATTATAAGGTAATTTGGTCGACACATGAGACCAAGAACAATAAGGATGAGGACAAAAGTCCAAATAATGTTTGTAAAAAGAAAAAAATGTTTTCAATTATTCTCATCTTTGTTATATTCTCAACATTTCTTTATTTATCTGAATTTCAGAGAAGAAACCCAATTGGTATTATTTATTTAGACTTTATAATTATTTTGAACAATATAAATGGTACAGTCAACTCTTATCTTGGAAATTGCATATACCAATAAAGGGGGAGCAATAATTTGAATAACCTTGATCAGAGTTAGGCAACCTTTTACTAAATTTGTTCTGACTTAAGTTGTAAAATTGTTCTGGGTGCCAATAATACATATTTTTGATTTTTTATCAGAGATAGACAACCATTTGCTAGGTCTGTGTGCAATTAAAGATTTTTAAACTATTGAGACTGCTAAAAACACATTTTTATACAAGTTAAGCACAATATATTTATTCTAAAATATATTTTATTTTTATATTTATCTTTAGCGTTATTCAATAAAGCTGTAAACAACATTAAAAGAATTAGAACTTAAAATACATTTTTTACAAACTTGTTTTATTATTAATTGATTTCATAACAAAATTTGAACCGTCTGCATGTCATTAAAAAATTGCTTGGCATTCCAAGTGTGGCATGCATGCCATACAATGCTGACCACTGATCTAAATGATACTCATTATCAAGCCGTAACGAAGAATTTCAAGCAAATTAGAAATATGTATACAACATTGAAAATGAGAATAAAATTCATAACAAGCCACACCCAAAAAATGTCAGCTAATAAATATTGTATATAATAAATATATCTATAAAAGTAAAATTGTGTGTCTGTCTGTACACAATCAGTCTCTACCAAACTCCACTTTTTTAGTCTAAAAAGTAATTTAGTAGAAAAAAGCATTAGAAAGGAATTTTGTAAAGAAAAGCATTAGCAAGAAATTTAGTAGAGAAAATCATTATAATTGAATTTAATAATGTTTTATTAGAAAGGAATTTAGTAAAGAAAGCATTAGATAAGAATTTAGTACAGAAAAGCATTAACTGCTTTCCTACATAATCATAGGCTTCTTTAATTACTTTAGTGGCAAGTATCCAGGCTAAGCCAGACAATACTTCCAGTATGAGAATAAAAGTCCAAATAATCTTAATTATAAAACCTTAGAAATGTATACAAAAGTGTTTAAGGCTACTTAAAAAAAAATCTTTATTTACAATTCTGTTCAGTTTAAACAGTTTTTTCTTCTATATTTAATGGTAGAAGATAACTTTAGCTTGTTTCCCATCTACCATCTTTATTAAAGATATTTCTTTTCAGTAAACAGTATATTACTTGAGCTATTTTGATATCATAAAAATATTCAAATTGCATTAATCAAAAGTAGGAAGATCAAAGTTTTCTTGACCAAAAGTTTCTTTTCATCAGACGTTTATCATCATCATCATCTTCATCATCATCATCATCATCATCATCTAAGAAAAATGACAGTTGAAAAAGGAAAGTCACTAAAAAGACATTGTATAACAAACATCAAGGAAAATGGAAAATTGAAAGCCTTTTGAAAATATTCACTTTTTCAAACAAATTGTTTCACATTAGAATAAAATCTTGTTTTGGTTCTTTGCAAATAAATCACTTTCTACTGATTTTCTCTTCTACAATGTAATTTAGTGTTCTTTCATTTAAAAGATTTTCTACAAATTATCATTATTGTTATTATTATTATTAAAGCATCGAATTTATTTTGTCTTCAAATATGGATTCCATTAAGCATTGATTTTTTATATTTATAGTAGTCATATATGAATAACTTATAAGCGGCAAACTATTTCTATTTCCATATTTATAAATGTCTTAAATTGTTTATGTGCAGTTTGGTTATTTGACTTGGAACATTTCAAACATTCACTTTTAAAATGGAAAAATAAAATTGAAATTTTAGTATGTTTTCTAAAGTTATTCCAATTTTCTAAAAGGAAAAAATAGAAAACAAAAAAAAAAGATTTCTAAAATGAAAACAACACAAAAAAAAACAATAATATAGGCCAAAACTTGCAGTTTTGTCTTTGGTCATGAAATCCTTTTTAAAGAATGTAATGGACAAATGTATTTGAAATATAAGAACAAAAAAGAGCAAGGAGTTCATCATAAAGGCTTCTTTTCTTTTTTTTTCTTTTTTTTTTTTTTTCCTCTAGAAAATAGTTTAGGTCCATTATTTCAAATAATGATGAAATTGTTAATGTTTAGTATATTAAATAATTTTCTTTTATTCCCTTTTTCTTTCTAAATATATATATATGTATATATATATATATATATATATATGTGTGTGTTTTTCTTGTTTTTTATGTTATTGTCATTGTGTATTGTTGCATTATCTATATTTCATTTTGTTTTATTTTTCAGGTAAGTAAAGCCTGGGAATAATGTATCCTGAGTTAGTAAGTCAACACTTACTTTTTCTAAATGATTAAAATAAAAGTGCTTTTCAACTTTTTTTATTAGTGCAGAACACCATGGAAACATTCCATGCCTCGAGGAACCCCTGTGCAATAATTTAATTGTCTTAATAAAATGAAAAAACACACGCTGATTTTCAGATGAATTAAATTTCATGTAAATTAAACTAATTGATAATTTTTTTGCATCTGCTTTAAAAGAATTATTCAGAATTTTCTCAGCATGAAGAACTTCAAAACTGAAATTAATTATTAATATTAATTAATTTTGTGATCAATTAGATTCCTTTACTAATTAGGCAGAAATTTTGGTAGAGAATCCTTAAACTCAATCACAGAACCCTTTTTAAATCTGTAACTAGGTTTAACCAAGATTTTAATATGAAAATTAATCTTCTCAGAGTTATTTATCAGAATTTTTAAAACTCTATTTACAAATCTATTCATATATTCTATTTAAAGAAAGTTTTGATTAATTGTTTTTAAAAAAAATATTAAATCTTTGAATAAAAATTCCAAAACACAATTAAAAAAATTAACAAATTTATTTTATAATTTATTTATTGTAAAGATAAAAAATGCTGCAGAAGGGTATACTCATTTGTATAATAATAATCTGAATTTGTGATGACTTTTGAAGATTCAAGTAGTTTAGACTTCTGCTCTCATCTTTACTGTTTATCTTCATATTGTGGAAAATGCTGTGAAGATAAAAATCAAAGTTCAAACAATTTCCTTTGTGCTTGCTGAATATTCCATAAATGAATGAAAAGTCTAGAAAATTTCAGTTTAGAACAACCAAATCACTGAAAGAGAGAGAGAGAGAGATATAACCAATTTCCCTTTTTATGATAAACATTGTCTTTAACCTGAAAATAAATTCTAGAGAGGTTTTATATATTCTAAAAAATGTTTCTTTTTATGACTACTGGATTTACTTAAATTCTTATGAAAGTTTTGATATTTCCTTCAAAAGAATATATCTACTTGATCAAGCACTAAACCAAGTTAGGCACAAGGCCATTTTTACGTATTCATTATATCTTTAGGGTTTTGTAATCACTCTTATCGTTATGCCTAGATGAGTTATTCTCCCAAGTTAACGAGCTTCATCTGTCCGAAGCAGCTGAAGGTGAATGTTTTAATTTTCACTGGGATTTGAACTTCTGTTATAAAATTCCAGAGTCTAAGATTTTACCGCTACACATTCACTGCTCCACCTTCGCTAGCTTCAAAAGTAATACTATGGTAATTGAATTATTTTCTTAGTCTAGTGACAATCATGTTGACTGTTATTAAAGCATTATTAATCTGTGCATTCATTAAATTCTATGCAATTGAAAGAATAAAATATGATTTCTTTAAAACATAGGAATACATTCTATTAATTCACAGATAAATGAAGCATCAGTTACACACAAAATTTACTTGAGAAGACTAATTGGGACAGTGGATAGGTAATTAGACTTCGGTATTGTAATGCACAAGTTCAAATACTAGTCACTACATTAGCATTCATATTTGGACTAATATCTTTGGGAAATGTATGAATCCCATATTCCCTCTAGCTATGGTTTAAATAGTGCATGTTGTGTTATTAAAAAAATTATGTGTAAACAAAAAGAAGGTTTATCAAAAAACAATTGTTTCCTGTTAAATGATCTAAAAAGTTTGATATGCCATAAAACGAAATAAAGTTACTCTTCAAACAATAAAACCAATAAAATGTACCTTTAAATTCACTCACAAACAAAATTAAAATTGATAAAATATAAAAATTTCTTGTGACTCATTCTATTGCTTTTTTTAACAAGTTCAGAAAATCCCAAATGGGTTGTAAAAATGGACCTCCCACCCACCCCCATACACACTGTGTGAGTGTGTGTGTTGACTTTCACTAAAACCCTGAGAATGATTTAGTGAACCTTAAGAATGACTGCTCAAGACATTTTTTTACATGATTATAAAGTATAAATTTAATGGACCCTAAGGTTTTTGGTGAATAAATTCTGAAAGATTAGATAACTAAATGAAAAAGATTTCTCTATCTTTATTAATAATAAAGTTGACAACTGGTTGAATGTAAAACTTAGTTCTTAATTTTGTCAATTAGAAGAAGATAAATTATCAATTGCAATTCTGGCTCATTTGAGTTGATTCTCATTAAATTTGCAATAGTCACACCACAGCAAAAGAAATATTAATATTGTCAAGAAGAAGAAGAAGAAGTTAGGCAGTGACCAAATCAGAGGAGGGGGGGTAAAAAGTTATGATAGATCAACATTACTGTGATTGGATGGTAAATGGTTGGCTCTGGACGGGCAGGGAGTTAAGAAGAAACAGGGACAGAGATGTATAAGGTATCTATCTATATTTTAGGGTTGAGAGAAATGATGAGATTTTGTGGTTAAGACCAATGACACCCACAGATTGAAAGAGGTGACCCAATTCCCATGCCCTTAGAGAGAGAGAGAGAGAGAGAGAGAGCAGAAGGAAGAATAAATCAGATCCAGTCCCCACCATTTTCATTTATTTAACTTAAAAAACAACAACCTAAAAACACATTTGAGGTTTGTGGGTTGTGTTTAGGATTGACTCAAACTAAGTACTGTTATTTTGAGCTGTCATTTCTATTTCAAGACAATGACTTAAGGAATGGGTGGGGTGCAACCAAATATTTAAAGCAGAGGGGATTAAAAAATTTGGGAAGGTGGAGTTGGGGGGGTAGTGGTTTTCTAAACATGGGATTCTACAAACTATGTGAGTCATTGTGTACTAAAAATGTACATGGGTAATGGGGAGGGAGCTTTTGTCTTCTTGAAGAATTAGGTTTGCCAAAATAGATTTAGATCTTATCTGGAAAAGGTAAATATGAATCAAGGGACAAAAGATTGATTCAGCCATTGGAAGAGAACAATCCATTCCTGGAGATTGAATAAAGGCTCTTTGGTTTACAGCAGGGTTTCCCAAACTATTTCAGGCTGGTTACCCTTTGACTCCTAGAATAGACTGCCAGTGCCCTCCTACCCCATAAACACGTGACCTCCCCATTCTCCAAAATGAAAAAAAATATTATGGACAAAGTATGTATTTAAAAACAAAAGCAGGATTTCCCCAAATGTTTTAGGTTTGTGCTCCCTTGGTACCTAAGGTAGAGTGCTAGCACACCCCTACCCCATAAACACATTTGACCTTCCCCCCCCAAAAAAAAAAATGAAAGCAATATTATAGACAAATTATTTTAAAAAATGAAACAATGATTTGTTTCAAGCTGACAAAGTGAGTTTAACAATCCTTAATAAACTACTTAATAAAATACTCTCATTTTGTTGATTTAACAGAAAAAAAAAAGTTTTAAAAAGACATTTTTTATTCAATATTTGGAAGATTGTTGATAAAAAAAAAGGTTGTTAAAAGATAAGTTTTTTATCTTTAATCGCCACTTGGAAAAATTACTTGCAAACGCAAGTATTTTATGCGTAACTTAGAGCTCTGTTGACTAAGAAGAATGTTAAGAATACAAAAGGTTGGAAGAATAGTATCCAAACAAAAGCAGATAGAATAAGATAGAATAAGACAGAGAAAGAGGTTGAGCAATTAACCAAGTTAGGCACAAGGCCTGTTTTTATATGCTCATTGCATCCCCTGGACTTGTTGTAATCATTGTTACCATCCACCTAGATGAGTTACTCTCTGAGTTGAAGAGTCTCTTCCGGAATCATTGTTATCTTTAAAGCTAGATGAGTTACTCTCTCGAGTTAATGAACCCCATCTCCCCAAGACATTGGAAAAAGAATGAAATGATTTTGACTGGGATTTGAACTCTTATATGATTCTAAAGTCTAATCTTTCACCACTGCTCCACCCTTGCTGCCCTGAAAGAGAAAAACCTAATATAAAGAAATAGAAAACTAAATGAACGATGAATTCAACTTAAGACAATAGAAAGAATAGACAAATGAAAACATTTTTTTTAGAAATCTGCAAAAGCATTTGGATATTTTTTCCTCGATAAAAAACGGAAAAAAATCTTTCTCTTTATAAAACATTTTTTACCAGATAAAAACATTTTTTGTTTCCTCTTCCAGTTTTACAGGTTGGCATCAAAAGATTTATTATCCATTTGATGATTAAATTATGGCAAACAAATATGCACCAGTTTGGGTTTCGGGCTTTCCATCTCTTAAGACTTCAACTATGGACATTAATTAGAAAATACATTAATTAAGAAGATATCTCCATTAAATTGTCCATCAGGGCTAGAGGGTTATGCCTTTTCAGGTTTTTTCTTTTCTTTTTTTTTTTAAATGAATAATTTTGCAACCAAAAGAAGATTAATCCACTTTGCAAGATGCTTTATTATCAAAATAATATTATTCAATAATAATATTATTAAGGAAGAATGGATTGAAAGAATTTCCAACAGAACATCAAAATTATCCACCAGAAATTCTTCAATGACAGGATTATAGACATTTAACTTCAACAAGATTTTGTTGGCCCCTCACAAAAGAAGGGATGTGACCCTAGAAATTCACCTTTGCCCATTTATCTGTTCATTTATCCGCACTTTTCTTAAAAACTATGCCTTAGAATTTTTTGGACATTCTGCATTCATTAAACATAATGTGATTAAAAAAAAGAAAAAAGGAACTGAAAGGGTTTTCTGGGAAAAACTGTTTGCCTCTCGAGAGTGAAGAGAGAGAGAGAGAGGTAGCCATTGCTTCTAATTTTCATCTATGCCAGATGTGTTCTTCATTTGTTTTTCATCTAGAGATCTTTATTAGAATTGAACCATTACATAGCAACCCAACTAAGTTTTGGATTTGTCAGTTTAAAGGTCATTCATCTGGTTTTGTTTTAAATGTCAATTCTAGCATTTTATATCAGACTTGGTATAAGGATACAAATGTTGAATAATTTTCTCCACCTATAACAGAAATCACATTTTATCATCATTAATTAACAAATAAATGTTAATAGATCTCCAGATTTTGAAAATTAATTTCTAGTATATATATATATATATATATAAATTCTTACTTTTCTCATAAATATTGGTCTAAAAGTATATGTGTGTGTGTGTGTATATATATATACACACACACATATTTACTTTTAGACCCAATATTTATGAGAAAAGATAAGAATTCTATTCCTGTTAACTACTAATAAAATTCATCTACTATTCTTCGAACAATTAATTTAAAAAAAAAAAAGTTCCCAGCATTAAATTTTGATTTAAGGTTGATATTTTGTTAACAAAGTAATCCACCTAATCTTATAAATATTTACTTTAGAGAAACATCTTACATGTGGAATTGTGTTTAGAAATTTTACTTTAAGCATTATGTCTAAAGTATAGAAATTATTTTGGATGCTTTTTACAATGTAATAAATAATATATAAAAGTGTTAAAAATTACTTATATTCATCATCTGGGCAAAAGTAGATATGCAGGTATTAAACTTTTTAAAAACTTTTGCTTTATAAAGGTTTTTTGTTTTACTAGCTGTGAAAAATTTCGCAATGTTGGCAGAGGATATTTCGGGCAGTTGAAGGATTAAACAGTTTTTGTCTACAATTATTTCTGCATTTTGGAATTTAAAAATAAATTTCTGCTTAACTAAATCTCTCTCTCTCTCTCTCTCTCTCTCTCCCTCTCTCTCTCTTTTTACCCCCTTTCTTTCTCTCTTACTCTCTCTCTCTCTCTCTCATTTTTTTTCATTAGTTATCTATCAATTTCATTTTGATTTTAGATTAACATTTTCAAGGCCAAAATATTGCATCATGTTAATGCCAGCATTTCTAAACCAGAAAGAATTTTCATTGATTTGGTAAAATATATTTCATTGGATTGTTATTTTTAGAGATCATTAAGTGATTGGACTTTATAGATCTGCTCAGATTCAGTTAAGAGGAAATACCAAATGCTGCATAATTTGACCTGTAGGTCAATTGGATAGTGCAATGAAAACCTTAACTTTATTAGATTAAAAATCAAGTTTGGTTTTAGAAAATAAAATTGCTAAATGAGATGTGCACCAAAATAATTAATTTTTCCTTGAAGAGTCATAGTATAAGTCACTATGAATTCATTACCTAGTTTATATTTACTTGTTTGAGCACAAACCCAAATACAGCACAAAGCCAGTTTTACATGCTCATTATATCCCTGGGCTGCCCTTCAACTAGATGAGTTGCTCTCATTGAGTTGATAAGCCTCATCTGCCTGAGACAACTGAAAGTAAATGAAGTGGTTTTGACTGGGATTTAAACTTATGTAATGTTTCCAGATTCTAAGCTTTTACCCCTACTCTACCCTTGTTGGTCATTCATTATCTAGTTGCTGTAATGATTCCAAGAATTTTACTAGTATTATATTGTTAACTTGATAAATTAATAAAAGAAATTAATTGAATAACAAAGAGTTAGCCTTAATTTAGTTCTTTATTTCCAAGCATTAAATAATTTCCAAGAGATTGTAAATAATCTTTAAAAAAAATTTTTTTTAACTAATAAAGTATGGACATTATCATAGTTTTAATCTTTTGTTTATAGATTCAGGTTTTATTTATGAGTTTGTTCATTATGGACTCCGAAACAGCTAGGCTGATATTCTGTTGCACTTTGTGTGTCTGTAAGTGTTCTCATATAAGTGGTGTATGTCTAATTTAAACAAATTTTTATATTTACCATTGAATGAATTGTTCAAAAGTTTCATGACTGTTAACTCTCAAACAACACTGCCAATTTTGGGTCTAAAGACTTGAAATTAGATATATGGGGTATTTTTTTCCTTTGAATAAATTCAATTTTGTTTTCATTCATAAAAATAGCTTCTAAGAGGTGAAACAAAACTCCTGAGCAAGGCCAGGGAATAATGCTAGTTTACCAAGAAAAGTAAATAGGGTCATCATTCATAAAATTAGATTTTATTGAAGTATTGTGAAGATTAAAAAACAAATGTCATTTAATTTCATTGGTTATCTATTGTTGAAAGGTTGATATTTTTGCACTATTCTTTTTCATCTTATCAATCATTAGCCTACTTTAAATAAGTGTCTTAAGTGACATTGTTGTGTTGAGTATTGAATAAAGTTCCAAGTCTATAATGGCCGAAGGTCATCCTTGTTGGTTGGCTTAGTTTAATTAATGCCTTTGCATTAAAGATTGATTTTGACTTGTTTCCAGAAGAGTAAATCCAGACATCAACCTGACACTTAAGTTAGTATCAAGGGAATGCTAACATTATGTAAGGTTATTGGTCTTTTAGACCTGCTGGTTTTTATGCTTTTTCAACACCAACACCCACCCACCCCGCTTGCTTATAATATATTGACCCCTTAGACACTTCTCTCTTTCACTTAAAGAATGATTCATTAAAAGTGCAATTTTTGTGTGTGTGTTTTACTCCTGGGAAAGTTAACACTACTTTTGTTTCAATTTCCTTTCTTTTTTCAGAAATAATGCCTCTTCATTTTTTTCATCTTTTGAAATATTGACATTGAATGAAATAGCATAAAATTAGTTAAATCTTCTTTTGTTTTTTATGTTGGATGTGGGTTGATATTGAGAGCTTTTTCTTGAATTCTCTCTTTCTCTCTCATGGGAATCTCTTTTAATTTTTCCATACATGTCTCCCATGTTTCAATTTAAAAGAAAGATTGCACATGCATAGATAAACATATAGATAATTAAAACTTCAAACACTATATACATTTGTTTTATCATTATTATATATATATATATATATATATATATATATATTTTTTTTTTTTTTTAGTAGTAAATGCCCTTCACAGTTATTTTGTACTTTCCTCCATTTCTGCCTTGGTTTTCATTCATTTCTTCATGCTTTCCCCCTCCATTTCTCTATTTTGTTCAATTACTTTATTTTCAAGCTAATAAGCTGATTTTCTGGACATAATTTTATGACCTAATTTTCTGGATTAGTTTTGAACCAGACAATACCAGAGGTCAAAATTGGTCTCACAATAGCCCCACACATCAATTCACAGCTGGTGTTAAATAAAGACAGTAAATAAAAGAACATGTATTCACAAAAAGTATATACCTAAATAAATAAACAATGATAAAACAATACAACACATTCATCCAAAAGGTTTTTTATACAATTTTTCTGCCTTTGCTAATTGGGGAGTAATATAGAAAAACCCTTATTATAGAGCAAAAAATTAGTCTAAATTTAGTTTGTTTAGTTATTTACTTGAATTTAAAAAGAAAAATATTTAATAGTTTTGATTACTCAGTATTTTCTTATGAATTCCAAAGTGGTTGATTAGTTTGAAAAATTGAGTACTTTAATTCTATACTCAATGGGAAAAAAATGGGGGAGGCAACATGAGTGCAAGAAAATTTCTTTGCATATTTAATAGTTAGGTATCTGTGCCTGTGTATTATGCTAATCCATACAATCATAGATATTTCAAATATACTTAGCTTAATTATTAAATCTATAATTTACTTTTGGCTCAAGCAAATCCATTACATAGATTTTGGAATCACTTCAATTATAGATTTGAACACATTTTACTTGCTATCTGTATAGTAAATAGTTGTTATAAGTACCCAATTTGGAATCTTCATAAACCTTATTTTTTGGGATCCTTGAGATGAGGTATGATGAATTTTACTAGTATTATTCTAACTATTGTCCTCATCTTTGTTATTCTTTGTCTCAATACATTTCAACCAAATTATCCTCCAGCCTTACCCATTTATATTATAAAATAATTCTTAAAAAACTTCATAAACCTATTGAAACTTCAAATTCCTTTTTTAAAAAAATGCCTGTAATGTTAAATTATAGAGGTTAATTATAAAAAAAAAGAATAAAAAAAGGGCTTGATAATATTTATGCTAATAGTTTTCTTATAATGATCTAGAACAAAAGGGTACAAATATAACTAATTATATTTAATATTAACCTTGAAAAAATCTAATGATGGGATGTTATTTGTAATGTTTAAATGTCTCTCTGCTTCATTTCAAAATTCATTCTAAAAAGATTGATATTTTTTTATAATAGTAAAATGCTACAAGAGAAAGTCCACTTGGAACAATGGATAGGCAGTCGGACTTCAGAATCGTAATATGCTAGTTTGAATTCAAGTCGTTCCATTTCGATTATTACCCTTGGGAAAGATATTTATCTTAGCATTCCCTCCAGCTATGGGTTAAATAGTGTGTATTGTGTCATTAAAAAAAACTACAAGTGGACAAAAGGAACATTTATCAAAAAATAATTGTTTGTAGGATTAAATGGCCTAAAAGGGTTAATATGCTGTACAACAAAACAGGGTAACAAATACAATATTACAAAGTGTATATCAAGTATTTTCATCTTTACTTATTTGAAGTCAGTGTCTCTCTCTCTCTTTCTCTCTCTCTCAATATATATTTATATATATATATATATTTCTATCACTTTTTCTGTATGCTTTTTTTTTTATAGGGATGATTCCATGCAAGAACCAGCAGAATAAATGGTGCAGAATTCGCAAAAATCTTTTGTCCACAAATGTAGTTTATGATCTCCTCTTATATGATTGGATCGTCCCTTGCACTACATCCTCATTGTGGTAAGTCTTATTTTTTTTCCTGCATGATAAAAACTTTCATTCCTCATTTTAAATATGGATATTCTCTGCTGAATTTTTTTTTCTGAAGATTTCAATAGTAGAGTCTATTTTGTAAAGGTTTTAATAGTAAGGCATAAGGGTTGATTTTTAAAGATTTCAATAGCAGAGTCTATTTTGTAAAGGTTTAAATAGTAAGGCATAAGGGTTGATTTTTTAAAGATTTCAATAGCAGAGTCTATTTTGTAAAGGTTTAAATAGTAGGTTAAAAGGGTTCAAAGGTTCATTTTTTAAAAGATTTCAATAGTGAAAGGGTGCATAATTTGCGTATTCTAACACTTATTAGTAGATATCCTGTTTTTTCTAAATAATAAAGATCTAAATTCTTTCCTCTTTTCTAAAGTTGTCAGCTCACTTTTTTTTCTGAAAAACTTTCTTTGTTTATCTATATGTGTGTCTGTCTGTTAAATCTAATTATGAATTGCTGTATGTTTTATGTATATTTGATTATAATTTATATTACATTACATAATATTATACATTAATTTATATTTAAAAAGCAAAAAATCTTTTAGGGATCAAATTTAAGAAGGGTTAAACTTTTTTTTTAAATTTTTTTTTAGATTTCATTCTATTTTTATTATTTCTTTATTGTTTAGTTTGTTTGCTTGTTTTAAAATCTTTAAATTTAATAATTTTAATTTAATTTTCGATAAATTCCATTGTAAATGAGCTATTTCTAAATTATTAGTAGATGATGTCCAAAAAGTTTCTGTTCGCTATGGGTATAGAAATTTAAATAAACTAATAAACATTAAATTTTTTTCTAAAACATTTAGAAAATGCAATTTTTACCTATAAAAAGGTATTTGTTTTTTTTACACTATATAAAAGGAAATCTGTAAGTGTTATATTATCCTCCTCCATTGGTATTTAGACATTATTTTCTACTTACTTTCTAATTACTGCACATCAACTTTTTGAACACTCTGTATATTATCTGTTATTTCAACCAAGAATGTTTCTTTAAAAATCTATTCTTTTTAATTTATTTCACAAAATAAAATTGTAAAATTTAATTTTTTTAGTTAGTTTGAATAATAAGTTTGCCATCAAGTATTCTTTAATAAAAGACGTTATAGTTGTATTCTGTTAAAGAAAGTTGTTTCCCATCTAAATAGAATGGCTTTTAATAAGGTTGAAAAGTACATATAAATAACATTAATTTATATGCTTTTTATTAGAAAACTTGCCTACCAACCAAATGGAGAATCTTTCAGTTTTTTAGAGGGGGAGTTTTTTTTTTATTTGTTTTTATTCTCAATATTGAATAAGAATATAGATTGAATAATTCCTATATACCGTGGAAAAAATTAGAGATGGAGAATTAATTTTATATTTCTTAACACACTGTTTACATACATGTTTTTTTATCATCATCATCATCATCATTTACTTGAGTGTAGAAAAAAAAAACTGTGTTTTTAATTGGAAAAAAGAAATCCAAAATGGATAGAACTATTTCTCAATCAAAAGACGATAAATTGATTTTCAATTACTGTACGATTGGCAGAAATATGTTCTTGATATTTCAAAACCTGGTACCTTTATTGCTATTTTTACTAGACTCTTTTTTTGTTTAATTGGTTTTCTCTCTCCCTTACACACATACAATTCAATCATTTGACAATAACTTGTCACTAACTCTTCATATTTGAAATTATCAAATATTATCCCCAAGCATTTTGATATAAAGTCATTTCAGTAGTACCTTTCTTAGTAGAAAACCTGGATTGAAATGATCTCAGCTATATATATATAATAATTTTGCAATCCATCTACAGGCCTGTTTCGCCGTTCACAGCTTATCAGGAAGGCTCTGCAAATAAAAAATCTTCCTCTAGTTTGGATTGAACACTAACCAGCAGAATGCTTGTCCGACGTCCTAACCACTGGCCCATCAGTCAACTTGTTGAAGAATGGCTCTTTACTACTAGTGTTATTTTTTTTAAAAATGCCCTTCCGCTTATCAGCAGGAGCTTTCGCTTTATAGCTATATCAAATAACAGGTAGTTTAATTAAACCATAATCATCATTAAAAATTATTTAGACCACTAAAATTTGCTTATGTATGGTATTACCTGGGCTTTCTATTACTACTAACTAGAAAAGCATTAGAAATGAATTTTGTATTTTAAAAAAAAAAGCATTAGAAATGAATTCAATATAAAAAGCATTATCTGCTCTCCTATATAATGTTACCTTAATTACATGCGCAAAACCACGCAATATTTCTAGTTTTCATTATTATTATTATTATTGAAAGCTCTCAAGTCTTTATCAGTCAGTGACTACATCATGTATAAAGTTGTTATATCAATATCAACTATGTACCATACAGTGTATCTTCAGCTTCATTCAAATATCTGTCTTTGTGTCATTTAAACAACAACTTGATTCTTCCTATTAGCCTATTGATTATTTCATTAAAATCCAAATAGTTTATTTCTTCAATCTTCTAGATGTGTACTCTTTTCTAACTTTTTGGTTATTTACATGTATTTTTAAAAAGATTTTCTTCTTTTCCTTTTGCAGGCGACCCTGAATATGCCGATTCAGATTAAGTCCGAGCCAAGAGATGAGACTTATGGAAGCGCAGTCGCTGGAACTGAGAGCTCTGGTGGAGAGAAGAATACCAACAGTGGAAGTGGAGGGGCTGTTGACAGTGGAAGCAGTAGTTCCACGCCAACCCCTACACCAACACCCACACCTTCACAACAGTCGGCAAACAATGCAAGCAGCCGTCCTACGGCAACGAGCAACAATCAACGGTCATCTTCATCATCGACCAGTCGTCCAGCAGGCAGTTATGGCTCTTCATCGAGTCATTCATCAACACCAACAACAACGTCATCATCATCATCCTCCTCATCAGTGGGCAGTGCTAAGACATCAGAGAAGCTCTCTGAAGAGGCATTGGAAGCTCTGGAGAAGCGGATTGATATTGCAAGTATCAAAGGGGTATTTGGATGGACCACTATTGATGGAATTAACATTCCTTTCATCTTCC
Organism: Idiosepius hallami; assembly: GCA_034780655.1. NCBI lineage: Eukaryota > Metazoa > Mollusca > Cephalopoda > Idiosepiidae > Idiosepius > Idiosepius hallami. The sequence continues at coordinate 510,906 of JAUZSX010000025.1, read as the reverse complement.
GAGAAGATAAAAAATTTGTGAGTGTGAGAATTGTGGAGGTGAAATTGTTCAGTCGTTACCCCAATTCCTTCCCCGATGAGCTGGGCAAAAGAGACCCCTTAACGAGCTATTTCATTACAGAGCATGAAGCAAAGCTTTTAAATGAAATAAACACGGTGCACTGCAGCTATGAGTATGGTAAACAGCTGTTCACAACACAGGATTTGATCGTCAACCTGCTGGAGTTTGAGCAGTTCCATGACATTGTCAAGAAGTCATTCCCCACCGAACAGCAGGAGGACTCCAGGGCTCAGGACATGTCACTACCCCGTAAGTCCGACCGCCCTCAGTTCATGGACTACTGCGGCTGGCTCCAGATAAACAACACGATCACCCCCTATGTGGAACGATCCAACGGTGGCAAACATGTTCCCCTCTCTGTGATACGCCATGCAGCCGGATTGCTTGCCGACAACCATATCACCGGGGATCCACCTACTAAGATCGAATGTGACATGCTTAACGAGACATGCAAAGTGGCCGGCTTCAATTTCTCTTTTTGCAAAAGTACTAAATTGGTTAGTTTGAGTACAATCAAGACTTATCACAACCCTCTTATCATCAACTTACCACAGGACAAACCTCTTACCCATGCCCGCTACATTGACTTTACTGGAAACACTGGTAAAAATTCCAACTTTTCCCCACCTCCAGCTCTCAGCGCCTTCCCACCCCCACTCCAGTCATCAGCACTGTCGAGTACGCAAGCTATGCATCCTTTCAATGCTGCATTGCCACCCTACCCAAGAAATCCTAGTCCACGTGGGGCACCTAGTCGTTCAAGTATTACAAACAACTTACTCAACTCAAGCATTATCATGCAAGGCGGCTTGAGTAGTAATTTTTTAAACTTTGCTAAACAGCAGATGCCTTTGAAAGTGCCCAGCGCATCTGAAACCCCAAATCTTCAACAACGAGCCAGCTACGGCACTTCCAACTCTCTTCTGAATAAAAGTCGCCTCCAGCCAGACCAGACCAATTCGAACCATCATGGTGTGCCAAATGTTGGTCAGTTGCAACAGTCCAAACAGCATGGTGGCCCATTGCATGTGCTAAAGAGTTTCCTAAACAAGGGACACGTTGCAACGCAATCTTTGCCCTCTATCTCACAGGCCAGTCCTGCTCAGTCAGTCATTCAGCACCAGAGAACTGCTCATCAACTCACCTCACAACCTAGTCAAAATCTTCTGGTCAGCCAACTGCCAAGATTCACATCAGCATCTATAACAAATCCGGCCAGTTTGTATGCGTCAGGTGGATCTCTCCTCTCGCCACTCACACCTCAGTCGCAATGGAATGCTGTCATCGGTTCTTTGCCAGCAAACTTTGGTGACATGACCCGCTATACGCAAGCTAATTCTTCAACTGTACGTCAGCCGGCTTCATCTGTGTCATATCCACATCCAGCCACTAACATTCCTGTCACAACGACATCATCACTGACCACCAGCCATCATCCTCAGAATCTTTATGAGCAAATGCTCTCAATTACCGATTCACAGACAACTTTAGGAGCTTTGGCTGGACTTTGGACTCGACCAAGTGAGAACAGCTCAATGAGCCAAGTTGCGGCTGCTGCTGCTCAAGCCTCAATACCCAGTCCAAATGTAATGGTCAGCAGTGGTAGTAACAAACCCTTGCCACGGACATTGGCTCAGACTGTGGCCACTATGGGGGCAGTGGTTGCTCCAACCCACAACAGCATCTCGGCAAATTCTGTCGTCGTGCCGCCATCCAGCGTTCAGCCAATTAACCTCACCTCTTCATCACCCGTATCGACTACAAACAAGTTATCGCAACAGCAACAGGTTGGAAACGCTGGACTGGCTAGCACTAATCAATCTGACCCTGTCACATTTGCTCCATTTACTACTTCGGCGACATTGACCACTGACCAACAACCCCAACGAGTCAGTAAGCAAGCTGACTCTGCTCTTGTGCAGCACATATCAAGTATTTTCCTTCGAGGTAAAAGCATATCGTGTATCACATCTCCCAGTCGTAGTGGATCTTATGCACTGGTCGAGGCTGTTTGTAAGCTCTACTACCCCCAGTGCAGTATGAACGAGTTCCTGTTTGCACTGGAGAATGTCCTTAAAGTCCCGTTGACGGCTTGCACCGACGAGGAGGAGAAGGCTTTCATACAATACTACAGTCTTCCTGTTTCTGTCTTGAAGTGCAATAAAATGATTAAGCTCAGTACGTTAGAGAGCCATTTCCCGCAGCTGACCTACATGTTTTGCAAAGGTCAGGAGGCTAGCACCACTGCCATCACTACTGCTACTTCAACAACCACAGCATCATTATCATCAACCTCTTCCACTAATAATGCCACTAGCTCTTCCATTACCTTAGGGTTGGAGACCAATCTTTTAAGTGCAACAGGTCCCCCAGAGTCTGAAAGGAATCTTCGAGTGTCCCCGTTGTCTACCCAAGTCAATAATGACAGTCCCACTGCTGCTGCAACCACCACTACAATAGGACTTTCTTCTTTAGCATCTGTTACAACTTCTTCTTCACTATCTTCCACTAATGCAGGCATAGGCCCCATTATTGTAGAAAATGACGAAGATGAGGTTGTGCTTGACTGCAGTAGAAAGCCTTCACCTGTAGAGGTTGTGGGGGTGTCATCATTGCCAACGGCCTCCAACCCTAGTAACGGACCAAGGGAAGGCACGCCATCCTCCATCCCAAATTCATCATCTCCACCTACTTCCACTCCTCCTACCAACAATACTAACACCACCAGTCCTTGCTCTGGACCAGGGACACTAGCCAGGACAAATACTTTATCTCCTTTAACGACTCCACTAACCACATCGTCGTTATCCTCATCATCACCATCCCCTGAGAGAACAACTGCGGCAACCCCGACGCAGATAGCTGCCACAGCAGCAGCCCTATCATCATCAGCATCATCAATATCTCTCTGTTCTACTAACACAACCACCCCTCCACCTCCTCCTCCCCCTAGATTCTCTTCTGCCGCCTCTTCACCAAGTAACAGTTCTGGCACGGCAATCAGCCCCCCTGTGTCGGGTCCTGACTCCAATTCTCAGCAGGCCTCGATCGTTATGATGACCACCAAGCCAGACAGCATTGGTGATCCTTCTCCCTCACCAATTTCCACTCCTACCCCTCCTCCTCTCAACAACAACAACAACAACAACAGTGATGGAACCTATATGGCTGTACCCCTCATGTCATTGACTGAGATGCAAAAACTAAATGAACAGCAACAAAAAGCAGTGACTAGCTCCCCCCTACCTTCATTAAAACGCCCAGGTGTTCCGCTAGCATCTGGTCAGTCTAAGTTTCCCTGCAGAAGTCTTGAAGAGACGGTGCAGAGATTGCATCAAACGCAAAATTCACCGTTAACCAATGCTACTAACAAGCAGATTTGCCAGACAGATTCTGCCAAATAAAATATGGTGGATGCCAGCTTCCATTGATTGCAAAAATTGCTGTTGTAGCCTTTTTTGCAATTCACCCCAAAATACATGTTAAGATCTGAAATTTGTTTTTTTTTTTGTTTTTGTTTTTTTTTTACAGAAAAGAAATGAAAATAAAAACCTAACCCACTTTTTATATCTCAGCTGGTGGACTGACCATTGATTTTATGCATAATTACCACCTCTTATCCCCCCATCATCCTACTTGAAAAAACAAGAACAGAAAAAAACCATTTGCCTCATGGTATCAATATTATTATAATTGATTAATTAATATTATTCATTGATTTAATAAGTTATTTAATTAAGATATTCCAGTGGTCTGTAAAAAGAATTTTTTTAAAAAAGGCCCAAAATGGTTGTGCATTCAAAACTCTGAATGCAGATTGCTTTTGAGATGAGAAAATGTAAGCCAGTTTGCAACTGAAACAGTATTTATGATTAAATGGAAAGAAAAACCTACATCAGTTGAGAAAAGAGGAGTTTCAGTTAGAAAAGATAAACAAGAAACTGAAACTTTGTCAACGTTTTTTTTTTTCGTTTTTTTTTTTTTTTTTATTAAAAAGAGAAACATTTTGGGATCAAATAAACTAACACATGCACGCACACACTCACATATACTCACTCTCACACACAAAAAAGAAACAAAAATAAAACAGAAGACAAAAACAAACAAAAAAAATTGGAACAAATTTCCGGTGTATCAGTTATAATGAAAAAAAAGAAAATCATAAGCCAGTGAATTTGATTTTTTCATTAAACAAATAATAACAGCAGCAGCAGCAGCAATAGGTGAAGCAGATCAACTCCTAAATCCAGGTATAATAGGTATGATAGTCATCCTTTCACATATTCACAAATTGTTTCATTTTCATAAATACATACATACATATACCATCAAAACAACCAACCAACCAATCAATCATTTATTTACTTATTTATAATTATAAACACCTCCTCTGATATTCAAGTATATAAATATCATATAGTCATTGAATTGCATTCTCTATGAATGCTATATTATAGATTTTTTTTTCAATTGATAAAAAAAAACAACATAGAATAAAAAGAAAATTTAAGTAAAATTAAGTCTAAATAAGAATATGTATGGTTTTACCTTTTTTTTTCTTTTATATTTTTAATATAAAATAATACTAAAAATTAGAATAATACTACACACATGCACACACACAGATATATATATATATATATACTCACACATGTACGCACATATATATATATATATTTATATATACGCAAACACGCATATAGGTATATATATATATATTGTGGCTGCCATTTCTCAACAGAAGGCCAATTCTGATGTCAAAAATGAATTAAGCTGTATGTGTGTATATGTGCGTGTGTGTATAAACTCAGACATATAGGCATATAAAACTCACACACTCATACATATAAGCATATATTTACACATAGGTATGTATATACATACACAAAAACTGTCATATATATATATATATATATATATATATCGCATACACATATAGGTATGTATATCTATTATATATAAAGAGAGAAGGATGTGATTTACTGAAAACTTCTTTTTTTTTATTATTTTCAATTATCTAGTGTCTTCAAGCTAATTTTTTAATGTCTAAATGTAGTTTATGTGGCATATTTGTGTTTGCAAAAACACTCTCGAATCAATTATGAAACTTTAGGCATGCATAGACTTCAAACAGGAATTGATACACAATAATATAAAAAACATTTAAGTCTTGAAGTGTACTCAGATTTAAAATCAATAATTTACTTCTATATTAAAAGAGATGATTTACTGGCAGAGCTTGGTGTGAAAGATATTTCTGGGGCAGATGTTATTAAAGAAAAAGGAGTGAACGTCATAAGATTTCAATGAACAGTTATTAAAAAATTATTTTATCTGATACACCACTATATTGGCATTCTCAGACCCTCATTTTTCATAGGGGAAGTCAGTTTGGGACAGTGGATTAACACCTACTTCTGATATATCTAATTGGTCAAGCACAAACCAAAGTTAGGCACAGGGCTAGTTTTACGAGCTCGTGCTATATCACTAAGCTTTTGTAATTAGAGTTGCCATTCAACTGGATGAATTTCTCTCCTTGTTGTGATGGGTCTCATCCACCCAGGTTTTGAGAATCTTTGTTATCCATTCATCTAGAAAAGTTATTCTCCCAAGTTAACAAGCCCAAGACAGTTGAAATTAAATGAAATGGTTTTCACTGGGATTTGAAAACTCTTGCTTTGGAATTGTAATCCAAATCAAATCCCAGACATTCCATTATGTTCACATTCTAATGTTTTAATACCCTCATATTCATTCCGGCTAAGATGCTTGATTAAAATGATCATTCTCAGCATTAAATGACCGAAAAGGTTGATATGCTGGAAAACCAACCATCAATCAACTTATATTTCATACATACAAATGTGATAAAAAAGAAATTTTATTAGACCATCAAGATAATTGGTTAAAATTTATTTTATTTTATTTATTTTTTTTAAATGAATTCTAATAGTCTGAAGATGCCAATGTATTGGTTCAATTTTTTTTTTTAGTAGCTCCTCTTTTTTTTTTCCAGTTATGTGTGTGTGTTAAGATCAAGAGTGACGTCGTTGTTACAAATGAAACACAATCATAAGATTTAAAATAATATTAAAGATACTAAATTTCAGAACTAATGAAAGAATCTATCAGACAAGTACATTTTCATTATTCTATCTTTTTAAATACTGAAATTATCTTGTCAACAGATTCTTCTTATAAGACAATTATCTCTTGTTTCTCAATCTTTACTGAATTCAATCAAGTTTTAGTCTTTTTTTCTAATTAGAGCTTATAAACTTTCTATATCTCCATAACAGTTTGCCAAAATATTGTATTTCAAATAATTCATAAAATAACGGATGGGCCAAAAGTAGGTTTACAGTTATAAAAATTAAAAAAAAAAAAGTTCAGAAGTACTAAAATAAATTAATATATAATTTATTTAAATAAACTCAAACTTTAAGAAATATGCTGATTTATAAGCAGCTTGTAAAACAAAAAAATATATATATATATTATAAAACAAATAAATATAAAATGTTTTTATAACTATATACATATTTCTGGCCCACCCTGTATATTCAGACAATCTTTTTCAATTGAAAAAAAAAACGATCATCTATTATTTAAAATAAGTATTATTTTATATTTATTTTAGAGATGAGATTTTATAAGGTGGGTATTAATTTAATTGTGGACTTTTCTCCTCATCTTTATAGTTTTTTGGTGTTTTTTCACTACTAGGTGTATTTGGCTGAAACATAGTAAGAAAACACCAAAAAATTACTAGGATGAGGATAAAAGCCTACAATAAGATTAATACTTAGTATTATTTGAGTTTGTTTTTTAAAATCTGTTAAAACTATATGCCTTGACTACATGTCTTATTTTGTTAACCATTTTTATGGTTGATTTTAATTCGTTTCCTGATGTTAAAATACAAAAATATATTCATTCATTCCTTTACTCCTTCATTCATGGCTTTTCTATAGTTTTTCATTTATTCAAATTTGTGCTTTTTGTTTAGATTTTAACAAAAAAAGTTCAGTTTTGATTTTTAGATTTTGTTAATATTTCTAATTAATTGGAGAAGAAAGATTTTTAAAAGCTTGTGCATTCAATTATCATAGATTGGCACAAGACAAATCTATTATATTATTAGATTGTTCTAAAAATATCATATTATTAGATTGTTATAAAAGCTTGTCAACACTTCAATTAATACGACAATAACAGCAAAAAATTTTCCTTAAAATAACAACCAAAACTTTTTTGTCATAGATTTGCAAGTTTTGTGATCTGGTAAATGTACCATTCAGTCGGCTTCAAATCCAAGAATTTTTGACACACTTTCTCATAATTTTGAGTCAATATCATATTTGTTGTATCCCTTAGTCTAATATTTTCTTTTCTTTCTGTTGTTCAATGCTGATTGGCTTGACAATTATCTGGGGAAAAAAAATGTCTACAATTTAAAATTAATATCATTTTAGTCTAATTTTCAAAGTCTGTTAAAACTATATGACTTTACTTAATATCTTTAATCTGAAGATATGAATATAATTGTTTCATACTATATACTAAGTTCTTATACCAATGAATCTTTCAATATTTAGAGTTCTGGGTAATAACTTTATTGTCATTAAGTACATGTATATATACACACACAAATACAGTTTATCTCAGAAAGGAAACTGATGTTGTAGTGATTTTATTTGCAATTAATCTTATTCATGAGATTGGTGTTAGCTAAGAATGCAGAAAAAAAAGCGCCTTTCACAAAAATCTCTGGTCTTAGAATTCATTCTATTCGATTGGTAGGCATAAATAAATCTTTTCCATTCCATCACTTTTGTATTGTTTTCAGTTTAAGGCTTTGATGTTTTCAATCAATTCATCTTCATCATTGTGCAGCCTTTTTATTGTATGGCCTCAGCCTTCAGGGCAGAAAGAGAACAAACCAAGCCCAAGAGGTTGCCCTACTTTGCATGAAATCTATCAACTTTAAAGGTGTTGGGTGGGATAGGGATGCCAAGGTGAAGATAGGCATAGAAAACAATGGCAGATGCACCTGAGGCACTGATAGCAGTGGTGGCTGCAGTGGCGACAACAGGAAGAGTTGGGTTACTAACGATATTTATTATTGATAAATAGATTATCCTACATAAGGAGGAACTCCAAATGTTGCAGTAGCTCTAGCCAATAGAATTGCTTCATTTAGTGCTGTTTGCTGACTGTCTCTTGCTTCCCCCAACCCTTCTTCCAAAATATTCCTTGTAGAAAACTGTTATTTACTGTGAAAAGAAATAAATGAAGCCTGTCCCGCCGATTATTGTACACAATTGTGTATGTGCACAAATGCATACACTCACGCCTATATTCTTAAACACAGGCTTTCGGATTAATATAGACATAAGATTTACTCCTTCTCTTTCTTTGTTAAGCGTTATACTCTAAACCCAGTTCTCAACCTTTTTTTACTCATGGACCCCCTTTACTATTGGTCATAAAGCAAAATTTTATTTAATATGCAATGTCTAAAGTCACACAGACAATATGATAGGAAAAAGAACTGAGTCTGAGACAAATATTTGAAACCAGTTCTTATCATTTTTTTTTATTGCTTTCAAGGTAATTTTATGGATATTTTATTCTAGAAAATATATTCAAATACGTTTAAATGTCTACTTCAGCTTTTTCACATCAAACCAAAATTATAATAGAAATTAAATTTTTAACAATAGAAGCCATTATGAGTTTTCTTCATGGACCACTGAAATATCATTGTGGACTCCACATGGACCACCGAAATATCATTGTGGACTCCAATTTTTTACAATTTCCTGTGGAACCCAGAAATATTCCATTGACCCCGCTTGAGAAGCCATGTTCTTAGCAAAAACATGTGGCATAATTCTGTTTAGTCCCCAGCAACAAGTCTAGAAGATCTTTTATTCATGTTATTCGAACTTCTACTCTCCCTTTTAGTGTTATTATCTTCTCATTTTTGCAAATATATTCTTCATCCTTCTTTAGGTATTACAGAAAGCTTCACGTCATACTTTAGAGCCTCCTTAGGCTACAAACTCAAGAATAAAGTTTGTCATGAATATTTCTGAGTTCAAATGATATCTACATAAAATTCATTTCTTATTCTTATTCTACTTGGGGCAAGTGTTAAGCACTTGGTTCTCTGTTAAAAAGGAACTTTCAACACAAAAACCCTATTTTTCTTTGGATTATTTTTCAACAAAAACACAATTTTTTCTAAAATAACTCATAAAGTATTGATAAATAAAACCAACGAATCCTTTAACTGTGAAATTTAGATACTAATTCAATGCGGGAAATTGGTTAGCACTCGGACTTCACAATCGTAATACATGAGTTCAAATCCTAATCATTCCATTTGCATTGATTATTTGACTAATAACGTTGGAAAGTTAGAATTCCCACATTCCCTCCAGCTATGGGTTAAATAGTGCATTTCGTTATTCAAAAAACTATGTGGGGTCTAACAAAAAAACCTTTATCAAAAAATGATTGTTCTCGGCATTAAATGACCTAAAAAGGTTGATAATGCCATAAAACAAGAATAAACAAACCAAATTAATGTTAAATGTTACATAGATTAACTATATTGAATACTTTTGAAAATAGCCATTTTAATCGTTTTATTCAACTAAATATTTAAAAATTAAGCTTCTTCGGAATAGTGATCACAAATTGAATATGCTAAATAATATGGGAAAATAAAATTTAAAAAAGCGTTTTCTCTAAATATCAAATGAAGGCCCTGCACCTATTTTGTGACTAATATATATTATATTTACTTGGTGAGCACCAAGCCAAGTTTGGCACAAGGCCATTTTTACGTGCTCTTACCCAGGCTTTTTACATTCAGTGTTACCCCTCACCTAGATGAGTTGCTCTCTTGACTTTACAAGCCCCATCTGCCCGAGGCTGCGAAAGTAATGATTTTGACTGGGATTTGAACTCGCGTAATACGATTCCAGAATATAAAACAGCATGTTGTATTTTCTCATTTCCAGACAAGGACACTAAAAATAATCCTCCAAAATGATCCAAGATTAAGGATACACACAATGAAAGATCTGTTATAAGCCTCTATAAGATAGCCTGAGGAAAAGCAGTGACCAAATGGTCAATCATTGGATGGAGAGAAGAATTATAAGATAAAATTAACCCAAGTAATTTTGTTTTATATTCTATTAATTATTAACAAAAAAAAACCCTACTAATTCTGTGGTTTTATTGTAGCTTGATTTCAATTCACTTTAATGACTTTGCTAGAAACATAATGAAAAAAAAGATCAGTCTAAGATATTTGAAATATTTTATTCTGGAGCTTCTTCCTCTGATATTTAAATAAATTCACTTGGATATTTCTTTTTTTGAAAGGCAGGGCAGTAGGTAGGCAGTCGAACTTCAGAATCATATGCAAGTTCGAATCACAGGCGTTCTATTAATGTTCACATTTGGACTTGCACCCTTTGGAAAGGTATGAGTTCCCACATTCCCTTCAGCTATGGATTAAAATAGTATATATTGTCTTATTGAAAATAAAAATTGTGTGTATGAAAAAAAAATTATCAAAAAGATTGTTTTAGACATTAAAAGGTTACTATGAATAATTGGTTGGTTGGTTGGTTGGTTTTAACCAACCAACCAATTATTCTAATTAGATTTAATGTTAAAAGTGTTATTAAGTATGTTTCATGTAATTTTTTTAAAATATAACTTAATGAATAATGCCTTTATCATTGTGGATTTTTCTAATCAAAAACTAAAAAGACAATTGCTGTCATTTCAGAATGCCTGAAAATGAGACCAAAAAAACTGATCATTTCTCATCATAAACAAAATGTGTTATTTATAAAAAGACTAGAATCTCTTCTTGACACTTAACGTAATAACAGTCAGTGAAAATAGTTTCATCTTATTGGTTTCTATTATTTGATGTTCCTCTGGCTACTTGATACGTCTGGCTTTCCTGCTTACACCTGTTTTTGTTCTTTTATTAAATCTGTTTCACTTATAGCAAAAACATCTCCACAGATTGTTGAATTGATCTAAAAATAATCTCTTAAACTCAGTAGTAATAAATAACATCCCTTCTGACTGTTGTCAGGCAACTTCAAATGAAATGGATCATTTTGAGCAACTTATGTCATTTGACAAAATTAATTGTTCTCAGCATTAAATGACCTATAAGGTTGATATGTCATTAAAACAAAATGAACCAATCAAAAATTGTATACAAACATCTACATTGTCTCGCTCAGTGTTAAAAAGTTTGACTCCAAAACCGTGCAATAGGAGTTCAAATCCAAAACCATTATGTTCATTTTTACCTGTCTCAGGTGGATGAGACTCGTTAACTTGGGTGAGTAGGTGGAAGGATTACACTCTGAGTTCAAAAACCTGGGTAGATGAAACAGGAGGAGTAAAGGAAAGTAACTCATCTAGGTAAAAGGTAACACTGATTACAAAAAAAAATATGTATGGACAAAAAGAACATTTATCAAAAAGTGATTGTTCTTGGCACTAAATGACCTTAAATGATTGATATGCCATAAAACAAAAACTAAGTTTGTCAGCCATATGAGCTGATTTAAATGCTCCCCCACCCCAAGTACAAACCTAGTTGTGTGGCATTTTGAAAATTTGGTTCTTTAAAGAATTTTCAATTAGAACCATTATTAAAAGCAACCAGAATAACTAACCCTGGTAACAAGATTGTCACTGATTCCTCTCTTACAAATAACATATCATTATCAATATCAAAATATTTTGAGACATTAATCTATAAGAATTATTATCTATATTTACAGTTAGTGTTGATTGCCAAGGATATATAGTTAATCAGGGGAGACACCATCAATTGCCTTTGGTGACTGTAAATTTCTTTCACTGTGATCATCAGACCCTAAGGTTATTGATTCCATGTCTATGTTGATCAATTATCTATCTATCTATCTCTCTCTCTCTCTCTCTCTCTCTCTCTCTATATATATATATATATATATATATATATATATATATATACATTAATTGATAAACTAAAGCTTCCAGTATGCTAAATTGCCTTTTTATATGCACAAGTTGAATTTTGTGGATAGAGGGTCCACAAAGCGCATTCTGCAAAGGAATGACGATGCCAGAACCGCTGAGAAGAAGCATAATGACGCCTTAACGTCTTTAAATAAAAAACAACAAATATTTCTCTTATTTTCCAATGTTTTCTTCTTTTAACTCATCTCAATATGTTTTTGTTCTTCTCAAAATTACATTCCACGTTTCAATGTCATTTCTTCTTGCAAATTAATCTACTTATTTCGATTGAATATTAAATTAATGATTGGCTCAACTTTCGAAAAATGTTTCTTCAGCGAAAATCATTGTTAAAATTCTTTTTATTTTCATCTGATTTTATTTTTCGTTGAAAACAATTGAATTATTTTATTTTTATTTTATTTTATAGAAAATCGGTTTTGGATTTTTTTTTTTCGTTTTTCACTTAATAAATTATTCTTTGTTGTTTTAAATGTTATTTCGAGTTTTATCTTTTGTTTTTTAAACATGATTATAAGATGTTCTTTTCTTTTAGATTTGTTTTTTACTTAAATTATTTGAACTTAATCTTTTTTTTTAGTTGTTTTAAATATTTTTTTTAAACAACTTTAGGAGGATATTTTATTTCGGTTTGCATTAATTATTTGTAGTTTTTTTTTCCTTAAACGAGAAATTTACACTTTTTTTAAAACTTTTTTTTTTGAGTTCTAAAAAGAGATTATTTGTTTAGAATTGTTTTTTTTTCTTTTGTTTTTTTTTCTTTTGTTTTGTTTTTGATTCTTCCAATTGTTTTGGACGATTAACAAACTGACAAAACAAATAAAATTCTTGTTTAATTGAAAAGAATTTTTGAAAAACTTTTTTGTTCTTTTTTCAACCTTTTGTCAGTGCCGTGCATAGCCACTTAACGGACCCAATGCAGAGTGCGCCTTGCGGCCTCTTTACCCTAAAAAGGAAAGTTGCACCCCTTCAAGATACTGGAGCCTTCAACTATATATACATACATATACAAATATATATAGAGAGAAAGATATACAGAAAGAGATATGGATTGATAGATTTATATTTCTATTGTGAAAATGTTTTTCTAATTAATTCGAACAATTAATTATTTTGGTAATTTTTTACAGAAAATCTGTGAAGCCAAGGTGCCTCGTGTACCCTAGGGTACTTGTGCCCCCTGTAATTGGGGGGTCTGCAGGGTCCCTAAGCACGGCCCTGCCTTTTGTTTTATGTAAAAGTTTAATTTATAGGCCCTTGTGGCCTAGCAAAATGATGACTCGGCCGATATTTCGGCTCTCCGAGATCTTCTGATAAAACAGTTCTAGTTGGCTTTGGCTAATTGTCAGTTTTGCTTGATACCTAATATCTTTTTCGCTAATTATCGATTTATACGACAGGGTCCAAAGACATGATAAAAAGTTTAAACACTGAAGGGCTGATATATCGGCTTTGACAACCTAGGTCTAAAGACGATACCACCGACAATTCATTTATTCGTGGTCCTCTATTTGAGCGGCTTTGTTTGACTAGTTTTGGGACCATATTAAGGCCGAAATATCGGCCTGTCCTCTTTTGCCTTCGATCGCCATGGAGGCCGATATGAGATCCAAAGATTGAAATAACGAACGAATGTAAACAATTTTTGCTGCGGAAAATTAAAGGTAAAATTTATGGTGATTTTAAAAATACGCCCTCTGCTTTTACAGGATATTAAAAATAATTTTTTTTAGAGGACAGGATCTGACAACACCAGTGGCGGGAGGACTACTCCTACTCAGGTATTTGCGCAATGCTCAGCCTAGTGGGCTGATGGCCTGGTATGTTCGGCTGTGTACGCTGGTGGATAAATCACGTGTTTAAAAATTTCCAGTAGGTTTAAGAACTTTCCAAATTATATTTCTAATTGTAAGTTAAAAAATAACACTTAAAAAGCCTATGATTTTCGCAAAATTGTTGTTTATAGAATATGTATACTAAAACCTTTTAAGATGAGTTGCTTTGGTCTATTTTAGTGAGATGGACCGAGACCTAGTGGGTCTTCGATGGACCGCTTTCGCTTTCTGTAGATAAAAGCCCAGGCAGTTTTAAAGTTCTGGTTTAGTGGTTCGCCCCTGGACAACACGTTCTACATTTGAAGAATTCATAGAATTTTTTTTTCTGTCGTTGAGAATGGGTTAATGGGGGTGGGGTTAAGTTTTCGAAAAAAAACACCAAAAAAAAAGAAAGAAAGAAAGAAATATTACAATTAATTGTGGCATGACCTATGACGTCACACGATTTTTTCTCTTTTTTGCTTTCCATACTAAAGAAACACTAAAGAGTTCCACAAAGTTTAACGAATCTTAGAATATTATATTTTAATTGGTGAGCAGCATCAACCAAGTTTAGCACAAACTTTAAACTAAAAAAAAACATTAACCCAATGAACTTTAGAATATTCGTATGAGGATTTTCTCTTCTCTTCTGAACTTGTTAAAAATTTAAAAAAAAAACAGTTTTAAAAAACTAAAATATTCTTTTTTTCCTTCGTTGGGTCATTCGTTTATTCTTTTTATTTAGTGAATCATTTTCTTACACAAAATCTTTTTGTCGACATCTTTTATCAGTAAGTCCGCCATATCACAAAAAAACCCTAATCTTAAATTTAGTCCTCATTTTATCTAAATTTCACGGATTTTCTTGAAGCTTGACGACCGACCCAACAATTAGAAGAAATAAATTATGGTGAGTAACGAAGAATTAAATCTTTTTTGAATTGAAACAATTAAACCTTTGGACTCGACTTATCGAAATTACCAAGAAGTTACTCAGAGCCGTTAATAGTCTAACAATGATGTTAACAGAATTAGTGTGTCTCTTTTTTGCCATATGTCGTCTATGCTGATATATTAATCTCTGAAGGTCCAAAGGATGATTTAGTTTTCTTCCGTGATTGTTCTCGTCTCTTCGTATTTATACCTAACAATAACATTTCTTTATTAATCCTTTCGACCCTAAGGGGCCGATATATCGACCTTAGTAACCAAAAGCAAAAAAAAATACACACGGACATTTCGACTCTAGTATGGTTCTTTAATAGAACGGCTCTGAGTGACTACTTGGTAATATTAGCAAGTCAGGATCCAAAGGTTGAATTTGAAATATTATTATGTGTGTGTCTTCTTTTGCCTTAAGTCGCAACGGCTGTTATTTATGTTCTTTGGGGTTTAAAGGGTTAACTCACAATTTCTTTGAATGTTGTTTCTTCATAGCTAATAATCTTTATAAAAGTAGCTTTTGTCTTTTTTACAATATATTTATTTGCTGATTACCAAAGATATGTGTTTTTAATTATAGTTCGTGCCATTAAATAACCTAAAAAGTTCAATATGCCGTAAAACAAACTAAGAAAGAATCGCTCGAATGGAAATTTCAGAAGAAAGTTTTTGATGATAATAATTGTTAATAAATCAGTTTTTGTGTTTTTTATTCGTTTAAAAATGGCGAACTTAAAATTGGGAAAATGGCCGACTGGTCTTCAATGAAAATGGCTGAATGAAGATGAGGTCAGTTTTGGGTTAAGTCCATCTTTTGTGGCTTTAATTTTGAATTCATCTTGAATTAATTTGAATTTCTTTCCAATCTATTTTTTTTAATTTCTTTTTTTATTTTATTTTTTATGAATTTGTTTTTAAATAATTCATTTGATTTTCAGTTTCGAAATTAATTTCTTAAAATGTTTTAAAAATTATTCGTTTTAGAATTTCTTTAAAATCCCTTACTTTTTGTCTGACCATTCCAATTATTATATTTGGAACTTTAAACTATTTTTGTTGGTCCTTCAAAATCTAATTTTATCTGTTCAAAAACTTGCAAGTTTTTTTTTTTTTTTTGAAAAATGTTAAGTATTTATCAAGTTGGTTTTAAAATATAATAGAATTGATAACAAGAAAGCACTTTTAATCTACTTGTGTAAACAAATACTTATTTATGTAAAAGAATAAGGTTTTAAAGGCTGTATGATGCGTTAATGTTTGGTAATATTTTGGAATTAAAATTCCATTTTCAAACCAGCAGCTCTCTCCGCGCCTGTCTGTAGTAGTTAATGTCTTCTTATGCGGTCACGTGTCTAATTAACTTTGACCCAGAGTTGACCAGAAGTTAATCAGACACTAGACAGTATAATAAACCAAGAACTGCAACAGACAAGCACGGAGAGAGTTACTGGTTTGAAAATAGAATTTTGATTCCGAAATATTACCAACCATTATAAACAACACATCATACCGTCTTTAAACCCTTGAACCTTTACAATAACCTTATGATGCTTCAGAAGAACTACAACCTTATGATGCTTCTGAAGAACTCTAACCATTATTAAATGCTTATTTGATGAATTGTATTCTGATTGGTCACAAATAAAACAAGTTGCAACTATGAATTTTCCTAATGATATATTGGCAAAGATCCAAATTGATGAACCACTCAATCTATTTAACAATGTTTGTGTCCAGATTTAATTCCTAGTTACATCAGTCATTAAAGCCCTCCATATTTCGATTTTTATCAATGAATCTTTATCTTGAATCTGCAAGAAATTTGAAGCTCTTTTTTTCATGCTGTTCTCTTCGTTTTTATCATTGTTACTTTCACAATTCTTCAGATAAGGCTTGATAATTTGTACATTTATTTTTGAACTGTTGTCCTTATCCATCTTATTGCTACCTATGCCATCGTTGAGATAAGACTTGATAATTTGTACATCTTTTTTTGGACTGTTTTTCTCATCCATATCTTTGCTAACTACACAATCCTTGAGATAAGGTTTGATAATTTATACATCTATTTTTGGACTGTTGTTCTCATCCATACCATTGCTACTTACACAATCCTTGGGATAATGCTTGATTATTTGTACATATATTTTTTGGACTGTTGTTCTCATCCATATCATATCTATCTACACAATCCTTGAAATAAGGCTTGATCATTTGTACATATATTTTCGGACTGTTGTTCGCATCCATCTCATAGCTACCTACACAATCCTTGAGATAAGGCTTAATAATTTATACATCTATTTTTGGACCGTTGTTCTCATCCATATCATAGCTACCTACACAATCCTTGAGATAAGGCTTGATAATTTGTACATCTATTTTTGGACTGTTGTTCTCATCCTTAACATTGTTGCCTTTACAATCCTATAGACGAGGCTTGATAATTTCCAGGTCAGTTTTTTCTATTGTGGTTCTTGCTTTGTTTACTGTTACTTTCACAAATTTTGAGATAAAGCTAGATGATTTTTACATCTCCTTTTATGGACAGTTGTTCTTGTCATTGTTATTTTCACGATTTTTGAGATGTGACTTGATTATTTGTAAATGTATTTTTCGGGCTGTTGTTCTCATATTTATAATTGTTACTTTTTACTTGTTTAGAGTGAACAGAATGAAATTAGGTTAGCCCTAATGTTTTAATAGATTATGAAATTTTATGAATATTCTTGATTATTACAAAAAAGTTTTCAAGTTTAATAACTTGAAGAAGGTTTTAAGTGTTCATCAGCCCAAACATTGCGAAGTTAACATTGATAAAAATAAAGACAAATCTGAAAAATACATCTACAAATTATCTATCCTCGTCTCAAGGATTGTAAAGGTAACAATGATAAGGATGAGAACAATAGTCTAAAATAGAGATTTAAAAATCCTTAAGCCTCGTCTCTAGGATTGTGAAGGTAACAATGATAAGGATGAGGACAACAGTCTGAAAATAGATGTACAAATGATCAAGCCTTATCTCAAAGATTGTGTAGGTAGTAATGATATGGATGAGAACAACAGTCCAAAAATAGATTTACAAATTATCTAAAAAATCGTTTCAAGGATTGTGAAGGTAACTATAATAATGGTAAAGATGGAAATAACAGCACAATAACATTGATAATTATCAAGTCTCGTCTCAAGGATTTTAATGGTGACAATGATAAAGACGAAGATAATAGTTGAAAGAAATGTACAAAATATCAACTCTCTTGTCAAGGATTCCCAAAAAATCCTGCAAGAAATATTTTTTTTTCTTCGAAATAAAAATCAGACGATGAAAACAAAATAAGAAACTGAAAAGGCGTTCAGCAGTCGTTGTTTCACTTTTTATTTTAATAAAATCACGTCAAACATGAGAAACACATGTTTCGACTATAATAACCGGAAGGAACGAAAAGAAAAGAAAAAAATGTCTTTCTTGCTTTTTTGGACTCTTTGGAATGGGGGGGGGGGCTGAGGCATTTGAGGGGCCAGAGAATCTGGAGGAGAAGGAGGAGGTAATTCATTCCAAGAGTCAAAAATAAACAATATTTTAAAAAAAAAACTGACTGAATTTTCTCTTTTTGTTTCTTTTTATTTGTTTATTTTTTTTATTTTTTTAAAAATTATTTATTTATTAAAAAAAAAATGTTTTGTTTTAAATATTTTTGTTTGAACCACTGGAGAAGAACTAACAATGAATTTCAATGATGTCAATATCAAGCCAAAGAACTATCATTTGTTTTCAACGATATTGCTATGTTGTATGTCAGCATGGGCCTTTTCTTTCTTTTTTTTCTTTTTTTTCGAAGTTTTAATACTTTTTTTGCGTGGGGGGGAGTTATCCAGTCTTTGTATATTAGAGATTAAAGCCTTTCATCAACATCATCACCACCATCATCATCATCATCATTATTCTTGAGACATCATGGAAATATAATTAGGATTGGCAATTTGGATGATTTAACCCTTAGAACCCTGACTTAGTAAAATTACCAAGTAGTCACTCAGAGCCGTTTTATTCCAAACTATTTCGCATGGATTTGTATCTTGAATTGGGATTGAATAGTTTTTTGGTTGTTGGATTTGGTGCCATATCAATCTCGGCCAGATTGCAGTTTAAAGAACAATATATATATATATATAAAGTTGTTAAAGCCATCTGCCCGAGGCTGCTAAAGTGAAAATAATGGTTTTGACTGGAATTTGAACTCACGTAATACGCTTCCAGAGCCAGAGCTTTTACCAATGCTCCACCGTCGCTGCCCCTCAAGCACATAAAGTACAACCGCATGAATTTTCAAGAAAATCAGCTGAGCTGTTATGGAGTTCAAACTCATAGACAGATAAAATTCTATTTTTATGTAAGTTAAGATATACATATATAACCTTAACCTTTCATTTGAAAAGAAAGTTTTATTCTTTGAAAGTTGTTCTCTGATCTCATCTGAAATTTAAAGAACAAATAGATCTTCTATGATTTGGTTAGAATCTTCAAGCCTTCTCTATAGTAATAATAATGAACGTTAAAGCAGCCAACGGCTTCACTCAATGGTAATACGGAATGTCTTGCTCGTAAATTCCGTTAAGAACAATCTCCATATTAAGGAAAAAAGCAATTCCGTTTTAAATAGTGACTGACATTGACATTGTAATAGTGTTTTATATCACAAGTGTTTGTTGTTGATTGTGTTAGCTTTAAAAAAAACAACATTATGAACAAAATAAGAGAAGGGGAGAGAGAAACAACCAAAAAAACGATAGAGAGGAAAAAAAAAACAAATGGAAAAATCTGGAAACTGGTTAAGGAAGAAGATATTGCGTTGGTATGAGTGAAAGCTGGCAAGTTACTTTCTTGCATTATTTCCATGAACAACCGAATGGCTTTCTGCTTTGCCAGTCGATGCATTTAGGGGAGAATGAAGAGTTCTCAATTATTCTCCTATCCTCTTAAAAGCCCCCTAAAATGTCAGAAAGTTATTTAGAAGCTTCAATTCAATGTTTATTTACAGGTATGTATACAAGCTCACAACATGTAATTTACATGTACAGACAACTCTAAGAGGAATGGCCCTGAAAACACATGTGACTCACACATGTTTGGCCATTTCTATAAGTTTTCTGTTAAGAAGTGGCAGTGACCATATATATATATGATATTTACTTGGTGAGCACCCCCAAGTTTGGCACAAAGCCGTTCTTATGTGCTCTTACCCAGGCTTTATATATTCGGTGTTACCCTTCACCTAGATGAACTGCTCTCCCGAGCTAACGAGC